>OZ024899.1:16667328-17132328 GCA_964017195.1 Siderastrea radians
CTGCCAACCAGATTATTTTTAAGTCAATAAACTGCAATGGGAAATAAGTTTCATTTTCGTATAATTATCTGCACCAGTAAAAGAACAAATAATTTGTCTTGAAAAATATATATATATATATATATATATATATATATATATATATATATATATATATATATATATATATATATATATAAAACAGTTAATGGTTGCCTCAGGCCAACAAAGAATGCCACTGCGTCAGGAGGATCAAAGATTCACAGTCCAAGCCTCACTGCATGGAATTAAAACTCGTTGAAGGAAAGCGAGGACGGACAACTTCTGACGATTAAAAAGTTAAAAAATTTAATAAAAAATAAAAACGTTTCGGTCTTAGACCTTCATCAGTTACATGAAAAATTAAACTTAACAAATCTACCTAAATAAGATTACAGAACAAAACAAGACGCAAAATACAATTCAACGCTATGAGTTACGTAACCGGCGTGATTATAACAATACTAAAACGAGGATAAGTGACGCTAACATTCAAATATAAAAACAATGTAGTACAACGATTATATAACGAAAAAAGGAAAAATAAACAATACTAACAATTAAACGTAATTACAAGGTGTAGATACAGGTACAACACTAGATAAATGAACGATACAAGGCAAAAATATAACAAAAGACCGGAAATATGCTGCTATAAAAATAAATAACAAAAGATGACAGATAAGACTAAAAACTAAAAACTGCTAATTCAAAAAAGATGACATTTGCAAAGCGGCAAAAGAAAGGGCAGTCAAAAGGAAAGCAACCTACGTTTACGCAAACATGGATCATACCAAAATCCCAAATCGAGGCCTTTGGAGCCCCAAAGGGCCGATAGACAACAAAATCCCTGGGGGGGCCTTAAACAATAATGACCGTAATAAGTTCCCCGAACAGGGCCTTTGAGTATACCCAACACCTAAGAGGCTGACAAAATCCAAGAAAAGGGCCTTTGAACGGCCATATATCGCAAACAAAGAATCGCAAAAAAGAAAATTAATTATAACAAATTCTATTCCTAGAATGAAGTTCTTTTCTTTTATTTAAACCATGGGGTGCCAAATATATATATATATATATATATATATATATATATATATATATATATATATATATATATATATATATATATATATATATATATATATATATATGACAAAAGTAGCCGGCACAAACGACCAAAGTAGCCGGTTAATTCTGCCGGCTGCCAGCTGTTAGGGACAAGCCTGATGTTGCTGCCCTTATTTTCATAGGGTCTTAGTCTCGATCTGTACCCTTTGGTGCTGAAATTTCACTGTTAAATTTCCCAAATACTGGTATATTGTTTAGAAAACTGGTGGTCACTAGGGGAATATTTAAGAATTCATGTGCAATAAATACTGTTTACTATACTATTTTACCTTTATGGTCATACTGTAATTAAGAATAATATTTATTATTTTGTTAATGCTAGATCTACACTGGACGATACAGAAATCCTCATGAGAGGAAAGCATCCGTCGAGATGACTGACGATTTTCTGGACAAGCTTGAAGTTGGTTGCTTTGTGGCTCTTTTCTTTGACAACTGGGACAAGGAACCTGTCATTGGAAGAGTCCTCTCTGTTGGTGAGCACAATTTTCACGTGCACTACTGGAGGGGGTCTTACAATGGAAAATGGTCTCCTCAAAATATTCCAAGAAGGAAAACAGAACCATGGCTCGAGGATTTGCACAAATCCTGCATTGTATGCTGTGGGTTCGATCTTATGGAGGATCAAAAGCTTATGCCATCCACCAAAACGTTTCTAAAAAATAGATGTGCTACTCTCAAGAACCAGCAGTAAAGACAATTATGAAAGTGTCTGCCTGATTTAACTTTCACCAAGTCAGGGTTCACATGGTCATGACAAGTACTGGAATTTAAAATTTGCCTTCCAGGCCTGGAAAAGTCATGGAAAAGTAATTGAATTTCAGATTTTTCTCAAAATTTGTTTTATCTGAATGCTGATGGTTAAAAGTGATTGAAATTCCTTCTCTTCAATCAAATGACCATTTTAACTGAAAATAGCCACCATTTTGTTTTGAAGTGATTGTGTTTTATTATAATTGTGATATCATTTCAGAAATGAAATACAGCTACTAAGTATTATAAGGCCTGTATCAGCTGGCAACTTTGAGGTCGTGGAATAGGCCATTTCCAAGTTGTCTTGTACATGTACCTCTTTTTCAAAGCAAGTCTTGAGTTTTCATTCACATGCAGATAAAACTCATTTTCATATGACAAGTTTTGCACAAAGCCTCGCTTTGAAAAAGAGGCACGAGACAATTTGGAAATGGCCTATGGGATTAAAAGTCAGAATTTTCTTTCAGTGTGATCCTGAAAGTCTACAACATTTTATAGTCTTTTTCAATCTATGTAATTTTGTAGCACTAAAAGACAATACTATGAATTGGAAGGTTATTTTTTTGAGTAGTTTTACAATTTAACATTTTTGAACACCTTGATCTTTGATGCTTTCTTTTATTTGTAGATAGGTTTTTACATTACGGTAATCGGCATGGATTGAAACTGAAATTTGTGATAATAATCCTGACGTATATTGAATCTTCAATTAAACAAATTTCCTGTTGAACCTAACTTTTGAACATGTACATCAGTATTAGTTTAATACAATTGTTTTACCTGAGGTATAACTCATCCATTTAAAAGTTATTTCTCTCATGCTTGTTGGATATGGATGAATAATGTGCTTAGCTGGTTGTGATCACCCCATAACCAACGAGTGCAATTAAGTATCACCTTTGTTATCTGATAGCTAATTTCTTGCCATTCGCATTGAGGTAAAAAGCAGGCTTATTAGCTGGTAGCCTGTGTGGGGGAACAATAACAAAGATTGGAATTCGGAATTCCTGCAACACCAATCAATGAGGGGCTGCAGAATTTAATAATAATGATAATAGTAATAATAATAATAATAATAATAACAATAGTGATAATTTCTATGACACCAGTCAATTTGGGGGTGCAAAATACTGCGGCACCAGTTCGTCTGGGGGTGCAGAATTTCTGCGGCACCAGTTAGTCTAGGGGTGCAAAATTTCTGCAGCACCAGTCAATTTGAGGCTGCAGAATTTCTGTGGCGCCAGTCAATTTGGGGCCGCAGAATTTCTGCGGCACCAGTTGGTCTAACGGGGTGCAGAATTTCTGTGGCACCAGGTAGTCCAGAATTTCTGTTGCACCACTCAATTTGGGCCGCAGAATTTCTGCGACACCAGTTAGTCTAGGGTGCAGAATTTCTGTGGCACCAGTTAGTCTATGGTGCAGAATTTTTGCGGCACCAGTCAGTCTAGGGATGCAGAATTTCTGCAACACCAGTCAATTTCAGGCCGCAGAATTTCTGCGGCACCAGTTAGTCTACGGGTACAGAATTTCTGCGATAGCAGTAAGCTGTGTGGGGCACCTTGCAGAATTTTTTCAGCATCTGGCAAAAGAAATAAATCAAAAGTATCCTGTCACACAAAATTTACTAGTTACTAACAAATTCCTTTTTGTTTCTTATATTCTGGCACTTTTTTGCTGAGCACAGAAATTGTCAGCAAAAATGAGACAAAAATAGCCTATAAATAAAACGTTCTGCCAAATTGAGCACATTTATCGTTAAAAAACATATTTTGGAAAAACACAAAATGGTTTGGAAGGCATTTTTAGTTACTGTAACTGAAGTGTAACTATGGGGCTGAGCAAATCTTTAAAAAAAACATTCCTCGATCGAACTTATGGTAAGATCAGGCTGTGCGACTCAATGCTGGAGCTGCCATGAGTCTAGATCTCTTTTATAGTCTAAGGGTTAACTCATGTTGATCAATAAACTCCCCGGCACTGATTCAGTGTGCACAAGGTGAACAGTTTGCATACTTTCTCTGTAGCTTAGGTTTTCCTACACGTAAAGCAATGGATTTATGAATTGCAGACAAATAAAAGGTTTTATGTCTCCCACTCACCTATATGTTTTACTGCTGATGTGTCCTTTGGGGTGTGGTGTTGATTGTAAAACAATAGGCTGTAAAGGACCTAATACAGACTTTGCCCCTCTTTTGCAATACACTTCAATTATCATCGGAAGAAAATCACGAGACAGAAAAGGAAATCACACATGGCAACAATCACGAGACTTTCAGGCAAACGCTCGGTAAAATTATACTTGACCTTGTTCATATGCCCTTAGATAAATAGGACATTTTTAAAGAGGGTGCAATCAAAGCTCGCCCTCTTAGTCTGCAAGCGTTAACTTCAGATCGTACAAGTATTCAAGCAATCAACCCGCCACCACATACTGATGAATACCATTTTCTCCAAGAGTTCTTATTGCATCTAGATCTAAGGAAATGCAAACTTCATCCGTTGTGAAATGTAGTAAAATCGAAAACATGACAGAATACAAGAACAAATTTTAAATAATTTTCATCGATATAGAGCTGAACACAAACCTAGAAGCAAGGCCTTTTATGAACTGTTTCTTTTCTTGGTTTCAAAACTATTTTGAACAATGACACAAATCATGTATATTCTCTCCACTCCACTAACGCTCCCCACGTCTAGCCCTGAGAACAGATTACCAACAAAAATTAGTTTCAGTAACAGAACAACCGTATAAAAAGTTGTTAACCCAATTAATTTTATTAATAAACGTGCGATTCAGCGTTATATGGTTATACGTAACATAAGGTTACTTTCAAGTCACCTCCATCAGAGTAAATCCGCGAATTCGCTCAGATAAAAGCTGGCTAACGCTCGAAATGCCAGCTATTGAATTTCTTTAAGGTGGACAATATCTCATTAACTCATTTGATAGTCTAGTTTTTGTAATCAGCGAAAGCACTTATTAACATACTTCGAGAGTTTTGGGGTGTGGTGAAGACTGGACTAGTTCGCTTAGTCTGCTACACCTTGCTTTCAAACCTTCGACCAAGAATGAAAGGTTTTGAAGTGAGTGGTTTTCACCCTTATTAAGTAATCAAAATCAACAAAAATAACCACATAAACTTCTTACAATACGTCACATGTTAACTGAGATCGCCTTCAAGTTACAAACTACTGAACGGGGAAAAGAAGAGACAGAATCTTTTGCATTCATTTCTAACTTGTTTATTTAAAATTGTGCACGTCTAAGTTTATGCAAACCAATTTTCAATTTTTTCCCTCATTTTGCATGTCAGCATCGTAGAGAGTCAAAATGTTGTAATAATGGATTGTTATATTAAATTTAATGTAAGAATGTTATTTAAATGAAGGAGCCTAAACTAAACTGATGAGCACGTTGAATTGCTTTGGCTCAGGCATTCAGTTGTCTACTAAAAAGATTTTAATTATTGACATGTGTTGACCAATTGGAACACAGAGCAGAGATCTGTCCACTGGACTTTCTTTAATAGTTTTCTTGCATTGTCCCACGTCTGTACGTTAAGCGTAGACGTCCAAAAATAAAAGCGACTGAAGAGTTTGTTCGAACTCTTCAGCGAAGCGGTCTGAAATCAGGCAAATTTGGTGAGATGAAGCTTTTCGCTCCAAAACCAATTCTCCAGATTCACTGAGCTGAACTGTGGCCATGGGTCCTTCAATCAAGTCATACGATTTCACCAAACTCTTTCGTGTTTCCGCCGTTTCTTCGTCAGATCTAAAGATAGACACCATTTTTCGCCATCTTTCTTCGTCATTATTTAAGTTCAGCTTTCGAGCATTACTTAAATGCTCACGGTTGGCTTGAAAAACCAAAATGGCGGGCTTTGATGTTGTGCTTCTTGCCCAATTGAACGCCTCGTTAAAATCGTTTGTCAAATAAAAGCCCTTTCCGCTGCTAAAATCGCGCTTTTCTCTTCCAGCAGACAAATAAATTCCTCGATCAAAAATGTCGGCTGCACTTTGATGGTCTGTGCCGTGAAACAGAACGACGTTTTGTCCGTTAGGTTGTGCAAAGTCATTCAACAAAGTCCGAGTGATTTGTGAAGCGCAAGATTCTCGTATCACGACGTTCATAACGTTGACGTGGCGCGGATCGTTGTTACTTTCATTATTTTCGTCAGGAACGCTCGAGAGCTGAAACCATGTATTCCTTAAGTCGCTTTGAAAAGGGAAGATGGCAGCCTGCGGAGACAGCAAAGGATTGGACTTAAATTCGTCGGCAATGAAAATTTCTGCCCACTCACACGCTTCGATGTGATGTTGCATGTTTTCTGCGCGCGACATGATGGTTTCAACGGCTGAACTCAGCGGGTCAAAACCGATAGAAATAAGAAGATCTTTGCTGATAGAGGCTTTTTCTTGGGAGCTGATGAATTCATAATTGTTTCGAATGAAAGCGACAATCCAATCTTCGAGTGTCCAGTGGCTACGGCGTTCCGGATTCGTGTCCTCAAGACGGTCGAGGAAGTCAAGTTTGAGACCAAGCAAAGAACAAACAAAAACCTCTTTCCTTCTCAGCCTGCTAAGGTCTTCCTCTGGTATTTCAAAGTTAACTCTTTGCGCTTCTTCCTTAAGCTTGTCGCAAGCATCTCTTAGACGTTTGTTATAAATTTGAGACATCAGTAAAATTTCTGGGCATTTGAATTTGTTTGAAATCAAGAGGCGCTTATATGGTTTAATAATCTCTTCTTGGGTTTTATAGATTTCGTATTCGAGATCCTGAAAACTCACACGTCGGTCTTGTGAAGGGAGATGTATTCTACGCAGCCAAAGTTTGAGGATCAAGGAAAGTTTCTCAAGCTTCCGATCTTCAGCTGATTCCTCGTCTTCGAAACGTCGAGGAGAATCGGCGGTGTCTTCTTCTGGAACAATCTTGAACCTTTTCGGTGGCGTTCCCCCAAGCTTTTCAGGCTGCGGCGGCTCAAATCCCACGGAAATGAAAATAGAACTTGCAGCAGTCTCTACTAAAGCCATTTCTTTTTTCAAGCCAGTAATCACAATCGATCAAGTGCACAGTTGCTAAACAATTGTCGCGAGAATTTCGCGTGAATGGCGTGATACTTGGGCCTGGGCACAAGCGCCAGTATTGGCGAATGAAAATCCGAGGTGTCGGGCCATCGTGACGTCACACATAAGCCGGCCCGGGAAATTTTAACCTGCGATCAGGCCGAATTTTAGCATCGCTCTCATATTCTCTTACGTTGGTCGCTCTGTTTTTCGTTTCGCCCGTCCCGCCCGTCCCGCCCATAGGCGTACGGGCACATTCGGACTTGGGGGGGCGGCGATCTTCTTGCCCGAAAAAATTACACAATGCCCGAATGTGTAAGAGTTGAAATTTGGATATAAACGAACTTAAATTGCAAGAAAAACAAAAAGGTTCACAATTCTCACGTCTACTGAAACTGTTATAACTCCAAAAACAGTTGTTTTCAAACCTCGCATACTCTATGAACTCTATTGACAAGTCTACTCAGGCGATCAATCTTGTTAAAATTAAAAAGTTATTAAAAGAAAAAGTTTTTCCTTCCGTGGCGCTGTCCGAAAGTGTTAATAATCTTGTTCATACTGTTAACAATAACTTTGTTCCCATAAGAGCGCTCAATGCACACGATAGCGAGGCTGTTCAGCCTATTTTGCCCCGTCGTGTTCCGAAGGTAGGTCTTCAAGCGTCGGAGTCCGCTGAATGAGCGCTCCGCTGAGCAGGACGTTGCGGGGATGACGGCCAGACTGGACGCGACCTTTGAAAATTCTGGGGTCATTTCATACAGGCTGTTTGCGTTCAACACTTCCATGACCTCTGTAGGTGTTTTTATCGATTTTCCAACGTGTGCTGCCTTAAACTGACAGAACAGGCGTTGGTCTGCCTGGAGTAGCTCCCTGTGCTAGCACTGGTGGGCGAATCACTTAGGGTGATGTCACCTAACGGACAATGTCACCTAACGCACAGTAGCTTCCTGAATAGGGACGTGTTCATCTTGGTCATCCTGCAGTTCCAGAACCACCGACACAGGCGAGATTTCAACTCTTTCAATGCCATCAGTTTGTACATTCCAACAGGAACCAGTGTTATCTTGGTCATGTGCGTCAGTCTGGTTGTCTGATCTGAAGAGCTTCTGTGACGGCCGCGACTCCGCGGAGCTCTTGGTGAAAAAAGCAAGCTGACTCTGATCTGACGCTCACGTACCATAGTGAAAGCAACTTTCTGTCCTTTGTGCACAGTTTTGGCATGATTATCTTTATAATCGGAATCGAGTTCCTTCTTACATACACCACAAATAACGCGCTGGCAATAAGGGCGTTTTCTTTTTCCTCTATCAGGCTCTTGATCCGTCATAACTCAAGGTTCACCTCTACCTCTCGATCTCCAGTCTAAAAATGGGACGTTGAATAGAGTACTTTACGGTAACCGTTTACTTTCTGAATAAATCGGTTTAAATTATGAAGTTGAAGCATCGGATGCAGTTCTTACCATTTCAAGCGTGACAAAAAGACCGTAATGCATTCCATAATAAAACTAAGTTGCGGAGCATAATGCAGTGTGATGTTTTTATACGTACTGATTAGTAATGTTTATTAAAAATTCAAGATTATAAGTTTTGATTCAAGGATCTCTTTTTGCCAAAATTTTTTCATGTATTTCTAATGCAAATCGCACGGGACTGTACACGATAAAACTAAGATAAAACACAGCTTTTGCACACGTGGCCGGCATTTTGCTATACATAATAGATCATGCAGCGGTCCAAAAATATATAAGCTTTCACTGAATGAGAAGTAATTTCGCCTTTTAACACGCTAAAGTGCACCCTACCAAAATCGAACAAAAACACCCAACTTATGCCGTTTTGGTGAAATTGGAATAAGCGTTTCTTCTAATCTAAAGTCAACTGTCAAATTTGCAACGCGCTCACATTGTTGCTTTTAATCTCCATTCACGCAAATTTGGAGAGTTTTCCAAAAGTTTCACCTAGCTTGACAATGACGGACAGTTCGACCAGGTTTAACGCTTAAGATAAGTCCGTTTAATTAAGATTACACCAAAGAAAAAATAAAAACACTCGGGCAAAAACCCGAAGAGCTAACCTCCTGCATTTTTTGCAAATCTTTATCTCCACGCTTTGGTAGTTGATACAAGCCGACAAAATGCCTTGACTTAATTACCAATTATTTACCTTTCGTCTTGTCGACCGCTTGACCTTAAGGCACTTTCTACTTGATCTTGAACTTGAACTCTTTTCTTGATCTTGAATTTGAACTTTTTTTCTTCTTAAACAACGTTTACTTTGACTCCACGAAGTCCTCAACTGAAACTCCGTGTGAGCTGCACGCGATTCACAAAGCGTACGCGTTCTCCCGCCTTATCTGAATTGGCGCGAACGTTTGGCGCGAACTGCAGCAAATGCCAGGCTGCTAGCGATCGGCAGATCGCTAGCAAAGCCATTCAAACGTTTCAAGATGGACCGTTAGGTCGTGTTGTAGAAGCCGGACTCAATAAATAAATACATATTTTAATCAATGCATAAAATAAGTAAATAAATAAATATTTTAATCAATAAATATCTTATCCCAAGTGCTTTTGCCCGAATCACAAGTGTTTTGCCCGAAAATTTTCGCAACTGGGGGGGCTGCAGCCCCCCCCCGCCGCCCCCCCGCCCCGTACGCCTATGGTCCCGCCTGAATGTTTCACCGCGCGAAACGAAAATAGAGCCTGATCGCAGGTTAGGGAAATTTAAGGTGGCTCCATACAGTTTCTCATCAGTTTCAACAGACAAATATACATAACTTTTTTGATGATTTTCAGGACATTGATTTACATTTCACTAGGGAAAAGCTACAAAAGCAACTGGCATGTAGTAATTCCAGGAACACCGGAACACCGGAACACCGGAACACGGAACACCGGAACACCCAGAACACCCCGGAACACCCGGAACAGTGTGAAAAACCCGGAACACCCCGGAACACGTACAAAAATACCCAGAATACCTCTAGAAAACCCAAAACACCCCCAAAATACCCAGTGCTCCATGATATTGTTTTTAATAATTGTTTAATGCTGTTTCAATAAACACAACAATCACTTAGCAATGGAGGTTACAGTTTTTACACTCAAATAATTTAACTCAGCTTTTTATGCGCTCTACAGCCCTCTGCCCCCCATCCCCCCCCCCTCACAAAAAAGAAAGAAATGGAATCGTCTAATATGACAGAAAGTGGAAAGCTGTTCGTGAATTCACAATTCCATTCAGGGCCATCGGGAATGATTTTGCATGGGTTGGTGCTAGGTTTAAAAATATCAAGTTGTTGAAGTCCACATGCACATTTGCTACAATACATTTTGAGAGTCATTTAACGCCTCACTCACCAATAAGACGGACTTTCGTGGTCCGTTGGGGGATGCGGACGGATTCTCCCCCTCCCCCTCCCCCCCTCGCCACACACACACACACACACACATTTCCTACGGCCCTGCCGTTGAGAATTAAATGATATTAAACGTCAGATTAAGCACATGTTTTTTCGTGTTTCCAAATTCCCCATTGCAACTAAAGACCTCTACGTGCCTTCTGCTATTTGTTTTCTCGTTCATGCCAACTGAAAGCAGTGACAGTCCACCTCGCCTGGCACAGCCTCGCTCTAAAGCATAATAAAAGCCGAGGCCTTGTCACCGGAGGTCCTTTTCTAGTTCTCCATTCAACAGTGCAAGGTGTTCTCTGATTGGCTCGATGAAACAATGGGGACTAGAGACTAAGTATGGCGGATAGTGGAATCGGCGGTGTTTTGCTCCACCAAACAGAATACGGAAAATTTTTTTTCGTTCTAGAAGTGAACGAAGTGGATAGGAAAGGTAAGTTTTCTTATGTTTCAATTTCACTTCGGTTTCACTGGTTAGGGCTTCGCACACACTGGTTTAGGCCGTCTGCACCTGATATTTAGAGCTGTGTAAATTATATAGTCGATGTTTGTTTGGAGTTAGGCTTAACATGCTCTGACTATGTTATAAGCTTATATATAAAAGAAATTTACAAAATCCATCACTGGGACTATTAGATATTAGTGTCTGAGGTCGAGTAAAATAATTTTGACGTCGTGCATTAGAGTATTCTATCTTTCTTCAGAAATGCCAAGCGATAAAACAAAGATGAATTACCCTTAAAATCATTTCTCGTTTCCTAAAATATCCCGCGCAGTCAGAAATTCTTACCGTATTTCCACGAAAATTTTCAGTCAAACCTCCTATAGTGAGAGTACACAATCTCTGTCTGGAAAAATTAAGCGATAACAATAACAACATTTTATTATTTCTTACTATTTTTTTATTTTATTTTCCCGGCATGGCAACAACATGACAATCTAAAAAAAGTCGTTTCCTTCCCTATGAGTCTGTAGTAAGCTTACCTTTTACGTACATTTTGGAACAGAACAATGAGTCAAAAATACTTTCAGCTTCCTTTAAGTCATCAGATTTATATCTGAATGCGATTACATTTTAACTTGACATGTTTGTTTCAATCAGATGTCACTTTTTAAATACTAACCTGCGATCAGGCGGCTTTTTTTTTACAAAATTTCCACAAGAAAGACTGAATTTCCCATAAACACTTTAATTTATGTATGTTTGCTTTCTAACAATTATCAGCTACCAAAACCTTGATAAATGATAAAAAGGTGAAATACTTTTGTAGGTAGTATATATAGTTCTGGTCATTCCAAGACTCGATTTCAATCACAGCTAATTAAATCAGAGCAGATACATTACAATTGACACATTACAATTGACATACAGTGTAACCCATACATGTGTAACTATTTACCTATATGCCAAAATACAAGAACAAATTAATTATGAACAACAAGCAAGCTACTTGAATTGTTACCTAGTCAGCAGTAATACTTCTACTGCTTTCTAACAGTACACACAAAACCCACACTTTCACAAAATATCAATGTATGTAGCAGTTGACTTATGTTGCCTAAGACCTTTTGTTTACATGTGTAATCAAAACCGGTATAGTTTCATGCACAAAATAGTTGTAGACTGATATGTTAATGATTGTCCTCTTTAAATTCATGCTGCACAAGTATCTTAACCTTAACTTGACTGTGCTGTAGTATCATCACACACATGTAAAACGAGGGTTCTGGCACAGAAATTTTATTAAGCGTTTTTTTACCCGAAATGAGGCTCCCATGCTCACCTCATTTCGGGTAAAAAAAACGCTTAATAAAATTTCAGTGCCAGAACACCTCATTTTACATGTGTGTAAATAACGCAAACAGCATAAAATTAAACAAAGCGCGTGACTTCGTGATCCAGCGAATTCACAATAAATATGTATGGATGTGCCACAGAAAATTTTCCTATTTAAGAAATGTCTGCACTGCATTATATACAAAGTGTGCCAGAATTTTTTCCTGTTGAACAAATATCATCACAAGTATATACACCAAAATGGCGGCCGCAAGATATTCGTCCGATGTTCTGCAAATGTTTTACGGTTCAATACCTGAGGAGAAAAACATAAACTTGCCTCAAACGTTAAAACCAAATTATGTTGGATTATATGACAGGTTTTTAATATCCCAAAATAATTTCCAGGACTGGCTTCGTATTTGGAGAATGGCTGTTTCTGAAGAAAATCCAAACAATAAAGATCTTTTTGTGTTTGCAAGGGAAACGAAAGAAAAGTTTACTGATTTGGTTGAAAACGAAATCCAAAAATTAAAAAGCGTAAAAGTAAGTTTTGGTTTACAAGTAGAGTTTTCAATAGAGAGAGACGGTGGAACACAGTACATGGAACATTATTTTCGAGAAAATGAACCGCACGTTTTCAACAGAAATGACGAGGACCAGATAAAAACAGAATTCGACGGATTTGTTGAAAGAATAAAGGGTGAAATAGAGTCTTGGTCAGAGCGGGGCTCAGGATGGGTTCTTGAAAGAATAATGACAGCTTATGTGAATGTTGCATGCTATCAGCCATTGCGCGGAGGAACCTATTTACCTCTTCCAGCCAATCTGGAAAAAAAGAAGGCAATAATCAACGTTCAAAACAGAGACAATGAATGCCTGAAGTGGGCTCTCAGAGCTGCTTTATTTCCTCCACGAGATGGAAAGAACCCGCTAAGACCAAACAAATATCCTGTTAACGATGGTATTAACTACGAAGGAATCGATTTCCCAACACCGGTAAAACATATAGACAAGCTTGAAGCTCAAAACAAAAACCTAGCAATTAACGTATTTGGCTGGGAAAACAATTGTGTGATTCCGCATAGGATAAGTGAAAAAGAAAAAAGCGTGCCGCGGATAAACCTGATGTTAATTGAGTCGGGGATTGTACAACACTATTGTTATGTAAAACGGGTGAGCGCTTTGCTCTACGATCAGACAAAAAATAGAAACGCAAAACACTACTGCATGATGTGTCTGACAGGTTTTTCAAGAGCAGACTTGCTTGAGAACCACAAAAAATATTGCAATGGTGTGAATGGCAGGCCGACAAGGATCGAGATGCCGGAAGAGGGAAAAAACACCCTTTCTTTCCGAAATCATCATAAACAGATGAAGGTTCCATACGTGATATATGCTGACATTGAGGCTTTGATTAGAAAGATTCTTGGCTGTGAGATTGGGCCAGAGAGCAAGAAAAAAAGCTACACAGAGAAGACCGAATGGCATGAGGCATGCGGGTATTCTTACATGGTTGTGAGAATCGACGGTGAAGTTGCAGGGTCAAAGGTTTAAAGGGGCGAAAACGCTATTAGAAAGTTTTTAAATGACATTCTGCAGGAAGAGGTGAAAATAAGAGACAGTTTAGCAGAAAAAACGCCGATTGTGATGGAGCCGTTTGACTGGGTAAAATTCAAAAGTGCAACTGATTGCCATATTTGTAACAAAAGTTTGATAAAAGATGAATTCTTAGACTCTTTACCGGTTTGGAGCATAGAAGGCGGTGAAGGCAGTGAAAAATGCAGTTATCAGGGTCAATGGCACAAAAAATGTTTTTACAGAGCACAGAAAGAACAACAATGGGGTATTCTTAGGCTAAAAAGATTAACAGGCAAAAAAGACCAGTTGGAAGCACAATCACAGGAAAATTGTAATTTCTGTGGAAAATCTTTACTTCAGAAAAACTTCAGAGACGCAGTAAAAGACCATTGCCACATAACGGGTAGGTACCGCGGAGCCGCGCATAACGAATGCAATTTGAAACTTCGTATAAACCCCAAGACGTACCAAATACCAGTTGTGTTCCACAACCTGAGGGGCTACGATGCACACCATTTAATGCAGGCAATGTCAAAGCTTGAAAAAGAGGTAAAATGCATTGCCAACAACATGGAGAAATACATTACATTTTCAGTTGGTAATATTCGGTTTATCGACAGCTTGAACTTTTTGCAAGCGAGCCTTGATTCACTTGTAAGCGCAACACCAAAGGAGTTATTGAAAATAACATCAACCATTTCAAAAGGAAGCGACCTGCTTTACAAAAAAGGTATCTACCCTTACGAGTATATGGACTCATGGGGGAGATTTAGCGAGACAAAGCTTCCTGACAAAGAAAAGTTTTACAGCAAGCTGAACGATGAGCACATAACAGACGAAGAGTATGAGCACGCGAAGACTGTTTGGGAGACTTTTGAATGCAAAACGCTGGGCGATTATCATGATCTTTACGTGAAAACGGATGTCGCACTGCTGGCTGATGTTTTTGAGAACTTCCGAAACCTGTGCCAAGAGCAGTACGGGTTAGATCCGGCTCATTATTACACGTCGCCAGGACTTTCCTGGGACGCGTTCTTGAAAAAAACGGGGGTTGAGCTTGAGTTATTCACAGACCTTGAAATGCATTTATTCGTGGAAAGGGGAATGCGGGGTGGAATTTCAATGGTAAGCAAAAGACACGCTAAGGCAAACAACCCGCTAGTACCGGACTATGACCCCAGCAAACCAAATAAATACATTATGTATCTAGACGTGAACAACCTTTACGGATGGGCAATGAGCAAGGCACTCCCGAAAAGAGATTTTAAATGGAAACGTGTAATGCCAAATGAGGAAGAAATAATGAAGAAAAAAGAAAACGCAAAAAATGGGTGGATTCTTGAGGTTGATCTTGAATATCCAGCAGAACTGCATGAGCAACACAACAGCTATCCACTGGCTCCGGAGAAAAAGATTGTAAAAAAAGAATGTATGTCTGACTACCAAAAGAGGTTGATGAAAGACCTTGATTTAAAACCGCCGGACAGTGAGAGGCTGCTGCTGACACTTGAGGACAAAAGCAACTATGTCGTGCATTACAGAAAATTGCAGTTTTATCTGAAGCAGGGAATGAAACTGAAGCGCGTACACAGGGTGTTGGAGTTCGAACAAGAATGCTGAATGGAGCCGTACATCCGGATGAATACAGAATTCAGGAAAAACGCAAAGAGCGACTTTGAAAAGAACTTTTACAAGCTCATGAATAACTCAGTTTTCGGCAAAACCATGGAAAACCTGCGTAACCGTGTTGACATAAAAATAGTGAGAAGCAATGAGACAGGCAAAATAAGGAAATTGGTTGCCAGCCCTTTGTACTCAAGGCATGTTATGTTTTCAAACGACCTGTTCGGAATCGACATGCGCAAAAGCCGGCTGCTGCTCAACAAGCCGGTCTACACGGGGATGACAATACTTGACAACAGCAAAATATTGATGTACGACTTTTTCTACAACGAGCTGAAAAAAAATATGGCCCAAAGTGCGAACTTTTGTACACAGACACCGACAGCCTTCTTGTTGAAATTGAAACTGATGATGTATACAAAGACATCGAAAAAAACAAAGATCTTTATGATACGAGCGACTACCCGAAGGAGCATCCAGTTTACTCAAATATAAACAAAAAGGTCTTGGGCAAAATGAAAGATGAATGCAATGGAACACCAATTGTAGAGTGTGTTTGTCTTAGACCAAAAATGTATTCTATCTTGAAAGCTGACGAAAAAAATATAAAAAAAGCAAAGGGTGTAAAAAAGAGTGTTGTGAATAAAAAAATTATGCATGAACATTACAAGGAAACTCTTTTTGGTAAGGAGCAGAAAAGGCATGGAATGAACATTATTCGAAGCGAGGGGCATGAGATATACGGAATGCATCTTAACAAAATTTCGCTTTCACCATTTGATTCAAAGCGATGGATATGTGACGATGGTATTCATACAAAAGCTTATGGGTACAACGAAATGCCAACATTAACATATGATGAACCTATAGAGTTAGATGCCGAAGTTTTAAAGTTGCTCGGGGGGTAATTGTGTGTTTGGAGGGACAACCAGCAGTTCTTCTCGCACGAAGCCGCGCTTGGGACCGTCGAACAAATAATAGAGAACGGGTTGATTTGGTTTGGTAAAAGATCTTTCAATGCTGTAAACTTTCAAAGACCAGATTGGATCTGTAGCTCTTTTTACACCGCCTTCAAGCTCGCCAGGTTGGTAGAGATAGCGCACATTAACGAGAGAGGGGAGCTTTTTTTCCCTTTGCCCAACAGGCCTTGAATAAGGTGTCGATGGCTTTGCAGAAACATATTTTTCTTTAATGGCAACGGTGGGTTTCTTGCCGGTAAGGCTTGTTACCTCGTTGTTCAGAGCGGCAACAACTTGAGGAAGCCTTTTCACCCACGAAGTAGACCGCTGACCCTCAGGGAGGCGCATTTCAACTCCATATTGGTGGCCAAACAGCCGTTCAGCCAGGGTGCGGTTGAATCTTTCAACAATTGCTTGATCACGGTGAATATCCACACGACCGGCCACGTCTAACCTCGACTTTATGTTTTGAAAGCAGTTGATTCACAGCACCCATAAACTCACGACCAGGATCGACCTGAAGCAGTTTCGGCCACTTCAAAGGACCACGACTATAAATCCGTTCCAGAGCAGCGACTTCTTTAGCCTCTTTTGTGGTTAACGGTTCGGCTTCTTTGTATCGAGAGGCCACATCTACCACCGTGAGAGCATATTTAAAAGTTTTACGGGAGCGTGGTGGGCGATCGTGTGGGAGATACAGAAGATCGGCTTGATGAACTTTGTTTGGAACAGGAACATCAAATTTCGGTCTTGGAATATAACGTGGGGCTGGTAAATAAACCTGCCAAAGAGCTTGCTTCATCAACCAGTTTTGAGCCACATCTTCCGAAACTTTCGCTGCCTGGGCTAATTTTTTAATTGCTGCAAACCCTTTCCAATACCCTTGCGGGCTGTAATAAATTTTTGACAACTTATTCAAAACGCGTGAGCTCATTGTATACTATACACAATAAAAAATGGACGACCCGTTTGGTTGTTTGCAAGGTGAGAAAATTTCGTTGAAAATAATTCAAGAAATGTTGCAAAAAAGAAATGAAATAAGCCTGTTATCAAAAAAGATTAATCGTTGTCCTTCATGCGAGGAGCAAATAGTTTAGGTGGTGAATGAGTTATGTCTTGCATGTCAAAAATGTGGTAGAGTGATTGAATGTGATGATAATGAATATTTTGAAGAAGAAAATTGGAGAAGAAGTTCCACTGCTCTTCCAACGAATAATGATTATTTAAAAAGTGTTTTGCGAAAATGGAACATTAAAGAAATGTTTTCTTCCAGCGAGGTAGATTTTCTTGGTAACGTTATTGCTCAATTTCAGAAGATGTCCGGCAAGTCAGTGAACTACCCCTATTTTCTGTACAATTATTTTGAAATAGTACCTTCTGAATGCTGGCCAAAGAAAAAAGAAATTATGGAATCTATTTCTAATCACCTTCCAAAAAGCTTAGAAAGTTGGCGGCACGCAAAACATGAGTTTTATAAATGGTGGTTGAAAGCCAATCAAGGTTCTTCATAAACATTTTCATATTTGCCTGTTTTTGGATTTTTTACCAAACGCATGACAGTACCCTTTTTCGGATGAGTCCAAAATTTCTTGCTTGTGACACCAGTTGGTCCTGTGAAAGCATTTTTCGCAATATCACCTGACCAATACCAATCGAATACATGTTCTGTGGAAGGAATCATTTTTTTTGTCAAAGTTTCAGCAAATTTTATTGCATCCAACGGTTTGTCCAAAACACCAGTCCCTTTTTGTTTTTTCAAACCCAACCCTAACTTTTGTTTAGCATTAAATGCATTTCTTGCAGCTGCATGACCCCACTGCCTCTGTTTGTAAGGAACTGCGTCAAGAGACTTCACCATTTTTTTATCTGCTTTGTTTTTGCATTTTTTAAGATTTTCACCATACTTTTTTTCACGGTTGGAACAAACATCATAATCAACATCATGTTGCATAGCAATCGCATCTGTTGCACCTGTTGGTGGTTGATATATTTCCAGAATTTCACCCGTTTCTGGGTTGTATTTCACCTGCTTTTCAAGAGGGTTATATGGCCCTGTGAAATTATGTCCGGCAATGTCCAACCTTTTTTTGGTTTCGGAAATTTTCCAATTGCTGCATGTATATCAAACCCAGCTCCATCCAAATCAGGTCTGTCAGTTTTGTAACGTTGGTTTGGTCGAACTTTTGTTGAAAGTTGATTTAACATTTCACTTCCAACTTTTTGAATAACTGGGCGGGCTTTGTCAAGAGTGTAATTTATTGCTTTCTTTTGCAGTTTTGGGTCTCTCATTGCTTCAGAAGTGTAATATCGTCCAGCTTCAACACTTTTTTTTGCAAGATATGGGATTCCTTTTGTAATTGCAAGATCACCAACTGCCATAGCAACGTCGCCAAATATACCACTGCCCTCCGCGCGGGAGGGCTCACTCAGTTTCCCGGCAAGAAACCAGCAGATTTCATTTTTCCACAACTTGCGCATTTTACTAACAAGACTCTTCTATTTGTTTTTTTTTGTTGTAACAACTTTTTCACTCCCCGGTACATTTGGTGTGTGCCTATTTTCTTTCACACAGTACACTTCTTCCATTTTTTATATAGTTATGAAAAATAATTTTTCACAATTTCCTCATTTTGAAGTAAATCGTTGGAGAATATTTCCAAAATATCGGCAAAACTTGTGCCTTTATTTCTTTCATTTAAAAAGAGAAGGCAGTAGTAACCACATCTCACACTTTGTTCCCATTGAATTTGGTTGTCATTTCTGAAAAAATGTGTCATCCCGTGCATTGACATTTCTTTTTCCCACTCCAAAGGTGGTGGAAGCCCAAATGAATTAAAATACTCGTAAGAACCTTTTCCTTTTGGCCAACAACATACCCAGTGAGTTCCCAAACTTCCGAAATCATCCAAGTTGATAATGCATGGGGAATGAAACAAAGGTTTTGTTTCGTTTCTGCTAAAAATACCTTTGATGAGAATTCGTAAAAAGTTGCACCATTTTCTCAGGTCAATGTTGGAAAGAGGTTTATCTTCAAATTTCAGTTTTTTTCTAAACGATAATAATCCTCCCAAGTTCCATAAAAAGGTGGAGGTTGAATTTGCATCCCTTTACCTTTTGGTATTCCTGGTGATCGTCTTGTTCGTGGTGGTGGCGGTGGTGGTGGTTGCGTTTGCATACCTTTTCCAATTATTTTTCTCACCAAATCAAGGGCCAAAGGTACTCCGATAGACGCCAACATACCAAGGAAACCGCCGTATTGTGCGCTGCCTCGATCCTTTCACCAAACCTTTTCCAACAAGATATTGTTTTGCCGTCTTTTTCTGAGTAGGAGTCATTCGCTGGACAAGTTTATAAAGCTCAATTTCCCTTGGTCCAAAACCATTACCAAATATCTTTTTCAGCACCTTTT
The DNA here is from genome assembly GCA_964017195.1 of Siderastrea radians. NCBI lineage: Eukaryota > Metazoa > Cnidaria > Anthozoa > Scleractinia > Rhizangiidae > Siderastrea > Siderastrea radians. The sequence goes on from OZ024899.1 coordinate 16,687,052, forward strand.
CAGCGCCAAAACTCAAACCTGCACTTGCTAATGCTCCAAGGGCTGGCTTTATCAAAGGTCGTGCCAAACCTAACATAGCAGAAAACAAATTTCCACCACACTGCGCAGTGTTCTGAAGCTGTGTCTGGCTTAATTTTATTACCATTCCTTTCCCTGCCGCCGATCTTTTTTTCAATCGCTTGATTTGAGTTTCAGTGAGAAAAAGTTCGTCACCACGCCCAATTTGGTCTGGTTTGACTTTCAGACCAACAGGGGTCTTTGTTAAATAAGCTTTTTGAAGTTTCTTTTTCTGACCATCAGTCAGTGCGATTTTGAATGGATGATAAGTTGTGCTCATTGTTTGTATATTATATTCAGAATTTTTTTTTGAACTTTTCATTTTGTTTAGACGGCGACAAGCTCATTACCAATTTGCTTGAGCACGAATTCTTCTTCATTCAAAACCAAAGCGAAGATCATATAATCTTGAGCGTTAGCGGCTTCATTAAGTCTGTAATGGAATTCGAGCTTTTTCGGGTCGCCTGTCACACTTTCTTCAGTGTTTCGTAGATCAAAATAGATAATTGGGTATAACTTCTCAAAATTAGCAATCTGCAGCTGAACGCCGGTGTTGTAGTCGTTTTTTCTGTATCAGAAATTGATCAAATCATTCAAAATTCTTATTTTAAAATCATGGTCGTAATCAAGCTCAGGGTAAAATTTTGTACCGTACTGAAGGCGGCAAGTTTCCAATCTTGCTGAGTCATCACCATCGATATCAAATGTGTCAAAGATGTAAACGTTGTACCTGTAATCATTTTGTTTCCGACTTTGTTGAATGAAGACAAAAACATGCTTGGGGTTTTTTACCCCCGGTGTAATTAACCACGTGCCATTCCCATCCCTTCGGGCGCTGCTGCTATGCAAAGTTTCATTCAGGTATTTCCATTGGGTTGGTTTCAAAAAATTTTCATTTACCAGAGTCTGTCCTTTACCAGTAAAATGCAATTGTGGGGCCCACAGCTCAAATTTACGAACAACAATTCTTCTTAGATCTGTGTTATTGTTTTGGAAAATCATTTCTTCGTCGTTTTGAAGTTGAATTTCAAAATTAAGTTGCATTGGTGGCAGCAATTTATCGGAAAGACCTTCGAAGAAAGAGTATCTGTTTAAAGGGATAATAGTCTGAACCATTAAACCTCCCTGTGATAGAAGCGCCCTTGCCCGCATTCCGGCGTTTGTCGCATTGCCATCAGTGTCTGTGGTAGGGTCAGAGTCAAGATACCAAAATTGGTTTTTTGCCACGCTTCTTGAATAATCGTCTGAAAAATCAAGCAGATTTTTGATGAAAATACCTTTGTGAATATCGCTTGCCTCGTACAATTTTTTCCCTGATGAAATTACTTTCAAACTTTTGATCAATGAGAAAGAACCGTTAATAGGAGCTGATTCAGTGTCAGCAGCAATGTTACCTCCGTTTGCTTTTGCTTCAAACTTGAAATCAACTTGAAAATAAGCGTTGTACCAGTCATAAAAATTGTCCCGGTCTCTTAGTAACTTCATTGGGAAATTTATCGCCCATTTATTGAAATGCGTCTGTTTTGAGAGTTGTGAGCGCTTTTTTGTTCATGGTTTTGAGGAAGACCAACCAAAGGACAGCAATAAATGATCTTGAGTGAAGAATGAGGTTATGAGCGTAGTCTGCAGAGCTGTGTTTGGTGAGGAGAGGGTGAATAATTCAGTTGACCTCCTTTCCAGGGTATTGGTCTCCTTTTCAGTTGGTCATATTTCAGCGTTGGTTGCTGTAATTCTATAAGTCTAAGAGAAGACTTTATTTACAACTGCCACACCAGCACAGCCGGGAGCCAGACGGCACGGTTATGCAGCCCTGAGGACTACTTCTTCTTTTCATGGGACGTATAGTTACGCACTTTTGCTGCAACTTGCTGTTACAGACGCTTGAATGTTGTCGAACGTACAATCACACAAGCCTCGCTTGCTTTTTTTTCGAGACGAACCAACGCTTCGTCGGTTCTGCACGCATTGTGGGCCTATGTTTAAAACTCCGTCGTTTGTAATGAAGGGTGTCAAGCACAAGCTAATCAGGAAGATATTTTTTTTCTGTCCATCGTTTACGATGATGTTAAGAGTCGTTGAATTGCGGATACAAATTCACCACCGCTTTCGAAAACGTGACAATGTGAACGAACTCGGCGAGCGCTTGCCAACTTTCAAGGATAAGCTGTTTTCAAGGAATTTGATGGGCTTTTCAACCATAATTCGAAACAGTTGTAGAAAGCAGCATGTCTTACCAGGATCTTTACACAATGTTTATTCCCAAGGTGTCAAAAAAGGATTGGTCACCATTCTGAGGAAAGGGGCGACAAATTCACTTGCGATAGAACCAATTCTTACTAGGAGCAAAACGTCTTGCTTTATTTGGTGCGAATGATCCAACACTATGAGAAAAACTGATGTAACATTCTTTAAAAAGCAAGATCCACCCTAAACGTAACGTTTTTCATCGTAAAGAAAGTTCTACCCCCCCCCCCCCCAAAAAAAATGAATAAGCCTGGAATAAACAAGACTCAAAACCGCATGGCGTGAGTGGCGCGACAACTTTTGCACATGCGCAATTGCCGATTTTGTAGTGTCAAAATTTTCCAACTTTTGTAACTTCTGAAGACCCCTTCTGACGCTTCCCCTCGGTACGTTTGTTTGCTTTTAAGCATGTTGTTTCTGATCTTCCCAAAGTGTGTTTCACAGGAATGAAAAAAAAAACACAATCCGTAGGACGAAAAACAAGCAAATTCTCAAAAACGGATTTTCTGCATTATTTTACCTAGTACAGAATTTCGTTAAACTTTACACTTCAGTAGCTTACTAAAACAAAAGATGGTATGTAAAATTTAAGGAAATTCCACTGACGAATTTTCAAGCAAATCCGCAGTTTGGGCAAAACATCTCGGTTCAGGTTGACAGAAGAGCTTTGATTCAACACAAGTCAGTTCAAGACGCAGCCATGTTAGATTTAATCCCAACAACCTTTGGGAGCACAATTTTAGTGTCCGGGACACGTGGCGTGGGATTTTTGCCGTGAGCTTTTTGCTTTTGCCGTGAGCTTTTTGTTTTTGCCGTGAGCTTTTTTGCTTTTGCCGTGAGCTTTTTGTTTTTGCCGTGAGCTTTTTGCTTTTGCCGCGAGCTTTTAGTTTTTGCCGTGAGCGTTTTGCTTTTGCCGTGATAGTTGTGGGCCACCGTACCGGAGTGCCTTATCATATCAGCGAAGCTAAGCAAGAACACCAAATGAAATTGGTCCCTTCGTATGTTCCCGTTGTATAGCATAGTAATAGGGACCTCAAGGCTGTTCAATAAGTCATTCAACAGTGTAGAAATTTAAGAAATTTGAGGGCCTGCCGGTAACCCTCACATTTGCAGGAGCTTCAACTCCTGTGCCGTACCTCACCCCTGAATGTATGGTTATTACCAACAGATGTACGCAGGGCATGTTAGGGGATTTACAAGCGAGCGCCTTTATGGCTTATATCGTTGTAAACTTTGGTGAAGTAAAGATGGGAGGTTTGACTAGTGTTAATCCACTTTGATATACGAACTTAACTAATACAAACAGTCAGGCAGTCGGTCAGCTAATCAGTCAATCAGGCGGTCACTTAGTCAGTCAATCATTCATTCAGTCAGTCAGTTAGTCAGTCAGTCAGTTCGTCAGATAGTTAGTCAATAAGTAAGCCCGACAGTCAGTCAAAAGTCAATCATCAGTTAATCTGTCAGTCAGTGTCAGACAGTCATTGATTCAATCAACCAGTCTGTTTGTCAACCAGTCAAACAATCATTCTTTATTTCCTTTCCGTTATTTCGTTCCATCAGTCAGTCAGTAAGTCAGCCATCTTTGATGGAACACAGAAGTAACATGATAAAATGTAAGAATGTAATGAGAATTTTTGTGCTGTCATTGATCAAATTCGATTACCTAGCACATTATATATCTATTTAACTGAGTGGCAACTATTATTCATTTTTTTTCAAACAGACATGTATTATGCGATGGAACCACTTGGCCCGCACGGAACCTGCCAAATCTGCATAGAAAAAACGGTAAGTGTGTTTTATTTACTCATTCTCAACATTATCCTGGGGAGGCCGTTCCTGGTGGAGTTCTTCCTGGAGTGTCCGTGAGTCGTCATCAACGCCTTTCGTGAGGAGGATTTTCATGAGGGAGTTCCTAACGAAGGTCGTCTAGAAGAGAACCTTCCTGTCGAGGATCTTCGTGGCAAATTGGTGAGGGTCTTCTTGACGACGATTGACATGTAGATGGCCTTATTCAAGAAGGTATTCATAACATATTCATAACAGGGTTTTTCCCGTGCGCTCTGATGAAAGCTTTCCTGATGGAGATCTTCTTGGTCGTCTTTATATAATTATATGTTCTGATGCATCTTTTCTGGTTGGGAGTCTGCCTGGTCTTCCTGGCGTGATCCCAAAACGCTTGAGAAAAAATAAATTGTGTTTATATCTTTCAATGTTTTGAAGAATAAATTTTCACCAAGTTAACAATAAATTGATGGCAGCTTACTCTCCAGAAGGAGTACTCCCCCAAACTTTGGGTGGGGGTGTACCCTTCCCTTGTTTCAGACCAAAATATGTGATGTTTCCTACCCTATTTCAGACCTGAACCAAAATTCGATATTTTTTTCCCTGCTTCGGTTTGCAGACATTTTAGAAGGGCTTCAAATTTCCGATATCAATCAAAACACTCTTCTCAAAGGAATATAATAATAAAAAGTAACTTCTTCTAAAGCCCATACCGAATTCCAGACCAGATCGCGCAAACCTTACCCTATTTCAGACCAAAATGGTCAAAATCCATACCCTATTTCAGACTAAAACGGCTGTATAACCATACCCTTTGGGGCTGCACATACACATCTAGATATCCAGCTTACACAAAAGAGTCCCCCCCCCCTTTCCGTCGCCGGGCCTGCTGTGTGGTTAACCTGCAGGGCTGCCTCTGCAGGTGATCTTTGATGGAAAGTATAGCTCAGGCCAACATGTAGGTTTCCTGTAAATGCTAACTTGTATGCGAATGTCCCTAATGTAGATATATACCGTATGAGAAGACTGACTTATTTAAGATGGACATGTCTTGTACATTTTCCTTTAGTACTGACACACGCGTTTCTCTACGACTTCATACCTCTACCACCAAACTCTATAACTGGGTTATCTACAGTTGTAGTAATATTAAAGACCTTACTACAGCTAAGTGTTTGCCGGTAGTTTTGTTTCTCTTAGCTGAAGAAACAAAATCAATAAAGAACACTGAAATGATTTAAAATTGTACAAGTTACCACGACAAAGTTATAATTTTTCATCATAAAGGGAAAATTTACAGATTCTGAAAAGCAGTCTATTTGGTTGCCAAGGTAACCTGAGAATGAATGAACGTGCAATTGCTATGCCCAATTTTTAATAATAATAATAATAATAATAATAATAATAATAATAATAATAAGTCTTTATTTCATAAGATAAAAACACATATCCTATGTTACAAAAATTGATGGTAAAAAGCAAGCTACATTACATGAACTAAGACTATTATTCTAATGAAATAAATCAGCTAATTTGTATTTAAAAGTAAGGCGGTTAATAAAAGAGCGCATGAAGCGCTTCGTGTTTATTTTAGGTTTCACGGCCGACTTTCTTCTAAGCTCGTATTTGGTGTTCTTAACCTCCGGCAACATGTTATACAGCGGGTGACCCTCTAAGCCCAAAAACTACCCCAGGTAGTTTTTAGGAAAAAGTCACCAAGTTTGGTGGCTTTAGCTTGCACATTTAAAAAGATAATATATAGACTTAGCCAAGCCCAAAAGCAGAGCTCTATTTACTTATGAATTTCTGAAAAAATTCTCATTGAAGTAGTTCCCCCCCCCTCTAGGAATCGAACCCGGACCACTGGCTCCGGAGGAAAGCGCGATGCCCACTCGGCCATGCTCGTTGAGTCAACAAATTTAGTGCTAATTTTAATACTTATTTTAATCCAGCTGTTTATCGATTGCAGCTCGATCGAGATAAACGCGCGGGTGTTTTTCCAGGGAAAATATGTTTGAACCCCCCAAAAAACCATGGTTGTGGACAGAGGAAAACCAGAATGCACTAGCTCTGCTACATTAGGCGTCGGTACTGCTACCAAATGCTGCAAACTCAAGCGATGTGCCGACTGAGTTCGCAGCAGAACACAACAAAGATGAAGTCCTGGAAAGCACATTTCGTAACTTGAACTTTTCGACTTCCATCAAAGAGATAACTGAGCATAGCTACTAGGTATTTTTCTCAAGATTAAAACTTCAACACTGTAGAACAATCGTTTTGCTAACTAAGCTTAAGTTTCTAAAGAAACCTTATTTTCAATAGCGACGATCTCCCGCCAAGAAAAACGCCAGTTGCCCAATAGCACCACGCGATTTCCCGCCAAGAAGAGATGGCATTCTCCCCCCCCCCCTCTCCGTCAAGTTGCCTTGGGACTTCCCTCCACCTTCCTTAGAGTCTGTACGGACGGAAAAAAATCGGAGTTTCCAACAGAAACCAAATCCATGACCTTTCACACACCATTTGAATGGTCAAACCACTGAGCTACTGGAAGGCGTCGGCCGACCTTGGTCATTCTACTTGACAGTGATTATTACATGTATATGTTGCACAGCCTAATCCCAGGGCGTTCTCTTTTTCGCATGAGCGAGCGTAAAGTACACGGAAGAGCTTGGGAACTGGCTGGCGTCATTCGTTGACGTCACGAAAATTCAAGTAATTAGGAAAGAGAATGCCTGGGTATTAGGTTGTGCTGTACAAAGTGGCTCTAGCTCTAACTCTAAGTCATGAGGTGTAACCACTCAAATGAAAAAATAATTTACTAGTATTTACCAAATAAAAGATGGCGTTCCATGGTCTCTGAACAAATAATTCACGCTTGAGGTCTGGACCTCACTGAGCAGCGCTTTTCTGGGGTGCTGTTTATTATGCTGCACAAGGTGGAGATATGTCCAGGATTAACAGCTGTGGCAAAAATTTACCAACAAACCTCGATATCAATTTTAGCAAAAAATAACTAAAAAGCAATTATTTGCAGCAATCTTTAACAAAAGTAGCAAAAATAACATATGTAGGAAAAGTAACAAAGATTTTGCCTGCAACGGCAAAAAGCTTGTTAACAAAAATCAGAAATAAAGCAAGAATAACAAATTAAGCAAGCTGCAATTTTGCAAGTTTTCGCAAACTTTTTTCGCCTTTGCCTGCAAAATCCTTGTTACTTTTTCGACGGCGAAATACTTGTTAACAAAGATCGCAACTGAATCGATCGCAAGAATAACAAACTCAGCAAAGAAAAAGAAAGACCCAGGTTAGGTCTTGACTGCGTCCAGATTGCATTTTAAGTGCGCCTAAACTTGCTTCCAATTTGTGTCCAGATTGCGTCTAGACTGCATCTAGATTTAGGCCCTTATCGATTGTGCTAGTAGAAGTAGCATATTATGCTACTAGCAGTACTCGATTTTTTCCCAAATTATGCTCAAAATTACGCTCGTTTATGATAATTATGCTAGTTTTTCTTAAAGTATGCCTTTTTAAAAAAACACGAAACAAGTCCAATAAAGCACGATGTCTTCTTTATCTTGAGTTACACACTTGCTCTGTTAAAACACAACTAACAACTGCACTTCATTCCAGACTAGAAGCGGTGATAGTAATATGTTCTGAGACACAATGGCATGCCACAAAGGGGATGACAAAATGCTTTTCTTTCATGAAACAACTTCTTTGTAAGCAGTCCAAAATATCGTGTTATCTCTAACACTTCCAGATGCTGACCTGGAAACTGATTGATGCGATCATGTAATGGGACTTTTTTGATGTCAGATTCCCCCTGGTCTTGTATTTGCTTTTGGTTTGCTTCAGGTTCCGATCTCTAGCATTTTGAGCGGGTTGTGGCCAATTGGGAGTTTGTTCTTCTTCTCGTATCTGTAAGTTACTCGACGCCATTTTGTTGCCTGTGAAAGCGGGAACTGGGACTGACGCAATCTTTACTTCTGATGTGCCTAATCCTCTAGACGACGAACGACGCACTTAAAAATAATCAATCTAAGAGACCAATGAAGTCACAACTCTGGTAATGTTCCCTTCAAAAAAACTAAAAATATGCCGATTATGCTAGCAGTGCTACCTTAATAAAAAGTGCAAAATGCTGTTTTTCCAAATAATGCCAAACATTATGCTAGCACAATCGAGAAGGGCCTATCTAGATTGCCTCTCGACTGCGTCCAAGTTGTGTCTAAAGTGCCCTCAAACTGCGTTTAAACCGCGCCCACAACGCGTATAAACTGCGTATAGACTGCGTCCAGATTGCGTCTAGGTTGCGTCCAGAATGGGTCTAGACTGCACATAGATTGCATCTACACTGCATTTAGATTGTGTCTAGACTGCGTTTAGATTACATCTGTATTTACGTCTGATGTATGTCTGGTGTAGGTACGTCTGATGTATGTGCGTCTGGTGTATATACGTCTGCAATACGCGTCTACAATATGCATTTAGCGAGCTTTCACAGAAAACCAGGAAACATACGGTGTGCATGTCTGTCTATAGCACCCACAAAGTGCAGCTTTGTATTCCATCAACTTGACAAGGTGATTCTAACTTTTGACTTTGTGGATGAACATTCAGAGCGGTTCGTTGCTTCAAAGCAGTCTGTTCCTCCACATCAACCAAAAGAGATTCTAGTAGTCTGTTAAAGTACAAAACAGTTCGTATTTTTGCGTGAGATGTTTTGGCGTATTTCTTTTCGAGATCGAAAAATTTTCGGGGCATTCGAGGAAAGAAAAAAGTGGCCTATTTCTCGAAAATCCCGATAACTTACCGTGCCCGAAAAGCATATTTTCAAGTCCGATATTTAATCAATTGTTGGTAGTCATTTGTGTCAATTGCCAATGTCATCTATGGAATTATATTATAAGTATTTTAAAATTTATCTTTCAAAATCGATACAGATTGAGTCTCTGTCGAAGAAAATTGTGCACACAAAATAGTTTTCGGGCCCAATGAGTTTTTGAAGCTTTTGAGAAACACGTTCCAAAAGCCCCGAAAACTTCTCGGCCAGTTGTCGGCCCCGAAGCAAGGCCATGTGTAAAGAATAAGCTCAAATCGCTCATTTTAAAACGCTTTTATTTTGACATGTCTTTAAAGATAGAGATTTATGCTCAGAAAAAAAAATTGTTTACAAGATACAGTGTGAAGTATCGTTCACGAAACAGGCCCAAAAAGTTCCGGGGCTCTCGAGAAACACACGCCTGAAAAGAGTGTGAATACGGTGATTGATGAGACCAGCTGGGAATAATCCAAAAATCCACTCTTTTGCAGACTAGCGTTATTTTCCCGTTTTTATTCATATTACTTACCCGTAACAGCAACTTGCAGCTTTCTTCTGTACACTTCAACTCCAACTTTCTGATCTTTTACAAAGTACCCATAAGTTCCACTGTGTTCGGTAAACAGATAGCTTCCATTCATAGTACACAGGAAGTAGATAGGGACATCCATGAGTGGTGGAGAACACTGTGTCATAATGCCTCGATGTCCATGTTAAATTTGACTCGCACACCGCACAGGGACGTTTGAAGCCGTTTTGCTGTGGAAAATTTACTGCATCTGGGTTGATGAAGTCCTCTGATGAAAAGTTGGTGATAAGTGGTGGTTGGCGAGCTAAGTGATGCCCACTAAAAGCGCTTTCGACATATACTTCCCGAATATTAAATAATGATGATGATCTTGATGATCGAAAACATCCAGTATTTTTTAAATTTTGAATTTAATAACATCTTTACCTGAATTTTTTAATCATTAAGAAGCGTCTTTAATATACAGGCTAACGTTTGAAGAGTTGAAGTACCTGCTTTGACCTCTGAAAGGGAGTACGACGTTCGTACCAGTACGGGTCCATCCTGGACTCCTGCTGTGTTCTGTATTCTTTTACGAGAGATCGGTCCAAACTCTCCCACGGGTACGACTCATAGTGATGCGACGATAGGTGTACTGGATCGAGATCCTCATCCGGTACGAAACAGCTCACACCGGTGTCACGTAAACATAGGAGGACTGTTCATTTCATATCCTTTTTAGTTAATTTATTTCTTCTCAAAATGGAATCCATACTGCCGGGACAACAGTTATTGTGAACGCAGTGTACGGTTTTTATGTCGAACCAGAACAAAATTATAAACAACCCATCACTGGCACGTCACTGTCGTTCTTTCCGTGAAAGTACCAGATAATAGAAATATCGAAGGAGATTTACCTGCCTCTTCAGCCAGAGGGCAAAGAATCCAGGCTGAGATCTGCAATCCCGATGCTTCCTTTGTAGCCATCTGTTAATATCAAACTGAAATCAAATTGCATTAGCAATTGCATTGCAGTAGTAAGTTAAGAAAAGCAATTTGATTCCAATTTCATCCTAAAATATCGATCAACAACTCTACCATTTCCCAAGAGCCACCTCTCTGTATCGGCCATTAAATCCTTTCACAAGATTTTTGTTTTATTCCCGAGGGTGTCGCTTGCACTTTGTGAATGGCACCAAAACTGCCCGTGTAGGCTCACACTGAAACAACCGCTTAAACCCTCATAAAAGCTGCACATCAGATGCCATTTGTCGTTATAGTTACGCTTTGTTGTTTTATTTTGATTGTGGTATTGTTTTTGTTTTGTCTGTTCAGTTTGTTTCTCAAATTATTTTTCTTGTTTTGTTTGTGTGTTTTTTGTTCTTTTTGGTTTCCTACATTTTTCGTAAATTCGACAAATAATCAGTTGAAAAAGAATGATTACTCTGGGTGCCAGATCCTGTTCTTCTTTGGAGAAAATGTTAGAGAATGAATGATGATCCCTCGGACGGACAAGCAAAGGCACACCCTCGTCGTGGAACAAGGAGGGGGTCATGAAACCCCTCCCTTGAGTATTTGCTCTGTTACAATATTTCGAGACAATTTTGCCTTAAGTAGAAAGCCTGTGATGTGCTGCCACCTTGGATTTGACCCTAAGTTAGAAATATTTGATGATAGACATATAGAATATGACATAATTAAACACTTTGCTGCTGTTTGTCAACATTTAGCGTTTTTTTCACCTAAAACGGGTAAAAAAATCCACTTTTCTTGAAAAATGGCTTGCCCACTTGCTACTTATGACGTCATATCTCGTAAATACAGCAACTGATTCTCTTCAAACTTAGATCAAAATGTGCCTTAGGGATATGCCCATAGTCACTGAAAAAATAAGGTACAGATGGAAAATCGTCTTGGAAAAATTCAAGAAATACCTTATGGGTAAAGGTGGCCTCCACCTCACCCCCTGTACGTCCGAGGGTAAAGAGTAACTCTTTCAGTTTGATAGAGTAAAAATGTATCACTAGAGGCTCCAGGAAATTAACGTGAAGTAAAACCTTGATTCAGCAATAAAAGTAACAAAATCTAAAATGTAGGAAAGCGGAATGGCCAGGTAAACAAGATCTCGGTAACACACCACCGAAAACCCAGAAACCGAACTTGAAACTCTCATATATGCACAGGCCAGTCCTAAGCACACAAGTCATCCATTGCTTATAACAATTTTACGACTGAAAGATCGCGAGACCATATCTTAGGGACCAATCATTATTTATCGCCAAGGGGGGAGGGGGTAAGGAGGGGCAGAAGATTTGGGGAATTATTTATTTTCACTTGAAATCGATATGTACGAAAGAAGGATCACTCAGTTATGCTGACAGAGAGGGGTTATATCAAATCAGAAGCAATTTTGAAATTTCCATCATGCCCACAATAGCTAATACATTTCCTAACGCGTGGCACATTTGGATGTATTTAAAGCTATATTTCAAAAGACCCAGATTGAACATTCCCCGGGTGAACATGCCTTCCTCCATAGCCGGTTTGAGATCATGCATTTGCCTTTGTCCTTCTCGTGTACACCAGCCTCCGTAAGCGCGCTTCAGGTTTTTCCCAGCGCAAACAGTTTGGATTAGGTGCCAACATGGCGCGAAAAACAGTCTTTGTTTATTCCAATGCCAAGTAATTCTTTTCAAATGTGATTCTTGGAACATTTGCGAATTATAAGCTTAAGATATCACAGAAAGGATTAAATTTACCGATTGAATTTCCGGATTGTCTTTAGTTTCCATGCATTTCACTGGATTAATGACCGAGTTCAAAATCGGCGGCAGAAGGAGAAGATGGCGACCTGCCGTTTGAAAATCAGCTGAGATTCCTTTAGCAAAAATCATCCCAGCTAACGTAAAGATCATCACCGGAGCATAACATCCAACCACTACCACTAAAAATTTTGCCGTTAATTTTAAGGCTTTCTTTTCCTTTTCAAATTTCGCTCTGGCATCCAAGGAAACTTGCTGGGCAAGAATTTGTTGTTCGTGTCGGCGAGCGTGTCTATACACAAGAACTTGAAATACGATGATTGATAGAATGACTGCTGGGTGAAAAGCCCAAATAGCCTTCACATGCGGTGCCATCACAAGAAGCACAATTGCTGTAAACCAGGCCAGCGCCGAAGCTACCAATAGGCAAACTTTAAAGACGAATGTACCATGAGTGAAGGTGTGTTTAAGGGCGAAATATCGCTCCCTGCGGATTACAGCCAGATGATGCAGCGAGGCAGAGCCGGCAATGGCAAAAGAGACAATAAATGCCAAGTTAATGTCACAAAATTCAACATAACTTTCACCTCGGAGAAGAAAGAGTGTCATGGGCATGTAAAGGGGTTGTACAACAAGACCTACGATGACATCTGTGACGGCTAAACAAGCCAAGAGGATGTTGGCGTGGGTTTGTAGTCGTCGTGTAGTCTTCACTGTTAACCAACACGTTTAACAAATAGTAAAGGGACAGGCAATGGCATTGAGGACAGCTTTCGTGACAAGCAAAGCGTAAAGTTGGGCCGGAAACTTTTGAAGCAAAACTTTTGCAAAAAAAAAAAAGGCTTTTGCAGCCATTGCCAGTCCCGCCAGACGAAGTAGACGAATCCATATTTCTTCGCTATTTACTTGACACATATGTGCTTAATATGCCGTTTTAATACACCTGTGTCTCGCACTAAATTTGCATAGGCTTTCAGTTTTCATTTGTTAAAAAAAGGGAAAAAGAAAAGAAAAGAAACAAACAAACAAACAAACAAACAAACAATGAAAGTGTTTTCCTGAGAACGTAGTATTAATATCAGTTTTAAAAATGGTCAAATTCTGGATCGGTTCGTCGAAAGCAAACGAAACCAAATTGGAATAACCGAAGATCACCTCCATTTTTCCCCACCTAAAAAAACCGACCGTGTATTTGTATCGGCGTACCTGTTTATTTACTTCATTTTCGCCTGTTTGAAAAAGCAGTCGTTCATGGCGTTTTTCACTGTTCTTCACCTGCTTCAGTAGATTGAATTCTCAAACTCATTAATATTGCCGGATTTTACATTGTAATCATGTTTCGCATATCACTTAGTCCAACAGTAAGTTTGTACACAGATTAAAGGGGATTAAACTGTCATTCTAATCTCCCAATCTTGGCTTTTATGATGATCGCATTTTGAGAAAGAAAGCAGAAATTGTTAGTTTCTTGGACAATACTTGACGTCACTGATTACCAAGAAATTAAAATTAGCGTTTTGATAAGGCTTTCGATGTAGCGGAAAATCTAAGGAAATGTAAATTATTTTAGCACGTATTTTGAGCTGGCCAAAAGTGGTTGCAGAGCGGGAAAAATGCCCTCATCCTATTGCGTTACTTTCGGAAATAATCGAGTGTCACATTTTCCAACATGAACCGTGGATTATCGCCTGTGGTCGCCGGTAAGCCGGCTTAAATCGTCCAAACTCAACGAAGGATTATTGAATGGTTATCGTCCACCTGGTTGTTCAGTCCTGTCCAGCATTCCATGTCCATGGTTGTTACACACACACAAAAACAGTGCTCATGAGCATTAACTAGGCTGACGGTGGAATCATCATAATTTTATAAAGTTCTGACTTCCTCCCGTGCGACTGTGCGTGCTCTCTGTAGTGAGCTCTATTATGCATGAGTCAACGTACCGCCCCCCCCCCCGCGAATTTCAGCTCAGGCGCAATGCTTAAAATTGGGCCAGAAAAATTTGCAGGTAAGTGTTTACATTCACAAGTCAAACGGTGCTCATGCCCAAGTTAATATTTCTGAAATTTGTGAATGCGAATTGACTGAATTGATTGATTGATTGAATTGATTGATTGAATTGAATTGATTGATTGTGAATGCGAATACATGAGGTCTTTCAGCCCGTTCGACCGGGCACAAAGCGGGCTGGAAATTTCAGCCCGGGCTGAAACTGTTGTCATGTAATCGCAAACGTCTTTTTAAGAAGATTCATTCAGGAAGCCGAGCTGAAATCTCAGCCTGGCTAACCGGGCTAAAATTTCAGCCCGAGCTGAAATTTGTCATGTTAGTCGGCTCCTTAATATAACAAACAAGTGGCATCTAAACACAGCCCCCAGGGCAGGGGTTATTAGGTAATGTTTTGACTCACGGAGGCATCCCCAGGGGTGCGGGTATTATTCGAGATTTGACCAAGGTTTTTTCCAAATCCCCACCTTGTCCCGGGGTGGGGGGGGGGGGGGCGAGAGGGGGGGAGGAGGTCGTTGACTCATGCTTTAGAATGCTTTGTCACATATCTCTTGTTGTTATTAAATCTTGCGTCCGGGTCGAGGTTTTTTGAGCGTTGCGTTACATTCCGGAGGTTCAAATTAAAAGCAGCTGTCAACTATGCAAATTTTTCCAACTGTGCATGCTTTGAACTATGAATAACCCCGAAGTAAAGTTTAGTATCTTGAATATTTTACTCTATCTCCTTGATCACCACTGTAACTTGGATTTTTAATATTAGTTCCATTCAAGTTTTTCAGTTTTAAAAATACCTACAGTGTAGGAATAAGCCCTCGCAAATTCCCATTTTACTTTGAAATGGTTTCTTGTTTACGCACGCAAAAATGACACTGCAAATTTTAAATTCGCTGTTGGCTAGAGATAACCCCGAAGTATTTTATGCTGTTTCACTCTAGACTTTCCACTACCGTTATAAACTTGGGCATTAAAGATATATTCTTTTCACTGTTTTGGTTTTAAGGATGGAGCCTCCCAATACAGATGTATCTTTGCAAAGGTTATGACTCTGGGGAAAAAGTAGATCTTAGCAAGGGGTATTGGAATCCAAAAAGAAAAATGTGGGTAACCACACATTTTACAGAGATAATTAAGCAACCATAATTCTAAAAAAGCGTTAAAATACAAAGAATATAAGGCAATTTCTTCCCAAATGTCTAATTATCTCTGAAAAATGCGCGGTTACCCCCAATTTTCTTTTTGGATTCTGATAGCCCTTGCTAAGATCTGATTTTTCCACATAGTCATAAGCCGCGCAAAAATATTGTTGTATTAGGGGGCAAATTCCTTAAGAAACCTGAATATCCCGAGATGCGCAGAACGTATGCGCAGTAACAAAAGGAGGCACCGTCCTTAATTAGAGAGTAACTTACATTCCATTTAAAATGTCTTCGATCGATACTTGCGATAGTGAGAAGGTTTCCCGGAGGTTTTAATGCGGGTAATCGGCCGGAAATTACGGAACTTCCGATTTTTCTTTTGCTCACATTACAAAGTGTTTCTGCTTAGCAGCAAAACACGCTAAATCGAGTTGGTTCGTTGCGGCCACGACGTTCATACTACTCATACTTAAATCGCAAATTGACGAATCCTTCTTGTGTATAATTCTGATGTGTTTGCTGCTGTGGAAATTTGTGCTACGGCTAAGTAAACGCTGGACTACAAAGCGAATAAAATCCTGCCAGGCCTGAAGTACACAAAACAGCGCATTCGAAGTAACATTAAATAGTTCCTGATGATCGAGACTGCGCGAATGCAAAATCCTTCAAAGCCCGGGGGTCGTACTCCCATAGTATAAGCTGTATGGGCATGTGCCGCTGATAAGAAGGGTTTTAGGGTCCTGGTGGCACACCCCCACCCAACATATCACAGAATACATCCCCCTCCCCCGGCCTCACAGACGAAGAAAGATACCTTATACCGACGGTGCGGTTTCTTAGGCCTTTGAAGACATAAGCCACTGACATCACTTTGTGACGTCATTGGCTAAAAAGGTGAGCGGTCGTTGCGACTTTGATCGCTGAGCAGTTTCCATATAGCCTGGTTTCCATATGATTGCTGTGATCACTACAGCCACTAAAAAGTGGTTTCCACATAATCGCAACAATTGCTTAACGTTTTTTCCAGCGATCGTAGCGATCATATGGAAACCTGCCTTTAAAGACAACGTGAGCGGCCCAACTGCCTTCCCTTGTGTGGGATGACCAGGTAACCGTAGCGTATTCGGCGATCAGCCGCAACGGTCAGAGATAAGTGAGAGCGTTAACAAATCGATCATGTCTGATGAAAGGTTCCTTTGGAGGACATGATGGCTGGCGAGGTTTGCCAGCAATGAACAGAAGAGTTATTAATTTAACACGTGGCAACAAGCTCTTTAAAATATCAGACATTAAAATAGTGACGTTGTCTGAAGGCGCCATTCTCGCATCGTTTGGTAAACCATTCGTTCCACGGGCAAGAGTAACAAAGTGAGCTGCTAAGACTGGTCCTGATCAGATAGCCGGTTAGGCTACGGTGAACATCTGACGTTAGGAGTTATGGAACTTGTCCCTGAAACTTCATTGTGTAACAACACTGACGATGATAGGGAATCAAGAATTGTACCAAGACTACGCGAAAAGATTCAATTACACTCTTCTAAGACTTTTTTTCCCCTTCACATTGCAAAGCGCACGCGTCAGCCACTGTAACACTGTGCCAGCCTCTACACATTGTTTGAAAAAAGAAAGAAAGAAAGAAACTCGTACATTTTTATCCCAGAAAAAGAAGAAGTCCACAGTGGCCAAAACACGTTCTCAAGCTCCAATGTTTCTTACGCGAGCGTGTCGACAGGTGCTTGCTCGCGCCAAAACTTTCTTCTTTCATTGTTTTTAAAAAAAATGCGCTCACTCTAGACAGTGTGCAAATTCAGAAATGGAACAAGAATATCATAAATTTCATTGGGCAAAATATAGGAAGACAAACAACACCATTGGAAGTTACTGCTCAACAGCTTTCATTTGGATGGTCATGTCTTAGGGTTAGTTCCACAGACATTAATACTCCGCGCAACAAAATTGTGTCAAGGTGTTTCTTTAAGAGGGACTAAGGGTTTCAAACAAGAATAGTTTACTTACTTGTATCTTGCCTTGGTTTGAATCTTGACTGCATAGCAAAACCTGCCAAACTGTCCATGACTTGAATGCATGCATTTCAAGCGGCTCATGCTGCTGCGATGGATTTAATTCGAAGTCGTCTTTCATATAACTTCGCATTTAGAGGAAGTTTATCATTGTGCTATCACGGCTGTGTTTACTTTGACCTCCTCTGATTACTGCATTAGCGTAATAATAAGTATATCCTTATCAAAGACATTGATACAATAAGTTCAAGGCGATGATGCCGTTTAGTAACTGAGACGGGTCGGTTGAATATTTAAATGAGCAACTTCGTTTTGAAAAACGTGTATGGCCAGGGAAACTCACAACCTCTGTAAATGCTGCAAAATTCTGAACGTATCCAGTCTTCATGGTTCATAGTGAGTAAGGTAACGCTGCATGACGATACAACGTATGTAGCATGTTTTGTTCCTTACTTTAACCTTAATTCTCGTCGTGCCAGAAGGAGTATAAGGCCGTGTGTATTCTCTAACTTGTTTCGAGATGCTCTTGTCAAAGTTTCGTTGCAAGTTGCGAGAAAAACTGCTCCGTGTAACAGCCTCTTTAGTTGGAAGAGCAACGCACCTGTACGTCTGGGCTAAAAAGCAGTTGCTTAAACTGTTTATACGCTACGTCGAGGATTTCTTTTGCGTTTACTGCGTCCTCTGTTCCAGAGAACCCAAGTTGAACTGCCCCAACGTATCTGAGCTTTACACGCAAGTTGGAAGAGCAACGCACCGGATGCGATGCCTCTGTAGACATAGAGGACATAACACGAAGGTGCGAAGATATGAATTTTATTTTCGAGTGGTGAAAACAACATTTTACTCGCTCGCTGCGCTCGTTCGTAAAATATTTTCTTCACCACAAAGAAAACTTAACCAAATCGTTATCTGAAATGTCAACAAACTGTTGAGAAGCCGCCATCGAAGAACAAACAAGGAGGAAAACGGCAAAATGAGGAAACCAAAACGCGCGCACATCCGGACCCTTTGGTACATAACGTTTTCCATACTTCACGGAGTAAAAATATGGAAAATACGAGTGCTTTAGTTTCCGGTAAAACATTTATGTCCATGTAACACTTTGCTATGTTTTACGTTAATTCTTCGCCTAACCGGAATATCTTGTTTGCCCTTCCTTTCATCTGCTGTTAACGATTGCAAATTACGGTTTCAATTAATGTCGGACACGACCAAGGCTTACATTCGTAGTCTATTTTTCCTCCAGCAATCTAAAGCAACTATAGTAATCACAGTTACAATCACTATAACATACTGCTGGGAAGCCGGTATTTTTGCCACGGTTGCCGATGAATTAGTTCGATGCATGAGTGCGGCTTTAGGAACAAAAGAACTGGAGAGAGGGTATGAAGGGAGAGCGCAACTGGAGAGAGAGAGGTCACGTGGGAGAATCCGAACTTTCAGTCCAACCACCCTTTTCCCGCGAGCTGGTAGGGTCCTTACGAGGCAGCAACGACCACAACGCTAAGTTAAACGTCAATTTAATTTCGTTTTCTTATCTTTTCTTTCTTTTTAACTAAATCGCGATTACATGTGCAGAATCACTTTTTAATTCTAACGTTGTCGTTGCAGCCTGGTTGCTTACAGTCCTTCGCAAGAGTAGAACAGCGATTACTTTACAGTCTAACACTTTTCAGTGCTACCAGATTTACTGAGACAATTTCTTTTATTGGTATTACAAGAAAGCCGTTGGAATTAACTGTACCGATGTGACTACTGTAAAGGATTTAACAGAACCCATGTCGTTAATTGGTTATTGATTTCTTGATTTATTGTTATTATTTTTTTGCATTTTCTGGAGGCGTTTACTAGATACGGGGCTTTAAATAGAAAGAGGTGATTATTATTTTTAACATTTGCCCAAACAAGTATTAAGACAAAGGTTCAACTTTTTAAAGGCAGCGATACAATCAATGTGAAAACACTCTACATTACAACGTACCTCTATAGATATCAATAACAGCAAATCATCAATTGTTACCTTTAATTTTATTGTTTTCGACAATATTAGAATTGGTGATAGCTCTCAGTTGAAAGTAACAAACCAAACCAACAACAAAACCTCACTACATAAACCAAATGAAGGAAAATAAACAATGCCATAGTAATGGTAAAGTACCTCTCAGAAGGTTTGGTTTTGATCGCTCATTCCAAGCTTCAGGATATTATCTCCTCGTATTTGATTTGATTTGATTTTTTCTACAGTCTTCTGTTTTATTTGGTTGTTAAAGTTAACTTTTTGACTAAATGTATGTTACAGAATCACGTAAATTGCGTGACGTAGTGTGGCAGAATTACCAAAAAGCCGCGACTTTGTCTCTAAAGGTTCTCCGTTGTTCAGCATCTGAAAGTGAATACGACTTGCTTAGAATTTAAGGCCTAACAATAACTACGTGGCGTAAACGGTCTGCATGCTCCGATCTTCTCGCCTAAAAAGGGAAACAGTTCTCTACGTCCGCCGGTAGTTTTGACTTCGGAAACACAACCTTAACGGTCGGTAGCAAAACTGGGACACCTCTGGAACCGATCGGAGTGCCTGTTTTCACCCCTGATCAGCTCAGCCATGTAATAATTAAAAACAGTATAAGGCGCATGCTTGTACGGCCTGAAACAAACTAGAATTCGAGCGTCCTCATACTTTCCTCAGATCCTACGCACGCGAGGAAATGAATAAATTACGCAAATCAAAGGGAAAAAAGTATAATAAATAAATAAATTTATTTATTTATTTATTTATTTATTAAAATAAATAAATAAATAAACAGGATTCGCCGCTTGCGCTTCGATCTTCTCGCTAACAGTTGGAGAAGACAGACTGCTCTAAGTCTAGTTAGAAACACGAAATATCTGTTGTGATTAGCGTCAGCAGTGTTAAGTGCAACTGTTGCATTAGTCTGGTTTTAAGTCCAGAGTTAGTGTTACTGAAAAGTCCTATGAATCGCATGCTTCATTAAAATGATCGGAATCGTGACTACACTGACCTGTGTCTTGAGACTACAGTAGAACCTCTCAAACTGAAACAGATAATGCAAACAATAGTGAGGTCAGGCCGGTACAAGAAAAACCCGCGTATAAGAACCCACCGGCGGCCCACAGGCTAAAATTTGGCGGTTAAACCGCAACACATAAGGTTTTGCTGCAGCATGGCATTTAAAATAGAAGAATGAACTGTTCGTTAGCTTCTATTTGAATGGCCACGGTTTGAATTTCATCCACAATCTCAAAAGTCAAAACAACTTTGCACAGCATTACAAAGAGCATCGTACCAACGTACTGCTCAGTGGCTTTCAATTGAATGGTCACACTTAGAAATTATTTTAATCCACAATCTCACAAGTCAAAACTACTTTGTACAGCATAACAAACGTCATCGTACGAACGTCCTGCTCAATAGCTTTCATTTGAATGGTCACACTTACAATTTAATCCACAATCTCACAAGTCAAAATACTTTGGATAATGTAATAAACAGCATCGTACGAACGTCCTGCTCAGCGGCTTTCATTTGAATGGTCACACTTAGAATTTCATCCACAATCTCAAAAGTCAAAACTACTTTGTGCAGCATAATAAACAGCATCGTACGAACGTCCTGCTCAGTGGCTTTCATTTGAATGGTCACACTCTAGGATTTGATCCACAGACTCGAAAGAGTTATAGCCACTTAAACCACAAACGCAAAAGTTAGAGGCAAGTTAACTGATTAAAGGACGTGTTGTTTAAACACTAAGATGGCAGCTTACTAAGCTACAACCACGGCTACACGGTACATACCAGTTTTCATCTTCCAAAAGACTCACGAACTTATCAATTCGATCCCGCTTGTTGGTCTAAAAATACAAAACAAAACAAAAACAATCAAACCAGCAGTTTCAACCAAAGAAAAACAACAATTCCGATTGATTTCATGTTTTAGTCCCACAAGACAATAGAAACATAGGCACGCAATGCGCGCATAGCCGAGACGTTTTGGTTTGCAAAAAGGTGAAATTTATCATGACAACCTATGGGTCTTACACCACTGCAGCGCAATCCCACCCTAACCCCCTCCAACCCGCCTCCCCTCCACGTCACATCAGGAATATACCCACGCCCCTCACTAGCTCGGTCGTGTGACAGATGATGGCTGGATTTCATAACTTTTACAGCCTATTAAAAAGTCAAGATTTGGTAAAAAAAAGAGAGGGTGCAATGTGTTTTGAACAGGTGCAAAGATTTATTTTAGCGAAAAAAATATATTGGGGTTTGGGGTACTTTAAGCGACGAGAACAATGACATACCGAATACAGACAAACCGGAAGTTAAATGTTTCCCTTTCTGCATGTTGTGACGTCAGCGAGTGAGGCCGTAAACGTAACAAAAGGAGTTTCCTGTTCGCAATGTAAAGCAAAAGGGCGCCACAAAAGAAAGCATTACACTTCCGGTTATCGCTCGTGACGCTTGGGATGTTAAGGTTCTTGTTGCTTAACCCTTTAAGCCCCAGCGTCATCATGCAGATTCTCCTTACTGGTCTTCATACATTTTGCTGAGAACTAGTAGGGAGAATTTGGTTAAATATCTAGACAATTCATGTTTGGTGATCATTTCCTTAATTTTCATGTCTGATACGCATTAGAATGCACTGACTCCACGAAGAGAACATTTTTAAATGTCAGCCCCTGCTCAAAAAATAGACGTTAAGTTCCTATCACATCGGGGTCCTTGTCAAAACTGTTTGTTTCAGGAAACAATGTTTCTCAAATTTGTTTGATTTCGTCAGCATCGAACAACTTAACGTCCTACAATAAACATTTAACAAGGATCAAAACAATAGTGAACCTCAGTCTAACAAACTTTTTTCACACAAATTAGTAAAACTTTGCACTCCAAGTCAAACCAGGGTGTTACTCACTAAAGTTTCGTATGGGGAGGCTGTTGTGTACTGGGGTTCGGTGTACTACTATAGAGTACGCACAGAAGACTGACAAGTGCTTTACACAACTGCTTTATTAGACTGAATCATTCAAAGCTATTTACAATGATATATAGTGGTATAATCACATGATTGCGGTTAAGGTATTCCATCGAATGATAATCACTTATCTAATCACTAAGGAATTCATCCTATTCATCCTAAAATAGTAATGAACACTACATTCCCCCACACTTATTCTAAAGATCATATTTTGCTATATTATCAAGTGTCAAAACCTAAACGCTGTGGAGCTTTGCGTTCTCGAGTTGGATAGCGTGGCTGGGTTTGAGGTTGCGCTGGTGCAATCGCTTGTGCTGTCGCATCGCTGCTATTTTCGCTGCTTTGAGCTACGATCGGTTCTCGTATAGCGGTTTCCGTGTGCGGATGTGTTGTTGGCTCGACGTCAACGTTGTCTTGATTGACCGCATGGCTTGGAGCGGTAACACTAAGATCTGCGGTGCGATCCATAAAATATGCATGTTTCTTGTGTATCTGGTCAACGTGACGTTTCCAAAGTTGGTCTTCAACGAGAACTTTATAGGATACAGGACCTGTTTGTTCCGCAACAATGCCCTCCAGCCATCTGGGCTCTCCTCTAAAGTTTTGCACTAGAACATGTTCTCCGATTGAGAACTCTCTTTCCTTGCTGACTTTGTCATGTCTGAATTTCTGCTCGACTTGCTTGCCAGACACTTTTCGACCGAGATCGGGGCGCAATAAATCTAATCTCGTTCTCAATCTACGATTCAAAAATAACTCCGCGGGTGTTTGACCTGTCGTGCTATTTGGCGTTGTTCTATAACTAAACAGAAATCGAGCTAAACTTTGCTTAATCGAGTTGCTCCCCTCTGCCTTAAAAAATTGCTTAAATGTTTGAACAAAACGTTCCGCTTGGCCATTTGAACGAGGGTGATATGGAGCAACAAGCGTGTGCTTGATACCATTTGCCTTTGCAAAATTGGAAAACTCTTGCGAAGTGAATTGGGGACCGTTATCACTTACTAGTTGCTGTGGAATGCCGTACCGAGCGAACATTTCTCGAAGTTTCTCGATCGTTGCTTCACTCGTGATGCTGTGCATCAATTCTACTTCTAGCCACTTGGAATGACTATCGACGACAATTAAGAACATTTTTCCCATGAACGGTCCTGCGAAATCGATGTGAATCCTCTGCCATGGCATTTTCGGCCAATCTCACGGGTGTTAGGGTGTCTGTTGTGGCTTGTTGCGTGACTTTTGGCAATCGTCACATCGCTGAACAACCGTGGCTATGTCTTTGTCGAGGTTCGGCCACCAGACGTGAAGTCGTGCGAGTGACTTCATTCTGACTATTCCGGGATGCCCTGTGTGTAATTCGAACAACACACGTTTTCGAAGTTGCGGAGGAACTATCACGCGAATTCCCCATAACAAACCGTGATTTCGTGACGTTTGTTGAAATACTGCGTGATTTCCGGGGCGGTCTGCTTATCAGGCCAACCTGTCATCGTGTATTGTAACACTCGAGACAAAATCGGATCTGTTTGTGTCGCTTTACGAACGTGATCGACGTTTTTAAAGATATCATATTGATATGCGGCAAGTAACAATGCCCATCTTTGTAACCTTGCTGCTGCTAAAGTGGGAATTCCGCTTTTTGGTCCTAACAACGTGGTCAACGGCTTGTGATCCGTGACTAACAGAAATTTCCTTCCATACAAGTATTGGTGGAATTTCTTTATTCCGAAAATTATGCTTAGCGCTTCCTTCTCGATTTGCGCGTAATTTCGTTCGCTTTTGGTCAATGTGCGCGAAGCGTAAGCGATCGGGCGCTCTTCTCCGGACGGTAGCACGTGCGATATGACTGCTCCGACTCCGTACTGCGAGGCATCTGTGTCGAGTTTTAGCGGCAATTTCTCGCTGAAATGCATCAATACCGGCGCGCTCGACAATTTGTCTTTTAGTTGCTTGAACGCCCTTTCCTGATCCTCAGACCATTTCCATTCGACTCCATCTTTCAGTAGCTCGTTTAACGGATGAGTGATGGTCGAATAGTTGCTAATGAACTTGGCATAATAATTTATCATGCCGAGGAATGACCTCAATTGATGTTGATTTTCGGGTGCCGGCGCATTACGAATGGCTTCGACCTTTTTCTCGATCGCGTGCAAGCCTTGCGCATCAATACGATAACCCAAATATTCAACAGTAGGCTGCATGAATTTGCATTTGCTCAGCTTTAACCTCAAGCCAGCGCTTTCCAGCCTCGTTAAAACCTCATTAAGATGATCTAGATGCTCTTGATCATTTTTCCCCGATACCAAAATATCGTCTACCCTACAAACTACCATTGGAATGCCCTGGAGTACTTGCTCAATTTGCTCAAAAATTGCCGACGCAGAGGACACTCCGAAAGGCAAACGAGTAGGTCTATACAAACCCTTATGAGTATTTATTGTTACAAATTCTCTAGAATCCTCGTCTAGCAGGATTTGTTGATAAGCGCGTGACAAATCTAACTTAGTGTACTTTTCTCCCCCACTTAAGGTCACAAACAATTCTTCAGGATTTGGCAAGGGGTGCTGGTCAACTTCCAAAACGGAATTGACTGTCACTTTGTAATCTCCACAAACTCTTATCGAATTATCAGGCTGAACCACAGGAACTAGCGGTGCCGCCCACTCTGAGTAGCGGACCTTTTCAGTTACCCCCATGCTTTCCAAGCGGTCTAATTCTTGCTCAATAGCTCCCTTTAAAGCATGCGGAACTGGGCGCGGTTTAAAGAATTTTGGCTTCGAGTCAGGTTTTACATACAATTTAGCCTTAACGCCTTGCATTGTGCCTAACTCGTCTTTAAACACAGATTGATGTTGAGTTAACACATTATCTAAATCACTACTTATCTTCTTAATTGATCCCCAGTTCAATTTAATGTCTCTTAACCAGTTCCTTCCAAAAAGACTTGGTCCTTGTCCTTTTACGATTTGGATAGGCAAGTTGGCGGTCTGGTTTTGATATGTGACTTCCACTTGGGCTTGTCCAATGACGTCAAGGGTCTCTCCGGTGTACGTTCTGAGTTTGATCTGGGACTTTTCAAGGGGGACCCGTGCGAAGCTTTTCTTCCAGGCCTCCTCTGACATGATCGACACGGACGCGCCAGTATCCAACTCCATTGAACAGTCCTCGCCGTTCACTTTTACTGGGATGATGATGGACGGTTCGGGCTTTTCGTTGCTTATCTGAAACAGTTTGAACTCTTCACCTGAATCTCTCGGTGAGTCGTCTCTTTCCAGGTACCGGACCGACTGCTTTTTCCTGTCCTGCTCTGAGCGTGATCCATTGGCGTGTCCACTGGGCGGTGCGGGTGTTCTCTTTTTGCACACTCTGGCGATGTGCCCTCTTCCTTTGCAGTTCCGACACGTTTCATCTTTAAATCGGCATTTTTGCGGAATGTGGTCCTCACCACAACGGAAACATGGCTTTTTCGGCTTGGAAGATTTTCGCTGATGCGGTGGCTTTACGTAGTTTATCTCACAATCTGCGGGTGCATTCCTGAACGTGTTGGCTTGCTTTTCAGCCACTTCCATTGCCAACGCAATTTCCACTGCCGTCTTCCATGTGAGACTTTTTTCTGCCAAAAGCCTTTTTTGGGTCTGCTTGCTTCTAAGGCCACAGACAAATCGGTCACGAAGAGCTTCCTCTAAGAACGTACCGAACGCACAATGTTCTGAGCACTTTTTTAGCGCGGCACTGTACTCGGCCACACCTTCCCCCTCGTGTTGTTCACGCTTGTGGAAGTGAAACCTTTCGGCTATGACGATTGGTTTCGGCTCATAGTGGTCTCTCAGTGTTTTCACCAGCTCTGTAAACTTTACTTCAGACGGTTTTGTGGGGGCCAGCAAGTCTCTGAGAAGGTTGTAGGTCTTGCTGCCTATCGTGGTCAAAAACGTGGCCACGATTTTCTTTTCATCTTTGATGTCGTTAGCGATTACGTACTGATCGAAACGTTCGCTATACGCGTGCCAGTCCTCTGAACCGGGCTTGAAGGATTCTATGGATCCGAGAGTGGCCATCCTCGTCGCCAGTTGTTGTGTACTGGGGTTCGGTGTACTACTATAGAGTACGCACAGAAGACTGACAAGTGCTTTACACAACTGCTTTATTAGACTGAATCATTCAAAGCTATTTACAATGATATATAGTGGTATAATCACATGATTGCGGTTAAGGTATTCCATCCAATGATAATCACTTATCTAATCACTAAGGAATTCATCCTATTCATCCTAAAATAGAAATGAACACTACGGAGGCTCCGCCCCGAGGCTCAAACCTTTACTCTTTAACCTACTGATTTGATCTGAATGGTATCCCTTTATAATACCTAGAACAAAAACTGAACCACTTTTTTGCCTCAAAAATTACACATAACCAGTCCATCATAGCGGGCGTTTGGTCGCTCGAATGCTCCAAACGTTCGTATAGTTTTGCGCTGTGATTTCTGTGAAAATTTTGCAACCTTTTTCTTAGCAAACCGACTTCAAGATCAGTGGAAGATAAGGAAGGAGCGCGGATGACAGAGTTGAACGACTCAATCAGAGTTTCTGTGTGTGCTAATAAACTGACCCAGGAACTTCTTTAAAGGGAACCTCCAGTGTTGCAAGAAATCGACGATAAATTGCTAGAAATAGTCTCAAAAGCTAACAAGTGGAAAGAAAGCCTCTGTGTACCAAAAAATTGGAGATATGTCCAGGATTGAACTCTGCTACGAGAATTACGAAAACTGCGAAAATTCGCAAAGGTACCAAGAATGGCTTAGGAGATGTCGGAGGGACCCAACGAGAACTGCGAATTTTACAAAAATTACGAGAATTACGAGAACTGCGAAAATTCGGAAGATCTCATAGGGACCCAACGAGAATTAGGAAAACTGCATAAAATTGCAAACGTACCAAGAACGGCTTACAGATATCAGAGGGACCCAACGAGAACTGCGAATTTTACGCAAATTACGAGAATTAGAGAACTGCGAGAATTCGCAAGATCTCAGAGCGAACCAACGAGAATTATGAAAAATGCGAATATTCGCAAAGGTACCAAGAATGGCTCACGAGATGCCAGAGGGACCCAATGAGAACTGCGAATTTTACGAAAATTACGAGAATTACGAGAACCGCGAGAATTCGCAAGATCTCAGAGGAACCCAACGAGAATTTTGAAAAATGCGAGTATTCGCAAAGGTAGCAAGAATGGCTCACGAGATGTCAGAGGGAACCAACGAGAACTGCGACTTTTACGAAAATTACGAGAATTACGAGAACTGCGAGAATTCGCAAGATCTCAGAGGGGCCCAACGAGAATTACGAAAACTGCGAAAATTCGCAACGGCATCAAGAATGGCTTAGGAGATGTCAGAGGGACCCAACGAGAACTGCGAATTTTACGAAAATTACGAGAATTACGAGAACTCCGAGAATTCGCAAGACCTCAGAGGGACCCAACGAGAATTGCGAGAATTATGAAAACTGCGCAAAGGTAGCAAAGAAATACCTCAGGGTGAACTGATGAAAATGCATGTATTTCTTGAATGATTACTTTGTAACAGCTTGTTTCAGCTATAATTTCACCTATCACAAACGGCGAAAGTCTCTGGGTTAGTTTTAATTTGTTTCATTTCATGACTGGATTAAGCTTAAGAATACCCATCCCCTTATTTGCATGTCATTGAATAACAATATTATTCCTTTTGTTTTCATATGCCTCATTCTTCAAAACATTAAAGAGATATGTGAATGAGGGGACGGGTATTCTAAAGTTGCTCTCATGATTGGTTGGCTATAAGAACTAATCATTCAAGAAATGACCACTGTTTATGCCTTAGTATTTGAGTTGCCATGAAATGCAGCTTGTCAATATATGTAGGCATATACCCTTCTTAAAATAAGGGTATATGCCATAATATGTATCTGAGAGCCTTAAGTGAGGGGTGCAAACACAACAACAGATCAACAACAGATAAGAAACCAAACAAAAGCAGCATATGCTTACTTTATTTTCTTCGTTTATGTTCACAAATTGCTGTAGACATAGTGTTGAACGAAACTACGGATCTAAATTGACATGTTTGGATTGAAAGCCATGCCAGTCAGTAGAAAAAAGCATACTTGAATTGTGAAAAGTACTGGTAGAGATGACCTTCACATTTCCAGACTGAAAAAGCATGGGTAGTAGAGAATTTCTCAGCTTCCAGCTTTTCGATGAGGAATCGAACATATAGCAGTGATAAAACATATAATGCACTTGTTTTCCGTTATGCTCCCCAAAAACTATCACAAGGGAGTGTGAAGTTGTTTCCTACTCTTTTCGGTGGCTTTTGTTGCCCTACAAACGGCTACATTTTGCTGGTGATGAGTTATTTAGTGTACTGAAAACTTCCATTTGATAAATTTGCCAGGCCGCTATCAGGCACTATGCACGTGAGAGGGACTGGGACAAAACAGTTTTCTCTTCAATTCTCCCCACGTTCACCCCCAGAGAGTTTGGTCAAACATTTATATTTGCGTGACCGAACCGGCGAAACTTTGAGCGAATGCGAATTTTACAAATCTGTCAAGCCGCGAAGCCTTTTCGATGCCGTGCATGTGAAACCGCGTTTGTTTACTTGCCGAACTACACGAATAATACATAGAACCCGGCGAAAAAAGGAAAAAATCATAAATGAAACTGATATAAAATATCTCAGTTTCGAAGCTTAATACACACTGTCATGTCTTCAGCGATGATACAATCTCGTACCCAGAGTCCACTAGCCTGCGTGCAGACGTCTCCTATTTCCTTCCACCCGCGGAAAAGGGACGTCTGCGAAACAGCGTCGCTAATCGTGTTCCAATATCCTGCTGTTTTTCAGGAATTCGTGGAAAGTGCTTTTATTGGTTGCTTGACAATAGCCACTGTTAGAAACAACTCTGATTGGCTATCGTCGGGAAATGCTCGAGATAATGTATGCGACTACATTTAGCGGGGTTTTCCATTGATAAAAACATGTCCGATTGTGTGTTGTGTTTCTCGACTATTCTGAAAAACAACGACAGAAACCTTGTGAAAATTCGCAGTGAATTTAAAGTTCAGGAAGAAGTCCTTTCTCTTCAGTTCATCGTACACGAAACGTCGCCATATATTTGTAGAT
Organism: Siderastrea radians; assembly: GCA_964017195.1. NCBI lineage: Eukaryota > Metazoa > Cnidaria > Anthozoa > Scleractinia > Rhizangiidae > Siderastrea > Siderastrea radians. The sequence goes on from OZ024899.1 coordinate 16,716,552, forward strand.
CGTGCGTGGGAAAGTTGCGAAAGCGGAGAGGTCCTTACGCCAACGTGAGAAAAATCGACGACGAACTTTTTAGCGATTATAGTTCCAAGGCTTTCAAGGCAGGACTTACATTAAAAAAAAAAGATCGAGACACTAGGAAAGGACAGCGTAGGAACTTCGGCTTCTCCCGAGAAGCGAATTCTTTTGGAGGAGTCGGTAGATCGTTCGTCAAACGATCTCAGTTCGCTGGTTACGTCAACTCCTGTGAAAGCCGTTCGCAATGCTTCTGTGAGAAAAATTCAGATTCCTCCTCTTAGCCCTGTTCGACCTCCGATCATGGAGCGATCAGAGGGAAACGATTCTGGCACAGAAAACAAAACTCTGTTATCATAATTTATGCGAAATTTAAAACCCGAACAGCAGGATATTGGAACACGATTAGCGACGCCGTTTCGCAGACGTCCCTTTTCCGCGGGTGGAAGGAAATAGGAGACGTCTGCACGGAGGCTAAGAGTCCACCGGCTTTTTGGTCAGCGGGAGGTCGCAAGTAGAGACTCTGGGATAATGGAATTTTTTATCCCACAAATCCTGGGATTCCGGTTTTAGTGCGCATGCTTAAGTTCAAAACGGAAGTCTAATGTCGTACAATAGCAGCCATGCGATCCATGCACAGTTCACCCTTACACACGATTGAAGACACTTGAAATTTTTGAACAAGAAGTGCGGTTCTATATTTTGTGTTTGTATGTAACGAAACGTTTAAAGCGTTTAATCAGAGGCTTAGTTTGATTATATATTTTGCGTGTGTATTATAACGAAACGTATTAAGCGTGTAATTAGAGGCCTAGATTTGATTATATATTTTATGATAACGAAACGTTTATGATAACGAAACGTTTTAAGCGTGTAATCAGAGGCTTATATTTGGTTATGTCATTTTGCTCAGACTGTTACTGATGTGTATCGCCCACTGTATGAAAGTTTGGTTTGAAGTTAATTTTTGGAATAAAAAATTGTCCAGTTTCCATCGACATCTTCTGCAAAGACGTACCTAACTTTATGAACCTCAAGTATGACAGTTTCAATGTGCCACAATTTATCTATTGTGATTGGCGAAACCAGTAAAGTCAGTTCTAATAAATGTTTCTTTTAGCTTTTTTGTGTGGGAACCATTGTATTAAAATAAATTTAATACCTCTCAATTCACGTATGTTATGCGTTTTGGAGGTATTAGAGATTTTTAAAAGTATGAACAAACATCACTGAATCCAAAACTTTCAGTGATCTTGAACGCTAGTTGTGCTTTAATTTAGATTTGTTAACTGCTCTTGAAATCTTGTGATTTCATGGAAACTGGTTGACGGGCCTGCAAGAGCAAAAGAAAAAATTTCAATGGTGTGCAAAGTATGGCAATGCAAATATTGCATTGTGTAATTTACTTAACTCTCAACTTCAGCATCCCAGTTTTTTTTCAGGGCCCTGAAAATTAAAATGAGAAATATGGTATTGCTCATTTGCAAACACTTTTTTTCCCTAGCTTGTTCCAGGTTCTCAGATAGTAGGGATGGCAAAAATTAGAAAGGTACCCCAGAAATAAGTTGACCAGGATTTGGAAGAAAAGGGGGCTCTTCCTTTATTCAGTTCTCCTTCTATCTTGGAGTCTGGAACAGGCTATCTTTGCTCCTGTGACTCGCTCTCTTCTAGTAGGTCTTTAATAAAAGGTAGCTGATGACCCTTCAATACCTGTGATTCATGTACACGTAGGGCCCAAAAGCTGTGTAGGCATTAGCTAGGTGGCAGTGGGGCATCAATTACTTTTGTCAGAATTAGAAACTAAGTCAGGTAGCCAACATATGACTACAACTTTGTTTTGACTGCGAGAAACTGCTGCCAAACCAATAACGTTTGAATGCTTGGTCAATATGTCTTTTGAGCACTAGTGTAACAATTATTGCTCATTGGCACCATAATTATTTTTCAGTGAATGATTACACAAGTTTTAAGGCAGGGGAAGTACTCCAACAGCACTCTGCACTCTACTAACAACACAATGTAACCCTTTTCCTGATCATATAACTCTTTGATAACAAATAATTGGTGTAATCTATTTCCTTGAAATACTGGCCTTGTGTCATATTAATTTCAAATTTTGTCTTAAACCTTGTCAAAAGTAATGAAATTGAGCGATCCAGTGCATGTTAGAATTTTTGTAGCCACTGATAAGGATTTTTGTTAGGATTCTGGAGACAAAGTTGTCAAACTTTCTTTCTGACATAATCCTCTAAGCTGTCACGTAGATTATTTTGCATGTTTTAGCATGTCATAGGACTGAACCAGACCAAGAGAACTGCACTGATCAAAGGACTGAAACACGTATACGGTACAAATTTTACTAAAATTGTGTGGTTTCCAGAAAATGTCCATAAACCTCGCATACCTTTAGACTTTGAAACTAAACTGGTATTTCCAGAGGGATGGGGGAGTCCAACCGAAAACCTTCCTTGGGAGGGGTATGGATATTTCCTGGATCCACACAATTATTCTATGATGCAGATGTAAAAAAGATTTCTAGTAGTACTGTTAATTCAAAGGAAATTCTGGGGAAAATAATCAGAACCACAGAAAAATAGGAGATTGCCATATCATTACAGAAATATTATTACAAAAAATCATTTACATTTAGATTTGTTTTGTAGTGGTTGTATGTTTAAGGCTATAGCTGAGGAGTGATATGGACATTTTTTTAAATTACAATTGTGAAGCTCTACTTTCAGTTAATGGTTTGTAAAAATACTCACTTCAAATTGATAGTCCTGGTCACATTTTATTTTCACATCTAAATGATAAACAACATAACTTTGTATGAAATGGAAAAGATCAGTTTTGGTTCATGTTTGTCAACAATATACGAAATACATTAACCTTTCTATTAAGGTGTCTATTTCCAACGATAAAGGCCATGACTTTTTGGATAAGTCTGAGTTCCCTTCCACATCTCCATTTGCCACACACATTGGGGGTGATTTGATCTTTTTTCTCTTTGACAGCTGTAATACAACAGTGGCAAGAAATTAAAGACTACGGGACCTCTCTTCTTCATCTCCTCAATTGTATGTGCTATACTGACCCATGTGAAGTTCAGTTAATGCTACTCGGGTCTCTCTAGGACTTGGTTGCATACTGTCACTGTCTTTTGCATCAAATAACAGACAACGATTAAATTATAACGCATTTAAATCTTGACAATATTGGACATTTTGGACTGGGAAAAATAGTTTAAGTTAAGGAAAATTTCAAACTTTTCTTTTGCAATAAAATTGATAAAAATATCTTTGTAATATCTTTCAGGTCTGCAAGCACTTTCCACGTTCTTGCTATGTGTGCGTTTTCGATTTTCCTCCGTTCTAAGGCAGGATAGAAACTGAAGAGGAAACTGCTATTTGCGAGGGACTTCGATCCTTGATAATTCTCTTGTAATTAAACTTTCAGTCATTCTAAGTGAAGCTACTTTCCCCTTTCTTGTTATTGCAGATATTAATGAGTGTCAACCTTTTCAATTATTCCCTTCACTTGATAACAGGATCGGCAAATTGGAGTTGATACAAACCTTTATAAAAACATCAATGTCGTATTCCTAACAGTTTCAGCCAGATTCGAATGGCTTTGGCAATGAGCTTCTATCGAAGCTGCTTGCATTTCGACGGTGTTTCACCGCCAAATGACGGCATTGCATAGCAACTTCCGCACAAAAACGGCTATGGCCGAGTAGCGAAACTTTAAAATTTCTTCAGATCGGTGCCCCCCCCCCCCGAAGTATTTACTACCAAACTTTCATATATCCTTTTCGTGACTAAGTTGGTCGCAGGCTTCCGGTTTTGTTATTTAGTTTTCCGGTTCACCGTTCCTTTGTTTTATGATCAGCCAATCAAAAAAAAAAGATTTTTTCCATTATCCCAGAGTCTCTACAGGCGACCTCCCGCTGACCAAAAAGCCAGTGGACTCTGGGTACGAGATTGGCAATGTTAAGAAGTGATTTACTTTTTACTCTATGCGCGTTAATTTGTATACGTCAAAAGCGAAATCTGAAACCTTACACAATGTGTAACGCAGCGATGCTTTTGATGCAACTCAGCTCAGCCCGGGCTAACCTGCGATCAGGCTCTATTTTCGTTTCGCTCAGTGGAACATTCAGGCGGGAGGGGCGAAACGAAAAATAGAGCCTGACACAACTCTTCTAAGGAACGTCTACCGCCCACTTTTTGATTGATTGACATGCAACAAAACAGCCAATCAAAATTTCTTCTGCTTGCACGATCCTCGGTATTTCCACTGCCGTTTTCCATGTGAGACTTTTTTCTGCCAAAAGCCTTTTTTGGGTCTGCTTGCTTCTAAGGCCACAGACAAATCGGTCACGAAGAGCTTCCTCTAAGAACGTACCGAACGCACAATGTTCTGAGCATTTTTTTAGCGCGGCACTGTACTCGGCCACACCTTCCCCCTCGTGTTGTTCACGCTTGTGGAAGTGAAACCTTTCGGCTATGACGATTGGTTTCGGCTCATAGTGGTCTCTCAGTGTTTTCACCAGTTCTGTAAACTTTACTTCAGACGGTTTTGTGGGGGCCAGCAAGTCTCTGAGAAGGTTGTAGGTCTTGCTGCCTATCGTGGTCAAAAACGTGGCCACGATTTTCTTTTCATCTTTGATGTCGTTAGCGATTACGTACTGATCGAAACGTTCGCTATACGCGTTCCAGTCCTCTGAACCGGGCTTGAAGGATTCTATGGATCCGAGAGTGGCCATCCTCGTCGCCAGTTGTTGTGTACTGGGGTTCGGTGTACTACTATAGAGTACGCACAGAAGACTGACAAGTGCTTTACACAACTGCTTTATTAGACTGAATCATTCAAAGCTATTTACAATGATATATAGTGGTATAATCACATGATTGCGGTTAAGGTATTCCATCCAATGATAATCACTTATCTAATCACTAAGGAATTCATCCTATTCATCCTAAAATAGAAATGAACACTACGGAGGCTCCGCCCCGAGGCTCAAACCTTTACTCTTTAACCTACTGATTTGATCTGAATGGTATCCCTTTATAATACCTAGAACAAAAACTGAACCACTTTTTTGCCTCAAAAATTACACATAACCAGTCCATCATAGCGGGTGTTTGGTCGCTCGAATGCTCCAAACGTTCGTATAGTTTTGCGCTGTGATTTCTGTGAAAATTTTGCAACCTTTTTCTTAGCAAACCGACTTCAAGATCAGTGGAAGATAAGGAAGGAGCGCGGATGACAGAGTTGAACAACTCAATCAGAGTTTCTGTGTGTGCTAATAAACTGACCCAGGAACTTCTTTAAAGGGAACCTCCAGTGTTGCAAGAAATCGACGATAAATTGCTAGAAATAGTCTCAAAAGCTAACAAGTGGAAAGAAAGCCTCTGTGTACCAAAAAATTGGAGATATGTCCAGGATTGAACTCTGCTACGAGAATTACGAAAACTGCGAAAATTCGCAAAGGTACCAAGAATGGCTTAGGAGATGTCGGAGGGACCCAACGAGAACTGCGAATTTTACAAAAATTACGAGAATTACGAGAACTGCGAAAATTCGGAAGATCTCATAGGGACCCAACGAGAATTAGGAAAACTGCATAAAATTGCAAACGTACCAAGAACGGCTTACAGATATCAGAGGGACCCAACGAGAACTGCGAATTTTACGCAAATTACGAGAATTAGAGAACTGCGAGAATTCGCAAGATCTCAGAGCGAACCAACGAGAATTATGAAAAATGCGAATATTCGCAAAGGTACCAAGAATGGCTCACGAGATGCCAGAGGGACCCAATGAGAACTGCGAATTTTACGAAAATTACGAGAATTACGAGAACCGCGAGAATTCGCAAGATCTCAGAGGAACCCAACGAGAATTTTGAAAAATGCGAGTATTCGCAAAGGTAGCAAGAATGGCTCACGAGATGTCAGAGGGAACCAACGAGAACTGCGACTTTTACGAAAATTACGAGAATTACGAGAACTGCGAGAATTCGCAAGATCTCAGAGGGGCCCAACGAGAATTACGAAAACTGCGAAAATTCGCAACGGCATCAAGAATGGCTTAGGAGATGTCAGAGGGACCCAACGAGAACTGCGAATTTTACGAAAATTACGAGAATTACGAGAACTCCGAGAATTCGCAAGACCTCAGAGGGACCCAACGAGAATTGCGAGAATTATGAAAACTGCGCAAAGGTAGCAAAGAAATACCTCAGGGTGAACTGATGAAAATGCATGTATTTCTTGAATGATTACTTTGTAACAGCTTGTTTCAGCTATAATTTCACCTATCACAAACGGCGAAAGTCTCTGGGTTAGTTTTAATTTGTTTCATTTCATGACTGGATTAAGCTTAAGAATACCCATCCCCTTATTTGCATGTCATTGAATAACAATATTATTCCTTTTGTTTTCATATGCCTCATTCTTCAAAACATTAAAGAGATATGTGAATGAGGGGACGGGTATTCTAAAGTTGCTCTCATGATTGGTTGGCTATAAGAACTAATCATTCAAGAAATGACCACTGTTTATGCCTTAGTATTTGAGTTGCCATGAAATGCAGCTTGTCAATATATGTAGGCATATACCCTTCTTAAAATAAGGGTATATGCCATAATATGTATCTGAGAGCCTTAAGTGAGGGGTGCAAACACAACAACAGATCAACAACAGATAAGAAACCAAACAAAAGCAGCATATGCTTACTTTATTTTCTTCGTTTATGTTCACAAATTGCTGTAGACATAGTGTTGAACGAAACTACGGATCTAAATTGACATGTTTGGATTGAAAGCCATGCCAGTCAGTAGAAAAAAGCATACTTGAATTGTGAAAAGTACTGGTAGAGATGACCTTCACATTTCCAGACTGAAAAAGCATGGGTAGTAGAGAATTTCTCAGCTTCCAGCTTTTCGATGAGGAATCGAACATATAGCAGTGATAAAACATATAATGCACTTGTTTTCCGTTATGCTCCCCAAAAACTATCACAAGGGAGTGTGAAGTTGTTTCCTACTCTTTTCGGTGGCTTTTGTTGCCCTACAAACGGCTACATTTTGCTGGTGATGAGTTATTTAGTGTACTGAAAACTTCCATTTGATAAATTTGCCAGGCCGCTATCAGGCACTATGCACGTGAGAGGGACTGGGACAAAACAGTTTTCTCTTCAATTCTCCCCACGTTCACCCCCAGAGAGTTTGGTCAAACATTTATATTTGCGTGACCGAACCGGCGAAACTTTGAGCGAATGCGAATTTTACAAATCTGTCAAGCCCCGAAGCCTTTTCGATGCCGTGCATGTGAAACCGCGTTTGTTTACTTGCCGAACTACACGAATAATACATAGAACCCGGCGAAAAAAGGAAAAAATCATAAATGAAACTGATATAAAATATCTCAGTTTCGAAGCTTAATACACACTGTCATGTCTTCAGCGATGATACAATCTCGTACCCAGAGTCCACTAGCCTGCGTGCAGACGTCTCCTATTTCCTTCCACCCGCGGAAAAGGGACTTCTGCGAAACAGCGTCGCTAATCGTGTTCCAATATCCTGCTGTTTTTCAGGAATTCGTGGAAAGTGCTTTTATTGGTTGCTTGACAATAGCCACTGTTAGAAACAACTCTGATTGGCTATCGTCGGGAAATGCTCGAGATAATGTATGCGACTACATTTAGCGGGGTTTTCCATTGATAAAAACATGTCCGATTGTGTGTTGTGTTTCTCGACTATTCTGAAAAACAACGACAGAAACCTTGTGAAAATTCGCAGTGAATTTAAAGTTCAGGAAGAAGTCCTTTCTCTTCAGTTCATCGTACACGAAACATCGCCATATATTTGTAGATCGTGCGTGGGAAAGTTGCGAAAGCGGAGAGGTCCTTACGCCAACGTGAGAAAAATCGACGACGAACTTTTTAGCGATTATAGTTCCAAGGCTTTCAAGGCAGGACTTACATTAAAAAAAAAAGATCGAGACACTAGGAAAGGACAGCGTAGGAACTTCGGCTTCTCCCGAGAAGCGAATTCTTTTGGAGGAGTCGGTAGATCGTTCGTCAAACGATCTCAGTTCGCTGGTTACGTCAACTCCTGTGAAAGCCGTTCGCAATGCTTCTGTGAGAAAAATTCAGATTCCTCCTCTTAGCCCTGTTCGACCTCCGATCATGGAGCGATCAGAGGGAAACGATTCTGGCACAGAAAACAAAACTCTGTTATCATAATTTATGCGAAATTTAAAACCCGAACAGCAGGATATTGGAACACGATTAGCGACGCCGTTTCGCAGACGTCCCTTTTCCGCGGGTGGAAGGAAATAGGAGACGTCTGCACGGAGGCTAAGAGTCCACCGGCTTTTTGGTCAGCGGGAGGTCGCAAGTAGAGACTCTGGGATAATGGAATTTTTTATCCCACAAATCCTGGGATTCCGGTTTTAGTGCGCATGCTTAAGTTCAAAACGGAAGTCTAATGTCGTACAATAGCAGCCATGCGATCCATGCACAGTTCACCCTTACACACGATTGAAGACACTTGAAATTTTTGAACAAGAAGTGCGGTTCTATATTTTGTGTTTGTATGTAACGAAACGTTTAAAGCGTTTAATCAGAGGCTTAGTTTGATTATATATTTTGCGTGTGTATTATAACGAAACGTATTAAGCGTGTAATTAGAGGCCTAGATTTGATTATATATTTTATGATAACGAAACGTTTATGATAACGAAACGTTTTAAGCGTGTAATCAGAGGCTTATATTTGGTTATGTCATTTTGCTCAGACTGTTACTGATGTGTATCGCCCACTGTATGAAAGTTTGGTTTGAAGTTAATTTTTGGAATAAAAAATTGTCCAGTTTCCATCGACATCTTCTGCAAAGACGTACCTAACTTTATGAACCTCAAGTATGACAGTTTCAATGTGCCACAATTTATCTATTGTGATTGGCGAAACCAGTAAAGTCAGTTCTAATAAATGTTTCTTTTAGCTTTTTTGTGTGGGAACCATTGTATTAAAATAAATTTAATACCTCTCAATTCACGTATGTTATGCGTTTTGGAGGTATTAGAGATTTTTAAAAGTATGAACAAACATCACTGAATCCAAAACTTTCAGTGATCTTGAACGCTAGTTGTGCTTTAATTTAGATTTGTTAACTGCTCTTGAAATCTTGTGATTTCATGGAAACTGGTTGACGGGCCTGCAAGAGCAAAAGAAAAAATTTCAATGGTGTGCAAAGTATGGCAATGCAAATATTGCATTGTGTAATTTACTTAACTCTCAACTTCAGCATCCCAGTTTTTTTTCAGGGCCCTGAAAATTAAAATGAGAAATATGGTATTGCTCATTTGCAAACACTTTTTTTCCCTAGCTTGTTCCAGGTTCTCAGATAGTAGGGATGGCAAAAATTAGAAAGGTACCCCAGAAATAAGTTGACCAGGATTTGGAAGAAAAGGGGGCTCTTCCTTTATTCAGTTCTCCTTCTATCTTGGAGTCTGGAACAGGCTATCTTTGCTCCTGTGACTCGCTCTCTTCTAGTAGGTCTTTAATAAAAGGTAGCTGATGACCCTTCAATACCTGTGATTCATGTACACGTAGGGCCCAAAAGCTGTGTAGGCATTAGCTAGGTGGCAGTGGGGCATCAATTACTTTTGTCAGAATTAGAAACTAAGTCAGGTAGCCAACATATGACTACAACTTTGTTTTGACTGCGAGAAACTGCTGCCAAACCAATAACGTTTGAATGCTTGGTCAATATGTCTTTTGAGCACTAGTGTAACAATTATTGCTCATTGGCACCATAATTATTTTTCAGTGAATGATTACACAAGTTTTAAGGCAGGGGAAGTACTCCAACAGCACTCTGCACTCTACTAACAACACAATGTAACCCTTTTCCTGATCATATAACTCTTTGATAACAAATAATTGGTGTAATCTATTTCCTTGAAATACTGGCCTTGTGTCATATTAATTTCAAATTTTGTCTTAAACCTTGTCAAAAGTAATGAAATTGAGCGATCCAGTGCATGTTAGAATTTTTGTAGCCACTGATAAGGATTTTTGTTAGGATTCTGGAGACAAAGTTGTCAAACTTTCTTTCTGACATAATCCTCTAAGCTGTCACGTAGATTATTTTGCATGTTTTAGCATGTCATAGGACTGAACCAGACCAAGAGAACTGCACTGATCAAAGGACTGAAACACGTATACGGTACAAATTTTACTAAAATTGTGTGGTTTCCAGAAAATGTCCATAAACCTCGCATACCTTTAGACTTTGAAACTAAACTGGTATTTCCAGAGGGATGGGGGAGTCCAACCGAAAACCTTCCTTGGGAGGGGTATGGATATTTCCTGGATCCACACAATTATTCTATGATGCAGATGTAAAAAAGATTTCTAGTAGTACTGTTAATTCAAAGGAAATTCTGGGGAAAATAATCAGAACCACAGAAAAATAGGAGATTGCCATATCATTACAGAAATATTATTACAAAAAATCATTTACATTTAGATTTGTTTTGTAGTGGTTGTATGTTTAAGGCTATAGCTGAGGAGTGATATGGACATTTTTTTAAATTACAATTGTGAAGCTCTACTTTCAGTTAATGGTTTGTAAAAATACTCACTTCAAATTGATAGTCCTGGTCACATTTTATTTTCACATCTAAATGATAAACAACATAACTTTGTATGAAATGGAAAAGATCAGTTTTGGTTCATGTTTGTCAACAATATACGAAATACATTAACCTTTCTATTAAGGTGTCTATTTCCAACGATAAAGGCCATGACTTTTTGGATAAGTCTGAGTTCCCTTCCACATCTCCATTTGCCACACACATTGGGGGTGATTTGATCTTTTTTCTCTTTGACAGCTGTAATACAACAGTGGCAAGAAATTAAAGACTACGGGACCTCTCTTCTTCATCTCCTCAATTGTATGTGCTATACTGACCCATGTGAAGTTCAGTTAATGCTACTCGGGTCTCTCTAGGACTTGGTTGCATACTGTCACTGTCTTTTGCATCAAATAACAGACAACGATTAAATTATAACGCATTTAAATCTTGACAATATTGGACATTTTGGACTGGGAAAAATAGTTTAAGTTAAGGAAAATTTCAAACTTTTCTTTTGCAATAAAATTGATAAAAATATCTTTGTAATATCTTTCAGGTCTGCAAGCACTTTCCACGTTCTTGCTATGTGTGCGTTTTCGATTTTCCTCCGTTCTAAGGCAGGATAGAAACTGAAGAGGAAACTGCTATTTGCGAGGGACTTCGATCCTTGATAATTCTCTTGTAATTAAACTTTCAGTCATTCTAAGTGAAGCTACTTTCCCCTTTCTTGTTATTGCAGATATTAATGAGTGTCAACCTTTTCAATTATTCCCTTCACTTGATAACAGGATCGGCAAATTGGAGTTGATACAAACCTTTATAAAAACATCAATGTCGTATTCCTAACAGTTTCAGCCAGATTCGAATGGCTTTGGCAATGAGCTTCTATCGAAGCTGCTTGCATTTCGACGGTGTTTCACCGCCAAATGACGGCATTGCATAGCAACTTCCGCACAAAAACGGCTATGGCCGAGTAGCGAAACTTTAAAATTTCTTCAGATCGGTGCCCCCCCCCCCCGAAGTATTTACTACCAAACTTTCATATATCCTTTTCGTGACTAAGTTGGTCGCAGGCTTCCGGTTTTGTTATTTAGTTTTCCGGTTCACCGTTCCTTTGTTTTATGATCAGCCAATCAAAAAAAAAAGATTTTTTCCATTATCCCAGAGTCTCTACAGGCGACCTCCCGCTGACCAAAAAGCCAGTGGACTCTGGGTACGAGATTGGCAATGTTAAGAAGTGATTTACTTTTTACTCTATGCGCGTTAATTTGTATACGTCAAAAGCGAAATCTGAAACCTTACACAATGTGTAACGCAGCGATGCTTTTGATGCAACTCAGCTCAGCCCGGGCTAACCTGCGATCAGGCTCTATTTTCGTTTCGCTCAGTGGAACATTCAGGCGGGAGGGGCGAAACGAAAAATAGAGCCTGACACAACTCTTCTAAGGAACGTCTACCGCCCACTTTTTGATTGATTGACATGCAACAAAACAGCCAATCAAAATTTCTTCTGCTTGCACGATCCTCGGTATTTCCACTGCCGTTTTCCATGTGAGACTTTTTTCTGCCAAAAGCCTTTTTTGGGTCTGCTTGCTTCTAAGGCCACAGACAAATCGGTCACGAAGAGCTTCCTCTAAGAACGTACCGAACGCACAATGTTCTGAGCATTTTTTTAGCGCGGCACTGTACTCGGCCACACCTTCCCCCTCGTGTTGTTCACGCTTGTGGAAGTGAAACCTTTCGGCTATGACGATTGGTTTCGGCTCATAGTGGTCTCTCAGTGTTTTCACCAGTTCTGTAAACTTTACTTCAGACGGTTTTGTGGGGGCCAGCAAGTCTCTGAGAAGGTTGTAGGTCTTGCTGCCTATCGTGGTCAAAAACGTGGCCACGATTTTCTTTTCATCTTTGATGTCGTTAGCGATTACGTACTGATCGAAACGTTCGCTATACGCGTTCCAGTCCTCTGAACCGGGCTTGAAGGATTCTATGGATCCGAGAGTGGCCATCCTCGTCGCCAGTTGTTGTGTACTGGGGTTCGGTGTACTACTATAGAGTACGCACAGAAGACTGACAAGTGCTTTACACAACTGCTTTATTAGACTGAATCATTCAAAGCTATTTACAATGATATATAGTGGTATAATCACATGATTGCGGTTAAGGTATTCCATCCAATGATAATCACTTATCTAATCACTAAGGAATTCATCCTATTCATCCTAAAATAGAAATGAACACTACGGAGGCTCCGCCCCGAGGCTCAAACCTTTACTCTTTAACCTACTGATTTGATCTGAATGGTATCCCTTTATAATACCTAGAACAAAAACTGAACCACTTTTTTGCCTCAAAAATTACACATAACCAGTCCATCATAGCGGGTGTTTGGTCGCTCGAATGCTCCAAACGTTCGTATAGTTTTGCGCTGTGATTTCTGTGAAAATTTTGCAACCTTTTTCTTAGCAAACCGACTTCAAGATCAGTGGAAGATAAGGAAGGAGCGCGGATGACAGAGTTGAACGACTCAATCAGAGTTTCTGTGTGTGCTAATAAACTGACCCAGGAACTTCTTTAAAGGGAACCTCCAGTGTTGCAAGAAATCGACGATAAATTGCTAGAAATAGTCTCAAAAGCTAACAAGTGGAAAGAAAGCCTCTGTGTACCAAAAAATTGGAGATATGTCCAGGATTGAACTCTGCTACGAGAATTACGAAAACTGCGAAAATTCGCAAAGGTACCAAGAATGGCTTAGGAGATGTCGGAGGGACCCAACGAGAACTGCGAATTTTACAAAAATTACGAGAATTACGAGAACTGCGAAAATTCGGAAGATCTCATAGGGACCCAACGAGAATTAGGAAAACTGCATAAAATTGCAAACGTACCAAGAACGGCTTACAGATATCAGAGGGACCCAACGAGAACTGCGAATTTTACGCAAATTACGAGAATTAGAGAACTGCGAGAATTCGCAAGATCTCAGAGCGAACCAACGAGAATTATGAAAAATGCGAATATTCGCAAAGGTACCAAGAATGGCTCACGAGATGCCAGAGGGACCCAATGAGAACTGCGAATTTTACGAAAATTACGAGAATTACGAGAACCGCGAGAATTCGCAAGATCTCAGAGGAACCCAACGAGAATTTTGAAAAATGCGAGTATTCGCAAAGGTAGCAAGAATGGCTCACGAGATGTCAGAGGGAACCAACGAGAACTGCGACTTTTACGAAAATTACGAGAATTACGAGAACTGCGAGAATTCGCAAGATCTCAGAGGGGCCCAACGAGAATTACGAAAACTGCGAAAATTCGCAACGGCATCAAGAATGGCTTAGGAGATGTCAGAGGGACCCAACGAGAACTGCGAATTTTACGAAAATTACGAGAATTACGAGAACTCCGAGAATTCGCAAGACCTCAGAGGGACCCAACGAGAATTGCGAGAATTATGAAAACTGCGCAAAGGTAGCAAAGAAATACCTCAGGGTGAACTGATGAAAATGCATGTATTTCTTGAATGATTACTTTGTAACAGCTTGTTTCAGCTATAATTTCACCTATCACAAACGGCGAAAGTCTCTGGGTTAGTTTTAATTTGTTTCATTTCATGACTGGATTAAGCTTAAGAATACCCATCCCCTTATTTGCATGTCATTGAATAACAATATTATTCCTTTTGTTTTCATATGCCTCATTCTTCAAAACATTAAAGAGATATGTGAATGAGGGGACGGGTATTCTAAAGTTGCTCTCATGATTGGTTGGCTATAAGAACTAATCATTCAAGAAATGACCACTGTTTATGCCTTAGTATTTGAGTTGCCATGAAATGCAGCTTGTCAATATATGTAGGCATATACCCTTCTTAAAATAAGGGTATATGCCATAATATGTATCTGAGAGCCTTAAGTGAGGGGTGCAAACACAACAACAGATCAACAACAGATAAGAAACCAAACAAAAGCAGCATATGCTTACTTTATTTTCTTCGTTTATGTTCACAAATTGCTGTAGACATAGTGTTGAACGAAACTACGGATCTAAATTGACATGTTTGGATTGAAAGCCATGCCAGTCAGTAGAAAAAAGCATACTTGAATTGTGAAAAGTACTGGTAGAGATGACCTTCACATTTCCAGACTGAAAAAGCATGGGTAGTAGAGAATTTCTCAGCTTCCAGCTTTTCGATGAGGAATCGAACATATAGCAGTGATAAAACATATAATGCACTTGTTTTCCGTTATGCTCCCCAAAAACTATCACAAGGGAGTGTGAAGTTGTTTCCTACTCTTTTCGGTGGCTTTTGTTGCCCTACAAACGGCTACATTTTGCTGGTGATGAGTTATTTAGTGTACTGAAAACTTCCATTTGATAAATTTGCCAGGCCGCTATCAGGCACTATGCACGTGAGAGGGACTGGGACAAAACAGTTTTCTCTTCAATTCTCCCCACGTTCACCCCCAGAGAGTTTGGTCAAACATTTATATTTGCGTGACCGAACCGGCGAAACTTTGAGCGAATGCGAATTTTACAAATCTGTCAAGCCCCGAAGCCTTTTCGATGCCGTGCATGTGAAACCGCGTTTGTTTACTTGCCGAACTACACGAATAATACATAGAACCCGGCGAAAAAAGGAAAAAATCATAAATGAAACTGATATAAAATATCTCAGTTTCGAAGCTTAATACACACTGTCATGTCTTCAGCGATGATACAATCTCGTACCCAGAGTCCACTAGCCTGCGTGCAGACGTCTCCTATTTCCTTCCACCCGCGGAAAAGGGACTTCTGCGAAACAGCGTCGCTAATCGTGTTCCAATATCCTGCTGTTTTTCAGGAATTCGTGGAAAGTGCTTTTATTGGTTGCTTGACAATAGCCACTGTTAGAAACAACTCTGATTGGCTATCGTCGGGAAATGCTCGAGATAATGTATGCGACTACATTTAGCGGGGTTTTCCATTGATAAAAACATGTCCGATTGTGTGTTGTGTTTCTCGACTATTCTGAAAAACAACGACAGAAACCTTGTGAAAATTCGCAGTGAATTTAAAGTTCAGGAAGAAGTCCTTTCTCTTCAGTTCATCGTACACGAAACATCGCCATATATTTGTAGATCGTGCGTGGGAAAGTTGCGAAAGCGGAGAGGTCCTTACGCCAACGTGAGAAAAATCGACGACGAACTTTTTAGCGATTATAGTTCCAAGGCTTTCAAGGCAGGACTTACATTAAAAAAAAAAGATCGAGACACTAGGAAAGGACAGCGTAGGAACTTCGGCTTCTCCCGAGAAGCGAATTCTTTTGGAGGAGTCGGTAGATCGTTCGTCAAACGATCTCAGTTCGCTGGTTACGTCAACTCCTGTGAAAGCCGTTCGCAATGCTTCTGTGAGAAAAATTCAGATTCCTCCTCTTAGCCCTGTTCGACCTCCGATCATGGAGCGATCAGAGGGAAACGATTCTGGCACAGAAAACAAAACTCTGTTATCATAATTTATGCGAAATTTAAAACCCGAACAGCAGGATATTGGAACACGATTAGCGACGCCGTTTCGCAGACGTCCCTTTTCCGCGGGTGGAAGGAAATAGGAGACGTCTGCACGGAGGCTAAGAGTCCACCGGCTTTTTGGTCAGCGGGAGGTCGCAAGTAGAGACTCTGGGATAATGGAATTTTTTATCCCACAAATCCTGGGATTCCGGTTTTAGTGCGCATGCTTAAGTTCAAAACGGAAGTCTAATGTCGTACAATAGCAGCCATGCGATCCATGCACAGTTCACCCTTACACACGATTGAAGACACTTGAAATTTTTGAACAAGAAGTGCGGTTCTATATTTTGTGTTTGTATGTAACGAAACGTTTAAAGCGTTTAATCAGAGGCTTAGTTTGATTATATATTTTGCGTGTGTATTATAACGAAACGTATTAAGCGTGTAATTAGAGGCCTAGATTTGATTATATATTTTATGATAACGAAACGTTTATGATAACGAAACGTTTTAAGCGTGTAATCAGAGGCTTATATTTGGTTATGTCATTTTGCTCAGACTGTTACTGATGTGTATCGCCCACTGTATGAAAGTTTGGTTTGAAGTTAATTTTTGGAATAAAAAATTGTCCAGTTTCCATCGACATCTTCTGCAAAGACGTACCTAACTTTATGAACCTCAAGTATGACAGTTTCAATGTGCCACAATTTATCTATTGTGATTGGCGAAACCAGTAAAGTCAGTTCTAATAAATGTTTCTTTTAGCTTTTTTGTGTGGGAACCATTGTATTAAAATAAATTTAATACCTCTCAATTCACGTATGTTATGCGTTTTGGAGGTATTAGAGATTTTTAAAAGTATGAACAAACATCACTGAATCCAAAACTTTCAGTGATCTTGAACGCTAGTTGTGCTTTAATTTAGATTTGTTAACTGCTCTTGAAATCTTGTGATTTCATGGAAACTGGTTGACGGGCCTGCAAGAGCAAAAGAAAAAATTTCAATGGTGTGCAAAGTATGGCAATGCAAATATTGCATTGTGTAATTTACTTAACTCTCAACTTCAGCATCCCAGTTTTTTTTCAGGGCCCTGAAAATTAAAATGAGAAATATGGTATTGCTCATTTGCAAACACTTTTTTTCCCTAGCTTGTTCCAGGTTCTCAGATAGTAGGGATGGCAAAAATTAGAAAGGTACCCCAGAAATAAGTTGACCAGGATTTGGAAGAAAAGGGGGCTCTTCCTTTATTCAGTTCTCCTTCTATCTTGGAGTCTGGAACAGGCTATCTTTGCTCCTGTGACTCGCTCTCTTCTAGTAGGTCTTTAATAAAAGGTAGCTGATGACCCTTCAATACCTGTGATTCATGTACACGTAGGGCCCAAAAGCTGTGTAGGCATTAGCTAGGTGGCAGTGGGGCATCAATTACTTTTGTCAGAATTAGAAACTAAGTCAGGTAGCCAACATATGACTACAACTTTGTTTTGACTGCGAGAAACTGCTGCCAAACCAATAACGTTTGAATGCTTGGTCAATATGTCTTTTGAGCACTAGTGTAACAATTATTGCTCATTGGCACCATAATTATTTTTCAGTGAATGATTACACAAGTTTTAAGGCAGGGGAAGTACTCCAACAGCACTCTGCACTCTACTAACAACACAATGTAACCCTTTTCCTGATCATATAACTCTTTGATAACAAATAATTGGTGTAATCTATTTCCTTGAAATACTGGCCTTGTGTCATATTAATTTCAAATTTTGTCTTAAACCTTGTCAAAAGTAATGAAATTGAGCGATCCAGTGCATGTTAGAATTTTTGTAGCCACTGATAAGGATTTTTGTTAGGATTCTGGAGACAAAGTTGTCAAACTTTCTTTCTGACATAATCCTCTAAGCTGTCACGTAGATTATTTTGCATGTTTTAGCATGTCATAGGACTGAACCAGACCAAGAGAACTGCACTGATCAAAGGACTGAAACACGTATACGGTACAAATTTTACTAAAATTGTGTGGTTTCCAGAAAATGTCCATAAACCTCGCATACCTTTAGACTTTGAAACTAAACTGGTATTTCCAGAGGGATGGGGGAGTCCAACCGAAAACCTTCCTTGGGAGGGGTATGGATATTTCCTGGATCCACACAATTATTCTACGATGCAGATGTAAAAAAGATTTCTAGTAGTACTGTTAATTCAAAGGAAATTCTGGGGAAAATAATCAGAACCACAGAAAAATAGGAGATTGCCATATCATTACAGAAATATTATTACAAAAAATCATTTACATTTAGATTTGTTTTGTAGTGGTTGTATGTTTAAGGCTATAGCTGAGGAGTGATATGGACATTTTTTTAAATTACAATTGTGAAGCTCTACTTTCAGTTAATGGTTTGTAAAAATACTCACTTCAAATTGATAGTCCTGGTCACATTTTATTTTCACATCTAAATGATAAACAACATAACTTTGTATGAAATGGAAAAGATCAGTTTTGGTTCATGTTTGTCAACAATATACGAAATACATTAACCTTTCTATTAAGGTGTCTATTTCCAACGATAAAGGCCATGACTTTTTGGATAAGTCTGAGTTCCCTTCCACATCTCCATTTGCCACACACATTGGGGGGGGTTTGATCTTTTTTCTCTTTGACAGCTGTAATACAACAGTGGCAAGAAATTAAAGACTACGGGACCTCTCTTCTTCATCTCCTCAATTGTATGTGCTATACTGACCCATGTGAAGTTCAGTTAATGCTACTCGGGTCTCTCTAGGACTTGGTTGCATACTGTCACTGTCTTTTGCATCAAATAACAGACAACGATTAAATTATAACGCATTTAAATCTTGACAATATTGGACATATTGGACTGGGAAAAATAGTTTAAGTTAAGGAAAATTTCAAACTTTTCTTTTGCAATAAAATTGATAAAAATATCTTTGTAATATCTTTCAGGTCTGCAAGCACTTTCCACGTTCTTACTATGTGTGCGTTTTCGATTTTCCTCCGTTCTAAGGCAGGATAGAAACTGAAGAGGAAACTGCTATTTGCGAGGGACTTCGATCCTTGATAATTCTCTTGTAATTAAACTTTCAGTCATTCTAAGTGAAGCTACTTTCCCCTTTCTTGTTATTGCAGATATTAATGAGTGTCAACCTTTTCAATTATTCCCTTCACTTGATAACAGGATCGGCAAATTGGAGTTGATACATGGCTTTGGCAATGAGGTTCTATCGAAGCTGCTTGCATTTCGACGGTGTTTCACCGCCAAATGACGGCATTGCATAGCAACTTCCGCACAAAAACGGCTATGGCCGAGTAGCGAAACTTTAAAATTTCTTCAGATCGGTGCCCCCCCCCCCCGAAGTATTTACTACCAAACTTTCATATATCCTTTTCGTGACTAAGTTGGTCGCAGGCTTCCGGTTTTGTTATTTAGTTTTCCGGTTCACCGTTCCTTTGTTTTATGATCAGCCAATCAAAAAAAAAAAGATTTTTTCCATTATCCCAGAGTCTCTACAGGCGACCTCCCGCTGACCAAAAAGCCAGTGGACTCTGGGTACGAGATTGGCAATGTTAAGAAGTGATTTACTTTTTACTCTATGCGCGTTAATTTGTATACGTCAAAAGCGAAATCTGAAACCTTACACAATGTGTAACGCAGCGATGCTTTTGATGCAACTCAGCTCAGCCCGGGCTAACCTGCGATCAGGCTCTATTTTCGTTTCGCTCAGTGGAACATTCAGGCGGGAGGGGCGAAACGAAAAATAGAGCCTGACACAACTCTTCTAAGGAACGTCTACCGCCCACTTTTTGATTGATTGACATGCAACAAAACAGCCAATCAAAATTTCTTCTGCTTGCACGATCCTCGGTATACAAATTTCCCATAACGGCAATTCGCAAAAAGTCACGCAAATGTGGGCAAAAATAAGAAAATCATAGGCTACGATGTATCTTCTAGGCACTAGCACTCAAATTTACACGATTGCTAACTTGAAGATTCCGGTATTGTACATGGTTGCTCTGTCTGAGCTGAAACTGAATGAAAATTCAAAACACGACGAGGTTGCCATGTACCAAAACAAGGCCGTAACCAGAGGGGGTGTACGGGGTGCGTTCGCACCCCCCCCCCCCCACAGGCCCCAAAGGTCCACATTTTGATACTCAATGTCATAGCTAAGGAGTACAGTAGGTTAAACTGAAGGATACCAGTAAATCTTTAAAACATAACAGAGATAGTTAAACAAAACCAAACAGTGGAAATAGCAGTAATGTATTCATTGGCAAACTAAAACCAGCTGCACTCTAATAGCCCCAACCATTCAGAACATTTCAATAAGCGCAAAGATGTCCGAGCTTATCTAAATGGATAATGAAATTAACGTGCTTCACGCTTTACACTGGTGTTTAGAAGAGCGAGCCATTGACAAGGGATCGATCTCACGATTTTTGTCAGACACGTCTGCTAACGCGTCGGGTAGTATTCTCTATTTGTACGAGCGCATGAACGCCCGAAGATGCACGAAAATCATTTTTTGTGTTATACCTTATGGTAGGAGAGAACAGGAAAATAGAAAGAGGAAGGCTTCAGCTAAATCTTGCCAGTCTCTCGATACATGGGTCAGTAAAGTGCCCCATCAAGAGCCATCAGACACTGACAATGACAATGCAGTCTGCGACAACAGCCGGCTCAGACCACGCTTCAGATCTATCTCAGTTAACTACAGTTTTACAGCGAGATATAGAAGGTGAATCACGCTTATTTTTGCGATGCACACCAGTCTTGATCCCAGTATTATGCTCTGAGATTAATTCGCTATTCCTCAATATGAAACAAAATTACATCGCTTAATAAAGAGCAAGTAAGGGAACACAGAGAAACAGTTTTTAAAAGTCCTCAAGTCCTCAGCTTCTACATTCGCGCTTTTTAGAGACCAACTTGGTATAGTGATGTTTTGAAGGTAGAAAGTGTGATCCCTTTTATGCATTGAAAACTGCAAATAAGTGATGGGATCAGTATTAAAAGGTCCCTTCTGAGAGCAAATCTGTCAAGTGGGAGCATGGAATTGGTTTCTTATTTACTTACTTATTTCATTTCCAGAAGCAGCACTTTCTGGAAATCCACAGGCAGCCCCCACCATCAAAATAGACGTTTTCGAGTCACAAAGAGCGAGAATACATTTCACGTTTCTACTGGTCTCTTACCGTCATTTCCTGATGATTCTATGAGAAGCCGATTGTGTGCTTTCTTAACAATTGTGCACTGTTTGTAATTGTATAGATTGTGCAAGCTCCAGTACCTGAGAATACTGATGGCAATCTAACGCGGCATCACTTAGAACCAGTGAAGCAACAAGAAATAAATGACATCGGGAAGATTTCGACGACCTCTGGGGAATTTGGTTCTTCCGCAAATAAGCTGCCAGTTGGTCAGAAATATCACTTGATTAAAAGTCATTTTGTGCCATCGATTAACTAACAGTTTCCAACGCAATTTCTTCGTCAGGTGCCGAAGAGGGTTTCAGTCACGATACCCCAGTGAGTATCCAGGGATGGACCCTGTGTAAACATTGTGCTTTGATAATACCTAATGCATTACAGGAAAGATAGGGCGCTTTTGTTAACAAGCCTTTCATAAACTGGCGTAACCTTCAAGAAAAGGCAAAAAGACATGAGCAAATGTAGCACCATCACGACGCGATGATCGCCACCGAATCCTTCCTTAATTCTGTTGAAAACCCAGGGCAAAACGCGAACAACCGATTACATGACGAGAGGGGGAAAATATTATCAGAAATAGGCACATCGTTAAATGTGTTTCAGAAACCATCCTTTTCTGTGGTCGATAGTGCATTCCTTTGCGTGGAGATGACAAAGTCTTGAACGGTGAGAGTCGTGGGAATACATGTACAGGCAACTTCTTAGCGGCTCTGCAGATAATAGCTAACCACGACGACATTTGCATGGGCCAAGAAAGGCTGTCGTCCCTAGCACTAATGCACATCCATTATCAAGAGAAAATTGATTTGGATGAGGTGGTTAATCTGTTTGCCACCAAACACCCACGGAGGCTAGAGCTCGGGACAATCCTGAAGAATTAGTCGCGCAGTATTTTGATGTATCAATTTACGTCGTAAATTAGTCGTTTGTAACTTAATTCAAACAATTTTATTCGTAAAATGTAATTTTCAGTTCCTACCTTGTACTTTGCCGTTACAATTTCTCATGTGTTGCTACTTTCCTAAATAAACGGATCTGACAATAAAAAATACATTTCGGTAGTTTGGTCCACTTTGGCCTCGATAGCCCCCCCCCCCCCCCCCCCCACATACGGCCCTGCAAAATATGCTGCATGCTTGAATCCTTTCCCATTTCAGGTGGTATTTGGAAATATTCTCTTCACATTTGTCACCGATTTTCTGTGTAAAAAACCTTGGGCAATTAAGAGAAATACCTTCAGTTTCATTGTTTAGAATAAAGATATATAAATGAAACCGTTTATAAGCAAACGAGTATTTTGTAATTTAATTTAGTTCCAGAAGTGATAAATATTTGAGATTAGCAGCGAAGTTTATCTCTAAACAGCAGCGAATTTTAAAACGAAGAACATTTATTATAAAACTAGTTAGATCTTTTGATTTCAATGTCAGAGATCAACAAAACGACATAAGTATTAAACACTGAATGAGTAAACTGAAAATCTTTATTGCGACTTGATTGCAGCTCTCGCCAAACATCAGTTTACCGTTAAGTTAACCGAATTATCGGTTGACTTGTTGATCATTCTTGGCGAAAGATACTTGTTCTTCTGCTGTTCATTTTGTCTTGTAAAACGCGGAAACAACCACTACTCTGTTCATATTATCAATACTAGCTGAAAGCCGTCAGATGAAAAATTCGAGACACGATGCGATAAAACGGGATACATACTTCACTGTTGCTGTACGTCTCTGCTCCAGGTGAGAGACAGCTTGCGTCACACCGAACACCATTCTCACGAGAGAAAGAAATGGTGACAGATTGTCCTAGAACGACGAGAATTTCTTAGTGCCACAGATTTTACTTCGGCGGACTTGTTCCGAAATTGTGAGCGAGTTACTCTCGTAGACAATTTACTTCCGTTGACAGCTCTATTGTTGAAGGGCCAATCAGATTGCGAGATTCCCGCGGCCAAGATTTGACCGCCGGCACAAGGTCCTGTGAGAAATTGTATCAGGCCCAATTTTAGCGAGCGACCAACGTAAGAGAATAGGAGAGCGATGCTAAACTTCAGCCTGATCGCAGGTTAAGCCCGGGCTCTCGCTCTCGACAGACGTTTTGCCTTTCTGTTTCACCTGTAAATGTGTAAATTCACAAATATTCGGAAATTTAGCATCGCTTATACCATGCTTGTCACTATGCTGAACCCGTGAAATGTCTGGGTTACCCAACAACAGGGAAAAGTTTCCGAGCGACTTCACGCTCGAACGTTTTGTTACGTAGCCGTTTTGAGAAATATCGCAACAATTTCGGTGACATTAAATTTACTACCCTATGAGGAAAGGAGCAGCGAATTCTAAACGCATGTGTATCGTCTGTATCATTTGATCGCATGAAAAGGTCACGATTGCACCTCATTTTTCGACACACTTGGATCTGTAAACAATAACGCACGCGATCGAGTTTAGTTTGTTTGTCCGATGTATTATTTCTCGAGAGATCACTCAAGCGACAAGCTCATTAGTTTCTAGACTCGAAACTCGATTCTCGATCTTCGAAATTCTCGACGACTCGAGACTCGATTCTCTAAATTTTCGAGGAGATATTGACATATGCCTGTGCTCACACCACAGGGTCCAGAGGAGTTAAATTTGTACGCAAGAATAATCCTTCGTACATCTTATCTTATAGAATAAATAACCACGTCATTTGATCAATAAATTTTCCCAATGCAACTTTTGTGAATCCAATTTGAACGGCTTTCTCGTCTTTCCATACGCTGTATTTCTCGATCTCGATCTCGCTTAGTACGCCATACCGTCCGCCATATTGAAAATTGCTATTAACCGCAGACCATTTTTCCGCGGTCGCCTAACACTTTGCCCAAAGGGCAACGGCTTTTCTTCGGAAAGCTTCGCTTTCCGAACGAGGCACGAAGTGCCGAGTAAAAATAAGGACGTATTATTTAGTGTAAGTCGATCTCAGTGATCCTAAGAGCCCACAGTAATTTGACCTGCGGTAAAAATATAGATAACGCTAGTAATGCAAGTTCGCAGCAAATTATGTCGGTTGCCTTTCGCAAGGAAAACTAAACGTTCTGCTCGAACTTCGCTCCTCTGGACCCTGTGCTCACACTGGATGTTATATCTCGCGCTAAATGCTTTTAGAACGAGGGATATTTATAGGTTATTTTTGTATCTCCGCTAGGTGCTTTTAAGGTGATTCCATTCAATTGCATTGCGCATCCTTCCTGCGCATCATTTTTTGCGGGATTAGCGTGCGCACGAGCGCGCGCGCGTTCGGAACTTGGTAGGTTTTCTATGAAAGCGCAGCTGTTCAGAGACATGAATGGTCGCTTTCTCCCAAACGAACTCGGTGACCCCACTTTTTTATTCCATTTATTTCAGTAAAATACGACTTCACATGATATATTTAAATTTGAAAACTTTTTCATTATTCAATTTTGAAATATTCCGGTTAATTCACCATTTACAGTGAGATTTTAGGCGTCTCACCGGAACCGTGCAGACGCTCATGATCAGTTTGCCCATTATTTCATTGGTTTCATTTTTAAGAAAATTTTAAGACGTTTCACTGTACTATTGTTCTTCTATCATAAGAATAATGCTTACGTTTCATTGTTAGTAATAACTTTGTTAAAGTAATGAGTGTCTCTGGTACAAGTATAGGTTTTTTTAATATTGCTGTCGAAAGCTGGGAAAGTACCTATATACTACAGCCCTGTAGCGTGAAATCAGGCACGGTGACCCCCTCTTTTTATTTTATCTTTTTAATGTACTAGGTTTAATTAATAACTGTGCAAAGTTTCAACAAATTCTCATTACAAATTCTTTTTCGATGGAATCACCTTAAAGTAAGGGATATTCATAGAGTCATTTCATATCAGGCGCCAGGTGACCGGCTGAAGATTCATGTCTCGCACGCTATCCTGTTTTAATATATGGCGCTAGGAGCTTTTAGAACGAGGGATGATCATGTTATATCTCGCGATAGGATTCTCGATCTTCGAAATTCTCGACGACTCGAGACTCGATTCTCGAAATTTTCGAGAATCGAGTCTCGAGACGCGAGGATCGAGACGCGAGGGACTATCAACTTATATTACCCTTGCGGTAAATATTCATGTTGCTAGGAGCCTTTAAAACGGAGACATTAATATATGCCTGTGTTCACAATGGATGTTATATCTCGCGCTAAATGCTTTTAGAGCGAGGGATATTCATAGATTATTTTTATATCTCCGCTAGGTGCTTTTAAAATAAGGGATATTCGTAGAGTCATTTCGTATCTGGCGCAAGGTGGCTGAAGATTCATGTCTCGCTTGCTATCCTGTTTGATATATGGCGCTATGAGCTTTTAGAACGAGGGATAATCATGTATTCATGTTATATCTCGTGATAGGAGCTTTTGGGACGAGGAATATTTCATAGATTCATGTCACAAACCGCGTTAGGAGCATTTAGAACGAGGGATATTCATAGATTCATGCCTTATGTGAGGCAATTTGCAAGACAAAAGACTAAAAAAAAATCGCAACACAGCGCGGAATATCGTTGAGGCTGCGAAATTTCGCAAATTTTGTAAAATTTGTTAGCCATATAGTGTCTGTTGTCATGAGGTAATTAGCAAGACAAAAGATTGAAAAAAATCGCAACGCAGCGCGAAAAATCGTTGAGGCTGCGAAATTTCCCAAATGTTGTAAAATCTGTTAGCCGGATAGCGTCTGTTGACAAAAATCATTAAACGGTGCAAAAAATCGTTGTGGTTGCGAAATTTCGCAAACTTTTTAATCTTGTTTGTCTGAAGCGAAAAATCTCAAAAAACGTAAGATTTGTTAATCTTGCTACTTTAGAACGAAAACTCGTAACATTACGAAAAATCGCAAAATTTGGAACTGATGCGAAAAATCGTAAAATTCGTTGCAGAGTTCAATCCTGGACATAAGTGAAAAATTGGAAATGAATATCACCTATTTTCGCTTTTGAATTTCCCGCGAGCTGTCATTTTGAATTTTGAGGATGTCATAGGGCTGCCCATCTTGTTTCATGCAAAAGAAACTGATCGTTAACAATAACGGCAACCGTGTGACGTCATAAAAATAGGGAAACGGAAAAAAAAGGGAAAAGCAGGGAAAACAGGGAAAAGGGAAATAGGTGATATTCCTATGCAATTTTGCGTACACTACAACTTTCTTTTCACTAGTTAAGAAAAGGTTTGAAATTAAGACTTTGTTCGCAACAATTTAAGGCCAATTAGGAGGTAAACAGTGGAGGTTCCCTTTAAGGAGATCAATGGAAGGCAAGGAAGGAACACGAGTGCAGCGTTGAATGACTCAATCAGAGTTGTTAAATACGTGTTTATTAACGAACTGACCTCAAGCACTTCTTTAAGATGATCAACAGAAGACAAAGAGGGAACATGGATGACAATGTTGAATGACTCAGCAATTCCCATAGTTTCCAACATGTCTCGGCAGCTTGTTGTTCCAATTACGATCAACTTACGACCCTTAAAGATCAGAATAACGATATTAACTCATCATCATAGCTGATTTATACCATTGAATTGCAGAAGTGAAGGAGAAGGTAGCATAAATCACGCTACCACAAAGCCTAATCTTACGCGAAGCTCACCAACATTCTTGGAAGAATTGGTGAACTGAACCAGAAGGCACGAACGAAAATGCAACTTCTTTTCACTGGACCTTGTTACCACGAAGCTCTATTGTTTTCAGGCCTAGCGTCATTGTTTCTGTTTGTTTATTGTTTTCTCAGCCAATTCTGTTAAGCGTTCCGAGAGCTTCGATGCGCCCCAACTGATTGCCCCAAACACCCCCTCTAGTAATGCCACTGACATAATCTCTAAAAACGGAAGTTCTAAATAGTCCACGGCGTCTCACCGGTATTGGCGGATATCCCCCCTTCATAATTTGGCTTATTCTGTATGGCTAACTCAAAATTTAGTTATTACTACCC
The DNA here is from genome assembly GCA_964017195.1 of Siderastrea radians. Lineage (NCBI taxonomy): Eukaryota > Metazoa > Cnidaria > Anthozoa > Scleractinia > Rhizangiidae > Siderastrea > Siderastrea radians. The sequence continues at coordinate 16,743,902 of OZ024899.1, forward strand.
TAGGGTCCAGAGGTTTCTCTGGTTTCAATTCACGGAGCAGTCGTCGGCCCATCGGCCGGAGGCTGATCGTTGTGAGACACTAAAGTTTACTCGTGTGAACGTTCGCAATCAGTAAGTCTCGAGCACGGTATTATAGTTGAGGTGTCACGGTAAAATACATTTAACAGTGGACTATTCGGATACCAACCTTTCTGAGTTTCTTCTTTAGCAACACAAGCAGCGCCTGTAAAACTGTTTTGGAAAACCTTGGGCCAATAGCAACATAATCTTCAATGAAAAGGAAAATCTAATGTATTACAACGAAAAGATGTTCTAAGAACAAAAAGAGGCGTCCACTATACACGGCACTGTGTGTTTTTAAATATAGACAAAAGAGAATGGATTGGTTGTGTGATAAACATGCTTGATGGATCTGCTCTGCAGCTGCTTAACTGTTGCCATGCATGAAATCGCCGTGCTTAGTGTAGATGAAAGAAATACACTGAGGGGGTTAAATGTATCCAAGCCTTTGTCAGGGCATGGGGAATCGTTTCCTAATTTCATCTTCTTTTGATATGGTATTAGCAACTGAAATATCGCGCAGCTAGAAATGCATCATCTACAAAGAAAACGCTGAATGTCGTGAGAGTAACACTAGAGTAGGACCATTAGCAGGTGCTATAACTAACAGCTTCAGTTCTGTCTCCGTCTCAGCCGCGCTTACAATTTACTGACTGCTGAATTGAAAGAAAAGAAATGATAGCATCAACAACACCAAGTTACATGTAGACATGAATCTTCATAAGGATATCAGACATACCAAGCAGACGCTCTATATCATCAACAATGATGCAGCTGAGGTCAGACTTGTCCGCATCGTCAAATATCTGTTAACACACAACGTACGTTTTATCAGAGTGAGGTACTTTTCAGTTAAGCGAAAAAAAAAACAGCAACAACAACTTTGATTTGGTTTTGTTTTAATACGTTCTGTGACTGGTTTCAGCAACGTAAGCCATTTCCTCAACCATGTAAAAGTAAAACCAAATCAAATCATGACATGGCTTGCTTGATTTTCCCGTGCTTGACGTCTATCACGCGCATTTACTTCGAGTTCTGATTGGTTCGTCGTGTTGTTTGCGACTGTTGCTTGGCTTGAATGATTACTCTGGCTTTCAAATGCAAATTGCTCTAACACATAGAGGTAACTGGAGAAGACGTTTTTGATGACATAAAACATGACTCTGGCAAAACCATTTTACATGACCAAAGTCATGTTGCACAGTTAGGATTGTCTTAGAATATACTTAAACAGAAGTAGATTTGAACAAAAAAAAGGAACTCTTCCACGTTTCGTTTTACCTAATCAATGACAACAGTCAACGATTGATGAGCAATCAGCGAGTAATCGATAATTAACTGATTAGACATCAATTTCTTTTTATACTCGATGAGTTATCGATACAAGATCAATAGGACACAAATATTTAGTCACTTACTTATCATTGACGCCCATGATTTGTCATCATTTTCATTAAAAAAAGAAAAAAACTAGCCTGTGTCACAGGAGTTAAAAAGGGAGGGAGAGGAGGGAATTAGGAAACGCGAGACGTGAACTCCCCTACCCCCCTCCACACCCCTTTTGGCGCCTGCAATGCAGGCCACTATAAACGTTACATCTAAAAATTCCATTCACCTAAGGTTAAGGACTTTCGCGCGAAAATCCTCTACAAAATAGATTTTTTCATACTTTTGCTGAGTTACCTATGTCAGAAATGCCAAAAAATTGGGGATCACCGACTTCGTTTTCGAAATAAAGCGTGTGGAAACTACCCCAATTTTGACTAAACGGCCCTCGTAACTCTGCACGGCCTCAGTGGTTGTTAGTTGAAAAATAATAAAAATGATTCGCTGTAGACCCACTTTCTAAGTCAAATTTCATTTAAGTGGGACTGTCAAGTAAATAACTCGAACCGGTGTCATCCTTTCAGTTGAACTCAGCCTTTAAGATGGGCTTTTACCAACCCTGTGCAGCTAAAATAATAGCGGAATTCGATGATGCGTGGGCAGAGAAGTTGAAAATAAACTCAAACTTCCACAACACAGATTTTCTTCAATTTTTCATAAAACGTAGACAATCGATAAAGAAAGTGATCTATTAAAAGAAAACCTGGGGTTACCGATCATTTAAGAGAGTTAAGTCCGTACATAGATATTAAAATGTCTACCAGCGCTATATACCTCTACATTTTTTCAACAGCGCGCGCGCTCAATGCATGACGTGGCATGACATCGCTACGTGAATTGTGTGCGCAGTAAGGATGTGCAGAAAAAATTAGCGCAAACGTCCTTAACTGAGGCTTAATTTGTTTCTTTAAGGTAAGTTTTAACGTTTCTTTCTTTAGCGGGGCTTGGAAGATCGTCAAAATTAATATGACCGGTAAAATGCTTGCTAGCAAACGTTTTGCGATATTGGATGGATCACTTAATAAAAAAAAAACATACAAAGCCTCCAGTTCAAAAAACAGAAAGAACATTTTTTTTCTGAAAACTGTACTGAAATAAAACGAAGGACATTTCAGTCTCATGCATGAAATATTCCTGGGACACCGAGACGAAGATATCAAAGATTTAAAGGGAAAACCCAACAGAAGCCTCAAGCCATTTTTTCCAAGACATAATAATATAACTTGAAAAACATTGCTCCAGTTTTTCAAGAGGCAATCCACGGCCATCAATACCAAAAAGCACACCTATTAATGGTTTTAGAAAAGTGGCAGAGTTATTTGAAACTAAACTGAACCATTATTTTTGAGTTTCTTTCGATTCCAATGTGTTTTGTAGCCTTTTAAGTTATACTAAAACTAAGTGGGATGGGGAATATATAGAGGATATTACACGATGGTGCGAAGATGTGAATTTCATTTTCTAGTGCTAAAAACAATATTTTACGAAAGAGCGTAGCGAGTGAGTAAAATATGTTTTTGAAATAAAAGATAAAGACAAATATTACCCAGGAGTGCCAAAACAGCGTTCCTTCTGTGAGTACCGGAGAACGAATGACGTAAAACAAAAGAAACAAAAGACAGAAAACAATTCAACTCCAAAAGAGAACCAAATTACAATGTTTCTCAAACAAAAGAAGGGCAATGTGCTCCGGTACCTGAAGAAAGACCCCAAAACAGTTTCAGGTACCGTGTGCAGTCGTCACGTGACTATTTTGCTCGTGTAAATTGCGAGTACCGTGTCTAAATGGTAAGGGCATGGTTTGAGTTGTCGTGTCCTCGTTCTGGTCTCAGTGATGGCAAATATTCCTCTTTTTAGTCACTTAAACGCTGCTTACGAAAAGCCATCATTTTTATTGCATGAAAGATAAGTTTGCGTTTTCATTCCTGGAGGCGAGCGCTGGGGACTTTTTGAAGGAATTTAGACCAGGGGTAATCACTTCAAATCCAAACTGAATATAACATTCGCAAAGTCACCCTCTTGGTTGATATTATTCATGAAACCTAGGTTTGGCGATTTTGCTAAGAAATATATCTCGACAATAATGCAGTAGGTCGTCAATAATTAAGCGAAGTTCGTAGTCAGAAGTTTCGGATTTTAGATAGAGGGAAGTCGAATGGCACAGTCTCGTTTTCAGTCCTTACTCGACAACGAACAGGTAACAAGATGGCTCATGATAAAGTTAGTAAGTTGCATGGTTAGAAATTCATCAGCGGTATTTATAACCATAACTGACTGGATCTTAATTTTAATCTGTCTTCGTTTATGTTTCCTTTGAGCCGGAGAATAGTTACAAGCCAGGCGCTGTTTGTTTGAAGTTTATTCTATCTTTAACTCGAATTAAAGTGAAGTCAATCTCCAATAGAACGATTAAAATGTTACTTTCCGTGATTGAAATTGACCTGTTAATAGACCTGCGTTAAAACTTTTGTTTTCACTTGTGTTTTAGCATTTATGAGATTTAACCTGAGTTGTACTTCCCGAGTAGGTAGTCCGCGAGCATAATTTACCTTTATTTGGACAAGCCATCATCAATGGTTTCCGGTTCGATTATAAAAGTCGTTGATTCCTAGAAATGTTGCTATTTGTGGAAATGTCATACATTACGCATGTCAAACAGCTGGTAAGAACAAATCCCATTGGTTGAAACGTTTTCTGGTTCTGAGAATTGATTCCTTCATAACTGTCATGACACTAAAGCAGAAGCTTCAAAAACCTAATGTCTAAAGATAAATTCTCCCGACATTCATATTAATATCATTCAAGGTGTGGTAATTGATCTCATGCACATGATTGGTTGCCCGATATCTTGTGGTGATGACGCAAGAGATTCTTACCCTCGCGTACGCGTATTGCTTTGGCTTAAAACCTAGTAGGCGAACAAAATGTAGGACATTTACTTGAACATTGACGCTTTTTCTTTTTTTTTTGTTTTAAGTCTTACCATGGCTACTTGTTTTACCACCTCAAGTTCAAATTCCAGTACTCTATCTGGCAATCTACTTCCAAAGTTGCTGTCGAAACAGCGGCCGTTTGAGTACGGTAGACACGACGAGTCTTTCTCGGAGGAAAGTAGTCCCTTAGACGATGAATATGTTTTCAGCGATTTTAAAAGCTTAGCATCGAAAGATGAAAATTTTCGTGAGCTTCTTCCTCACTTTGAAGCTCTAAAGAGGGTTAAGTCTTTCATGAAAACGTTCCTTCAAGAAAAGGCTGCAAAAATAAGGAGAGGAGAAGACGAAGACTCGACGGACTCTGAAGACGAGGAAATCAAAGTAGTGGTTCCTTTACCAATGCCGTTTTTAAACAAGGTAGAATTGACAAAACTGGAAATTCGTTCATTCATCTTCAAACTTTGGCTTTGTAGAATAGAAATGACAAGAGACGAAGATAGGGATGTATATACCAGTCTTCAAGATCTCGAGCATGCCATTTACAGCGCCCAAGAAAGCATCAAGGAATATAGAGACTTTATTTACAAGGAATACCACAACGTAAAAGAACTACAAGAAATGTGTCCCTTTTATTTGGAACGTCTCGAAAAAGCTTCAAGTAAAGTCTTGGAAGAGAAAGAAAAAGCAGGCTTTGAAATGATGGAAGAGGATGTCGTTCGGTTCCATTGCCCCAAGGATCGTCTATGTGCCTTGCTTGGACTCAAAGTTGACTTCCTTGACCGTCTTGACGAAATGCCAGAAGAACACTGTCATCATCAAACGCTCAGTCGGCTGGATCAATATCTTTTTGGAAAATAACATTGAATCTGTTACCTCAACGAGCCAAAACTCTCTCTCGAAGGAACTGCTTGCTTCTACCGGTTTCGATCCTTTGAGTACAGCCGTTGAAACTATCATGGCGCGTTCGTATGAAGCAAGTTCGCAATATCACATTGAAGCGTGCGAGTGGGCAGGAATTTTTATTAAAGATGAATTTAAGTACAATCCTATGTTGTCTCCCCTGGTTGTGAAGTTCCCTTTTCAAAGCAATTTAATTTTTTAACGAAAACTTGGTTTCAGCTCCCGAGCGCAACTGACGAAGAATGGAAAATAATGTCGACCTTTGCCACGTCAACATTATGAACCTCATGACAACCGACTCGCACGCTTCTAGAGACACTCATTCCTCACTCAATGACTTTGTGTTACAAGATGAACAAAACATTGTTCTGTTTCACGGGACAGACCATCAAAGTGCAGCCGACATTTTATTTCGTGGGATACATTTGTGTGCTGGAAGAAAAAAGCGCGTTTTTAGTTGTGGATCAGGATTTTATTTAACAAAGGATTTAGATGATGCATTGAATTGGGCAAAAAGCACGACAAGGAAGCCCGCCATTTTAGTATTTCAAGTCGACCGCGAGTATTTTGATGATGCTCGAAAACTGAATTTGAACAATAACGAAGAGAGGTGGCGTGAAATCGTGTCTTCCTTTAGATCGAGCAAGCGAACAGCAAGAACTCGAACGAGTCTAAGCTCGTATGACTTGATTGAAGGACCTATGGCTACAGTATCGAGAAGCGAAACATCTGACGAGTTGGTGTTTGAACCAAAACCCTCATCTTACCAAATGTGTCTGATCTCAGATGAATTTGCTGCAAGGTTCCAGAACACTCTGCATTCGATTTTATTTTTTGAAATCTCATAGATTATATAAAAGAAAAACAGGTGTCAGACAGTTAGTACTGAGGAAACTGACCATGAATTAACGTCTAATGGACAACCGTTGCGACGGTGTTAAGCTTCTCAATCTTCAGTTTTAACTCTTCTTCATTTAAATGATTTGATAAAGCTTTCCAGCACAAAAGATTACAGAAGAAGTGACCTGGCTTTTAATTTCCTCTTGTTCAAAGGTTTAAATCTGTATTAATCCTGACTGAAGAGTTAGGCATCGCCCCAGGATTTTGCATTATTGATTAATAAATGCTTTTAAATTGTAATCAATACAATATAGGCAGTAACAGATGTGTGAAAAAAGAGAATGAATCGAGTGATTTTACTTTCGCTAATCCATTATTTTGGTGTATTGTTTTCAGTTTTCATGTAGCTTTATGGACTGATAAACCTTTATGTGTTAAATAGAAAGAAATATTTTGACCTTCTGGTGAGCCATTCTACTCTGAAGCGAAATTTAGTGACGAGAAAGTGTTGGCCCAGTTAGCCGGGCTGGCCCGCCAATCGCGATTATATGATCCCCGTTTGTTATAAGGAATAAAGTTACAACTTTTTCATGTTGTTTCCCAATCATTTTGACCATGCAAGTTTGTCGAAACTTGTAACTGAATATCTTGGACGTTGGATTTCGGCAAAACTTCCAAATATCATAGAGAATACCAAGGGAGTCCAAAAATTAGACTGTACATAAATGTTTGAATTATAACACTGTAAGATAAAAATAGATCTGGATCGATAAGGAAACTCCAGCGTGTACCTAGTCAGCTGCGCAAAAATGATCTAAATTTGTTTTGTGCTGCAGGATTAAAATTTTCCTGCATTCATATGAGTCGAAAATTGTTCTTGGTGAATTTAGAACTCAAACAACTTAAAATATTCACAAATATACAGTGTTCTGACCAAAAGGAAAAATATATGATGGGGAAGAGCTGCTACTAGCAGTTAAATCAATTGAACGAACACCATCGACATATATAAGGTTAAAAGAATAAGCAATCAATGAGTCAATGTTAACTTAGAGGAAGACTTTTGACATTTGAAATGAGCTTTTAGGCATCTCGCTAGAATATAAGTCTGTAAATCGAACTCTGTTGCATCAATCGGTCGGTTCAGGAGGAGGGTAACTTGAATCCACGTAGAATCCTGAATCGGCTGCAGACTAATTTGATACTGAAAGAATACAGTGAACATAAAAAACGGTTACAAGGTACAAGAGTTAGAGTCTGTCGTTCCAGAATTGAGCTGCACGTAGCCATCAAGAGCACTGTGATTACAGCTTTTCGACGCAACTTCTATTATCAGTCAACTACACTACTCAAGATCACGGAATTTGTTGCATTGTGATTTGCTCTATCTTGTATTTAATAGCAAAATAAATGAAATCACTGTGCTGAAGTTCTTAGCGTTCAAAGAAAACTACTGAGTGAAGGCTTTGATTGAATAGTTCGGCACATTTGTCTTTTCTAACACAAAGCTGGTAACTGTCTTCCTTCGGGGATGGATAATTGTGGTTAGGATTCTTCCTAGACATGGAGGCCATGGGTCCTTCAATAAATTCGTATTTCCGGATGTCTTTGAGAAATTTTCGATCTGGCCTTCCACATCGGAACTGTGATACCACCTCTTGCCATTTCTTCTTATCATCCCTCAAATCCAAAGTGATTTTGTTCTCCCCTCGCAATTCAGTTTTTCTAACTCGATAAACAAGTACAGCCGTATTAGAATGTCCACGAGATTTTGGCCACTTTCGAGCATCATCAAAGCTGTCGCCGAGGTAAAATCCATCACCGTCACTAAAGTCCTGCCTTTCCTTTCCTAATTTCACGTCAATCGACTGGACGATGTCTAGAGCACATTCATGACTTGTTCCATGAAACAGGATTTCATGCTCACCATCTGAAAGTGACTTAATGAAATTGTCAACTTCATGGAAGGGAGTGGAACATTTTTTACTCGCGTCTGAAGCGGCATCTCCCTCAATGTTAATAGCTTTTACAGGCTCTTCCCGTAGCCCATCCTCATCAGAGATATTGAACCATTGATTAGTGGTGCTTTCCTGGTATGGAAAACGAGTGCACTTTTGAGAAAATATTTCCAATGTATCGAAGCACGAGTAGAAACGAAGTCTTAAGGGAAGTGATTTTCAGTTGGCTGGCTGCAGCAAATGTCATTCCCGGCTGTCGTAGGCATTCTAAAGTTGCAAGTAGAGACTGCGATCCTAGTCGATAGTCCCTAGCATCCACTCTCTTCAGCCAAATGTGCCATAATTCGTCCGCCATGGCGTCTAAATACATACTATGCTTTGTGCATAGAGTTTTCAGGAGACATAACGTTGAGACATCGTAACCTCTGTAATTCTTAGAATTATGTCGAATTCTGGAAATTTGGCTCAAGACGTTTGGGAGAATTCAACGTTTGATAATCCCAAAGTAACGTGTTCAGTTCGGGATGTATCATGTTTAAGGAAGACACGTGAATTGTGAGATAGTATTTACAGTAGGCAAAACTGTCTTAGCTGTATCCCGGCCTTACCAGGACGTGCCACAAGTTTTATTACAATTTAACCGCTGGCTACCTACATACAACGTTAGAAGAAAGACAAGCTACCGCGCCGGTTATATATTGACCTATATTTACCGCGCATCGCATTTCGCAACAATCTTCCCTTCGTTTTACACGTTAGCTGCTTACTCTGTGTGCTAAAACTTTTGCACTGATATCACAGCACGAAATTACCCTTTAGATGAAACAAAGATTTGCAGCCACCATCGTTTTGTATTCAGACATATTATCAGATTCTCCCTACCACCGATTTTGATTCTTTCTGAGCGTATTTATTACATTTCTTCTCTTTATGCTCATTGGCTTACGAGGCCGAGGTCAACCTGTTTCTATGACAAAGACACCCCGGACTTTGTGAGACGAATAAACAAGTAACGCGTGGTCCGCGATCTCGTAATTGTAAATATAACGCGCTGTATTTTCTTGCTTTCTCAGTCCTCCCCTCGCGTCGCGGATACGAGCCATGAGGGATCTGTTACCTTAAGTACGTGATCGAGAGTTTCCAAGGAGCGACCATATTCCCTGTGTAATGGCTGACGACCTCTTTTTTAACTTTTAAAGAAAAGCCTGACTGATCTGCACCGGCATATCAACGATAGCTACACACGAAATTTGCTAGCAACTGAACGTGAGAGGAGAGACAAAGATTAAAAATGTTGGAGAAAGATAATGCGGATCGGTCCCACAAGGAGAGTCGCTCTCTCCTGTGTGCCTAGCTTGGACTCAAATGTGACTTCCTCGACCGCCTGGAAGAAATACCGCAAGGCTTTCGTGATCATTGGACTATCAGTGCCTGAATCGCTACTTTCTTAAACAACAACTGTGAATATGTTTGCTTGAGAGATAAGAAATGTCTTATCAAAGAACTGCTTGAAGCAACCGGCTTTGATCCTTTGGGTTCAGCCGTTGAAACTATGATAACACGCTCGTATGAAGCAAGTTCGAAAAATCATATTGAAGCGTGCGGTGGGCAGAAATTTTTATTGCAGACGAATTAAGTACAATCCTTTGTTGTCTCCCTTGGCTGTGAAGTTCCCTTTTCAAAGCAACTTAACGAATACGTGGTTTCAGCTCCCGATCATAACTGACAAAGAAAGTGAAAATAATGACGACCTTTGCCACGTCAACATTATGAACCTCGTGACAAAGGAATTGCACGCTTCTAGAGACGCTCATTTTACACTCGATGACTTTGTGCCACAAGGTGAAAAGAACATTGTTCTGTTTCACGGAACAGACCATCAAAGTGCAGTGGACATTTTATTTCGGGGGATACAATTGTGTGCTGGAAGAAAAAAGCGCGATTTTAGCAGTGGATCAGGATTTTATTTAACAAAGTGTTTGGGTGAGGCGTTGAATTGGGCGAAAAGCACAACATCAAAGCCCGCCATTTTACGGTATTTCAACTCAACAAGGGGTATTTAGATGATGTTCAAAAACTGAATTTGTTTGAAAATGAGGAAAGATGGTGTGTGATCGTGTCTTTTTCTTTAGATCAGGCAAGCGAACAGCAAGAACTCGAACGAGTCTAAGCTCGTATGATTTGATTGAAGGACCTATGGCTACAGTGATGAGAAGCGAAAGAACTGATCAGTTCTTTCGCTTCTCATCACTGTAGCCATAGGTCCTTTAAGACCCGAGGACGCGAGATATCAACAGCGCGGGGAGACTGGAGCGAGGAGAAAATCGAGAAGAGACTCCCCCAGCCCCTCATTGCTCGTTCGGTCATGATTTCGCCGGCTTTTCCGGTCGGCTATTTCGTGCGCGTTCTCGGCTTTACAGAAAGGGACTGCTAACAGTCTATGCTCACATTAAAATATTTTGCGTGGCTTTGATTTAATTCTACTAGATTTAATTCTGGCGGATGGCTTGGGGCACAGGAAAATTTGCAGTCGAATGTCTTGTTTTGTGTGCGAATAGTCAGAATAGTCATGAGTGTATCGTACCACAAACGCCTGTTCACCCCTCGGGAAAACGAAACAACGTCGTCCCCAGAAGTTATCGAGGGCAGAAAAATTTTATGCGAATATCATGTTTTTCTTCTGTTAACAGTCAGCAATTGCAACTGCTAAACTTCCTTAAATGCCGCGTTCAACTACTCGGGAAAACAACGGAAAATGTTTAGGAAATCAACGTGTTCACTCGAAGGTTTCAAGCGTAGGAAAATTGCCGGCGAACGTCATGTTTACACGTGTTCACCTTCAACATAATATGGTTAGAAAACCTCCGACAAACACCGAGTTTACCAACTCCGGCAAACAACGGAAAACCATTTAGAAAAACAGCGTGTTCCCTCGGGGTTTTCGAGCGCAAGAAAATTGCTGGAGAATATCATGTTTTCCACGTGTTAACCTTCGATACAATACGGTTAGAAAACCTCGGACAAACGCCGCGTTGAACCACTGAGGAAAACAACAGAAAACACTTCAAGAACAACGTGTTCACTGGAGTTTTTCGAGAGCAGGAAAATTGCGGGCTAACGTTATGTTTTCCTTGTGTTAACCGTTAGCAGATACAGTGAGAAAACTTACGAAAAAAGCGGCGTTCGCCCGGTCGCGAAAACGAAAGAAAACGTTGCCGAAAACAACGTATTCACTGCCGTTTTTCGAGCGCAGGAAAACACTGGATGAACTTCACGTTTTTCAGGCGTTCACAGAAGGAAAACGCCGAATTCACCGGACGTTTTCCAAAGTGCAGAAAACGGATGGCAAATCGCAAATTTTCCTAAAATTCCCCTGTTGGTAAAATTACCGGTAAATGAGGGTTTTCTTGCCGTGTGACGAGTTGGTGTTTGAGCCAAAACCGTCATCTTACCAAATGTGTCTGATTTCAGACGATTTTGCAGAAAAATTTCAGAAAACTCTTCATTCGGTTTTCTTTCTAGATATATCTTAGGGCTGACGTGCGAAGTTAAAAATTAAGTGAGGTTAAGTATCACTAGGGATAAGATAATGCGATGTATTTGATGCCAGTTGGCAATAAGGACGAGGGCAGCAAATCAAACTCAGTCAGTGTATTCAGTTTGTCACGATTACGGGGCTACTATGAAAACTTCGTGAGTCCTCAACACTAGTCAACCTAAGCTTCGATGAAACATTTTTTAATTTCATCTTCCATGTATTAGAGAAACCACAATTGAAAAAAAGCTACTGTTCTTATAGCCTGCGTAGCTGGCGGGATTGTTTGCGCGAAGTTTGAGCGGCGGAGCCGCGAAAGAATGGGGAGAAGCGGTTTTCTAGCAGCGTACGCCGCTCGTTGTCGCGGCTTATGTCGCTTATGGGGCTGTGCCGCCAAAACTTTACCTTCGCAGACAAAACCGCCAGCTACGCAGGCTACCTTTTTTATTGCGCGCTTCTTGGTATTTGTAGGTATGGCTACCGAGTATCACTGAGTGTTTACCATTTACCAAAAACATGAAAGGAAAAAAAAAATACGGAAATTCTGGTAAGACTGTAAATGGTAAGGCCATTTTGGTTTCTCGATGCAAGGACCACTTGGACAAACAGTAGCGAGGTGAAGCCGGATCTTGGTGTAGATCAGGATCAGCAATGTTGAATAAAACAAAAAACCAATTGCAAGGCTGATCGGTCAGCTAAGAAGGGTAATAATTTTATTGCCCAATATTTCGGTGAGACAAAACTCACCTTCATCAGGGGCTGTAAAAGCTAAGTAAAAATCGAATGAAACGGTTACAAGATTTAAAATGATTAAAATGAAAAGATTAAATATGATTGGTTGACAAACATAGAAAGTGGAAACGTGACTAACAGCTTTTTTTTAAAAATAGAAATAGATTAAGTTTCATCTCGTCTGTTTATTCCGTGGGGTTCAAGTGTCTTGCCCTTTGAAAACAAAAATGCTTCTCTGGCTTTACGAATGCTGTCCCTGTTCGAGTGAATGAGTTCTAGGGGAATGAGTTCTATGTCGTTGATGGAGTGGCCAGGGAGAATGAAGTGATCTGAAACGGCGGTGGGTTGATCAACCCACCGCCGTTTCAGATCACTTCATTCTCAAACTAGTTCCAGACTCTCTGTAGATTAGAGTGTGTAAGGAACCCACCGTAAATATCTTAAAACGGTTTATTTGTAGGCAACTTGACTTTCCAAACGAATTTACACGCTCGTGACAATAACTTGATCATAACGATGGTATCTAAACGGTGAGTAAAGGCCGGTAGATGGCAGAAAACTTAGATCATACACACAACTGCGATGGATAATCTTAATCTGATTACTGTTGACAAAATTTCAATTATTTTCCCGCGTAACTGCTATTTAAATACACGTTCGCGCTGGACTGGAAACTACCGGAAATGTAATTTGTCTTCAGTTTACAGAGTGAATTGCACAAATGGTACATGCTGGTCTCGAACACAATTTCCAATTCGAGAGATTTTGCTTGCCATTTGCACAAACTGTAGACCAACCGGTTTCTCCCTGTAAATGGTATGGTATAGCTGGTATGCTATAGCTGATTTTATGGTCTCCAGGCCGTCTGTGGCTTAATTCGCGGTCATTCAAACCAAGGAGCATTGTGTCCCATGAGAAAGTGGCAAAAAAACGTCTGAAAATCGATAACAAAAAAGAGAGAAAAATGCTCTATTCTGCTGTTCTATTCTCTGACATTTTCTATTCTATCCAAGCAATATCATTTAACTCGTACAACAACCTCCTTGCGAGAGGCCTTTCTGCATCCCCGCTCAAAGCATATAGTAACAGTTTTTCTGGATAAAGCGGTGATGCATACACAATCAGTAGGTTGTTTGCAGTGAGGTTATATTTAATTTCTGACGATTGAATATGGCGAAGGAACAAACTAAGCAGGAAAAAATTTTCTGACGGCACGATAGAGGGGCTTGGGTATAGTCTAGTTTCGAGTTCACCATTACCACTGAATGAGGATACAGTGTACTGGAGCTTCATTTTTATATGTTTAGTCTCACTCTGAAGTAAAATATTTGCAAGTACCAGTAAGAAGATGAATTATTCACAACAGTGTGTATTGTTAACCGGCTTTCGCCAAAAGGCGACTGCCGGTTTATAAATTGGGCTGGGTTTTTTTCCCCGTCACTTGCCTTAGTCATCCGGTTTTGTTTCGGCCAACGCAGTCTCCGTAAACTTCCAGTTTTCTCTTGGCCGTTTCCTCAAGCTTCCGGTTCCGGGGATCGCGCTAACATTTGTTGACCTGGGGGGGGGGGGGGGTGGGGGTAGGGCAGAACGGCCGGTTTAAATGCCCATTGGGTTTTCTTGTTTTATTTTAGGATTCAACACTTTTCTGCTGATATTTGTGCATACTTTACTTCCGATTGAGCCTAACCCTAGTGCGTCTTTAGTATTTTGATGCAGCGGAGCTGGTAAACTCGTAACAGGACTACCGTCATGGCACGCTCTGTGAACACTGAAAACATGAGCGGGAACACTTTTCATGCTACGTCGGTCAATCTTCTTGGCAAGCGTTTTTTTCACTTTAGTTTTTTACTTTCGAAGGGTTGGTCATGGTTACTGTACCTGTACCACTGCATTAGATGGGGAATACGCGGAACCAACTGCCAACCGTTTAATGTGTAAATGCTAGAGAGCATCATGGACATTAGACAAGAAAATGATGCCAAATTGACACTGGCTTCTGTAAACACATTTTTATTGCTAGTAGCAGTGTCTAAATGCCGGCCAGGTCCAACGTAAATCAATCAAAGGTTGAAATTTCATTGCCTACTATTTTTGGGTTGAAATACAAATTGTTCAAGTTCATCATCGCTTTCTGTATCTTGCTCATTATCGGCAAGGCGCAAATTCTCTAGCCCTGTTTTTAACTTGACACGACTGTTATTGACACAATCGGTGTCTTGACTGAACTTGGGAGATTGTTTGTCTGATGCCAATAAATCGGTTTTCGGCCTCTGCTGTGGCGATTTAGTACACGATAAGTCGCACGTTTCCTGGGTGTTTGTTCTGGAAGAATTGCAAACCAAGTTGGATTCTGGATCCTTTCCATTAGCCTGGAATCCACCCGTCTGGAAATCAGTTGGATTCTGTGGTGGCAGTGATTCACTTTGTTCCGTAGGTATCGCCATGTCATTTCTTCCAGGAATGATCTCATTGTGTTTTTTCTCCTCGTGTTTATCCTTGGACCAAATCGCTTTGCTGAGAAGTTCAGCAGCTTCTTGGAATTCCCCCTGTTGTGAAATTTTAGGAAATGCTTTTAAAGATCTCCAGTAGGATATCAAACTGGACAAGCTGACAATAGGTCATATTAAAGAAACAGAAAATGTTCGGCTGGTTTGGAGGACTCAGAATTCAGTCTGTGCATACGGAAATATTTTTCTTCTCAAACTCACTCGAGAAAACTACGTAAGCACAGTAGTTCTAAAGTTCAACTTCACCCGGAATCCGAGAGCCGAAGGTTGGTCAGTCGTAAGTCTTAATTAATGAGAAAGCTAGAAATTTAGTAACCAGGATTGAGAACCTGTACCTGGGGCAATTGTTTCTGTTGTTTAAGGCAATGTTATCTCAACCATTGCTTAACCCGTTCACTCCCAAGAGTGACTAAAATCAAAATTCAAGACAAATCTCAAATTTCATTTTGTAAAAACGTACATATAAATAGTACCATGTGAAAGAACTGCTGAAGAGGTTTCATTTGAATGGTCACACCATAGGATTTCATCCATAGAATCGGGAGTTAGAATCACCTTAATGTCTCTATAACTGACTCTGGGAGTGAAAGCGTTAATCACCTTACTGCACCTTTCAGAAACACGGGCACTCTGAATTTTAATACCCAACTTATGATTGAGTTTTGTACTGGTCTCAATCATAATTATGAGGACGAAATCCACCAAACATAGCGCACGAACGTGATATTTTGAAGCCAAACGTTTTTTCCCGCAAACTTTGGTTGCGACGATTGACGGTAGTAAAACAACATAAACGCTGGTATATGAGCCTTAAACGTCAAAGCTTACGTTCACAGCGGTCAAACATACAACGCATGTGCAGTTCTTCGCCAAATTTTGCAAGGAAAAATTTTAAAAAATGTGAAAAGTTTCACTTTAAACGCAAATCTTAACACCGTTTCTTAAAACTTTACGTTGAGCACGTGTTGAAAGTTAAGTCACTGTAATCCACTAGTTTTATCTGCGCCAAGTTCGGATTGTCGAGACATTTTATGCATCACTTTCACACGAACTTCACACTCGTAAAAAGTTTTAATCGATTCACACTACAAGGCTCTGAAAAACCGGAAGTGAGGTATACTTTTCCGTTTGTCAGCTGTGAAGAGCTTGTGTGTCATTAAAAGGAGCTGGCAGTAAGAGAGCTGCTAAATTGCCCACTTGTTTAACTTACCTCCAGATAGTTTTGATCCAAGGAAGGCAAGTCACAGCCGACATAGGCATCATTCATTATGCAGTACTGGAGAAGACAGCACCAGTATGGATCCTAAACAAACAACACTCCTTTCCTTTAGTAATGTAAGAGAAATATTATTATTAAACTCTAGCACAATGACTCGAGACCGACTCTTGGACTCACTAAGCTAATGGTGGTAGCTGACACTAACCCAAATAAGTCTTCATAAGTCGTCAAAGTTTTGTTTATACAAAATACATAAATAATACTAAGGTGCGTTTTTCAGAGCATATAAAAGCTTATTGGGTGCTTTCAAACGAGTTCGTGCAGTGGAGTGTGGAAGAAAGTTGTAGATACACAGTGAGAAAAGTATGTTCCGTCATCAAGTGTTTCACGAAAACAATTTATAGTTTGATTAACAACTGGTTATGTTGTAAACATTCCACGAACATTCCACAGAAGCTGATTTTCTCATTTTGTTAATTTTTTTTTCAATTAAGGATAGTTTTTTTTTTTTGACATTTAGACAGTTTTTAACAGTAATTTTCAAACATCTGTAAAGCGCTGTTGAACCACCAGGAAACAGCGCTAGATTAATGTATTATTGTTATTATAATTATAATTATAATAATAATTATTATTATTATTATTAACATGCCCTAACTAAAGCTCAGTATTTACTAGTCTTCGGCTAGCTAGCTACACGCTCCCTTTAACCTGGCGCCCTGCAGCAAATTTCCACTTATTTATTTCTGTATTCCACACCACGAAGCGATTTGCCCTAATGTACTGGTACTCGCCACCCCCACATGCCTAGGTTACTAAATAAGTCTTATAGGAAAATTAACGTACTTACCTGACAAAGAACATGTGGGTTGCCGATAACAATGAGCAGCGCCTGGGCACGAGTGATAGCCACGTTAAACCTCTTGGGATTACTGAGGAAACCAACACTGTGGCGTACATCAACACCGACCAATGACTCGTTAGAACGAACCTGTGAACCAACCACAGCCCAGAACGGACAGTTAGCAACCAATCAAAGCCCGGAACGGACAGTTAGCAACCAATCAAAGCCCGGAATGGACAGTTAGCAACCAATCAAAGCCCGGAACGGACAGTTAGCAACCAACCACAGCCCGGAACGGACAGTTAGCAACCAATCAAAGCCCGGAACGGACAATTAGCAACCAATCAAAGCCCGGAACGGACAGTTAGCAACCAACCACAGCCCGGAACGGACAGTTAGCAACCAATCAAAGCCCGGAACGGACAGTTAGCAACCAATCAAAGCCCGGAACGGACAGTTAGCAACCAATCAAAGCCCGGAACGGACAGTTAGCAATCGACCAAAGCACAGAACAGACAGTAAAAAAAAAAAACAATCACAGCAAAGAACGGACACTAAAAAACGAAACACAGCATAGAATGGACAGTTAGCAACCAATCACAGCACAGAACGGACAATTAGCAACCAATCACATAACAGGGGCTCAATGGCCCAACAAAGCAACCAATCAAAGTGCATCTTATGGACAGTAGACAACCAATGACAGGACAGAAAGGACAATCATATAACAGAGAGAGCAGAGAGGCTTCACACCTCAGCAACGCATGTAAGAAATACGTTCAATAAACAGTTTCGACAACAGTGGTCGTATTAGGGGCTAGTTTTTGTAACCTTTGGCTATTGTTATTTGCAAGGGGTAACAATTTTCAAATGGCCTTTGCGTCTGTGCAGCACACGGCGTTTCCCCCATCCTAATTATGAACAAATGGGAAAAATTAAAATAATTTGAGCTGTCTCTTTTGAGTTCGTTAGTTTCGTGGAGTCGTAAACTTTGAGGAACATCCGTCATAACACTCACAGTTGAGATGATAACAGCAAGCCTTTCCTGGCCTTGGAATTCCTCCACTGATCCAACCTTGACTTCATCCAATCCCAGACGATTAAGCAAAAGACGAAGCTTTTCCACCTACAAATAAGACATGAAGCAACATAACAAATATGTCAATTTAATACCGTAAGAGTACTAGAACGTCTTGAATCACACAAAAAAAGAACTAATGCACAGTCCCAACAAATAGTAATCAGTGATCCATCTACCTGCGCGTCCCGCGTCTAAGACGCATAAATTTGTCAAAAGATGCAAAAATTACTTTCCAGATGCATCCCTCTGGACGCAGAATCCTCTTTCCCATAAAATGCAATCATTTCTGATGCCACTGAAATACTATTATTTTAAACCATTTACCAATCGTAAGTCATCCAAATGAGCGCTCGAACTTAACAACAAAATATATACATGTAAGCTTAACTTTTTGAAATCAAACAATTTCACGAAGATGGATTGTCTTAAACTATCCTTTGTTTCATCAAAAAGATTGCCAAAAACGTGTACAAATGCCGCCGCACTCTTACCATGTAGTGTAGTCACTGTTTCAGCAAATGCTTCTCAGTAAAAGAAAATATTTCGTCCTAAATCAGCTTCTCACACTTCAGCATACATTTGATGAAAGAATCATGAAAGAATGACGATGTTGCTCTCACGTCGCGGAATAAATGCCAAATTTTTCTCTTACAGATAGCCTTCTTTTGTGGTTGTTGTTGAAAATGCGAAAAAGAAAATGCTGCTAGTTTTCTTTTGCATTTTTGGGTGACTTCTTCTACGAGTTGTTGCGACCATTTTGATCTCAGACAAACTACCACTTTCCATATATGGAATGCTAGAAAATGTAGGCCTGCAACAGTGTACTCAGTTGGCTTCTCAGCACCCCAGTGTAGAGGTCAATTTTGCCTTTGTTGTTTCTCTTGAAAATACTTTTTTTTCACTGAAAGTTGTAAAATAAAATTGAAGATAGAGGGCTGAAAAAGGTAAAGGCTTGAACTTAGTTGTCTTTGAACTTGCTCAGGTTTTATTTTAAACATTTCTGCTTATTTTAATCAAATTTTTGGCTCTGGGACTCACAATGGTAGGTCTGGGACTCATGCTTAAATGGCCGAGTGAGTCCTAGGACTCAGTACTTTCAATTTCTAGATGGATCACTGAGTAATTAAAAGGAAAAGAAGGCAGGCGGGGGGGGGGGGGCAACAGCTACATCTGTAATTAGTCCATTTGCTTCTTCGAGCAGAAAGTGCACTTTGCAACCGCCCTTATCATTCTTGCTACAAATTGTGAAATTATTTGTATTTGTCACTTTCAGTTTGGGATCTTCTGGGACAAAATTCTGGACGGACATTTTTCAAGAGGCCAAGAGTTGTGCACCCTCCATTTAACCCTGGGCAGCGTCTTTATTAGAAAGTCTGTAAGATGTAACACTGCACCCCCCCCCCGACCCCTTCTTCCCGGAAAGCGTCTGTCCTTTCGTTAAAGGGGTGCATCTCTCTCCCAGATACAACTCCCAGGACTTTTTAAGGACATATACAGATTTTTCGAGGGTGCAATTAGCCTCAAATGATACGAAATTGGTCTGCTAAAGCTGTGATACTCCCCCAACATACAAAAACTGCAATGCCTGACGCAAGTATCCAATTTTAGGCAGTTGTAAGCAGGTGTTTTTCTGCAAATTTGGGACCATTTCCAGAACCTGCATCATGATCAATAACTAATCACTAACCGCTAATGTCACGACTTTCCGAGATTTCCAAGACTCATCTCACAATGCTGGACCGTTGCCATTTGCACAAAGTTTTTGACCAGGTTTTGACAACTTTCAAACATTTCTTGGCAATTTTTTCAAGGATAGTGTGTTATCTAGCCAATCAAAGAAAAGAACTGTAAGAATCGTAGATCTTAAGTTCAGTACCTAGGTGTTCTGTTCTCGCTCACTCGACTTGACGCAAAATGTCATGACTTCACCGAATGGAATGCCGGGTGACTTATCCAGTGACGTCATGACATAGTGAGAGGGAGGAGAACGCCTGGGTACTAGACTGAAACGGAAGCCATCACAAAGTTGTCAAAAACCAGTAAAATACTTCCGTTAGCAATGGCAGCGTGTGAAACACCGTAAGCAACGAACGTATCCTGTACGACAGAAAAAGAAATTTAAAAAAAAAGACAAAACAAACAGAGGGATTTGCAGCATCAAACCTGTTTCCTGTATGGTGTAATGACGCCAACATCACTCAGACTGAGGGAGAATTTGTCGCTTGATCTGAGGGCCTGTAGGTATTTGGTAACTTGAACCGCTTCCACTGGATTGAACCAGGAGGGACTGTTTCCTTCGCGAAGATCTTCTCCCTTAAAACAGAAACAGCGAAAAGTAATAAATAAATATTGGTTGGTAGTATCTATGGAGTAGCGAGGAGACCCTAGACTTGAATTGAATTGAATGAATGAATGAACGAACGAACGAACGAACGAACGAACGAACGAACGAACGAAGCATTTTCTGAAGAAGTGGCGCCATTTGCGGTTACCTGGATTGCTAGTTGGTGGGGTTTGCTAGATTTTGTGCGACATTTAGTAAAACGTATATCACTTGTTCTCGGTTGACAGGAACTGGCCACTACGAGACAGCTACTGAGACTCGACCTTCTGTACTAAGTTGAAAAAGAAAACTATTTAGAATCAGGTTTCTCCAAATACGATCAAACTTCTTTGTAAAAGAAGTTGTAGGAAGCCCGACTCTGGCTTCTAGCCGCTTTTCACACAAACTGAACTTGCTATTTTAAAACACTCCCCCCACTCCTCATCCCTCGAGGTGCGTCACTCAAATTTGAGATTTTGCCACAGTATCCACATACTGAGATGGAAAGATCTGTGCGGTGTAGCAGAACCATAAGTGTTTTTAAAACGTTAGTCTGGAATTCATTTTCCAGTATCCTACTTTTTAGGATCGCTTGTGTGGCTGAAGATGTTGCACCCTGATGGTGTAAAATATACAGCATGACACCTGAAGGATCAGGCCGGACCTCAGTGGATGTTGCACAAAAACCAGTTTTCCGAGTCTGTGTAGATTTTTAAAAGGAAAGCTACCGAGCCGTGCTTTCCCACCGTACTGATGAATGAATGAATGAATAACCTTTATTTAAACACGATAGAAAGTTAAAGCACAATGCTTGTGGGGTCGTGTATTAACTAAATATTACTAAATACTAATAAACTAATATATTTCTAAATTACTACTAAATACTTATATACTAAATTGGATTGTAACTACTTTAAAAATAATTAATTACACAACAATCAGTAACATTTAAAGTCATTGTAATGCCTAGGGAGCGACTGAACCGACTGAGCACTGAAATTAAGCTCCTTAATATAATTATCATTTTTCACTTTTCGATAGAAAACCGAAAATTGGGATCCTGTATTATACGACGAAACAGCATTCCATAGGATGGCCCCCCTATGTCCAATTGAATTTTTTACAAAGTATGAATTAAATCTAGGGACCATGATGTTATTGTTTCTTCTGAGGCTGTAAGAAATCCTGGCTTTTTTCGCTAAGTGTGACAATGCAACTGGTGCTTCACCGTTTACCACCCTGTAAAATAGTTTAATTATCCGGAGTTTGTATAAGTAGTTTAGTGTGCTCCATTTCGTATACTGGTAGACTTCAGCGGATGGCATATCGCGGGGCAAGTTGTAAATCACTCTGGCCGCCCTACAATGGAGCACTTCCAAAGAATTTAGTTGCTCTGCATTAACACAACCGCCCCAGACGACAAGACCATAAAGAACTGCCAGCAGGATGACCTTAAAATACAAATCCAGAAGGACTTCTCTCCTTAAGAACGAACTCCTCTTTAAGAGGTTCAGTTTGTTCACAAAACTCTTTTTTACATCTAAAAACATCATCAGTTTTAACACTGCATAAAATGATTTTTGAGACCTTCTGGAGGAAAAAGGAATAACAAAAATTACCTTAACACCATGGAAAATAACCGGAAATCCTTTGTTAGAGAGCTTTTCCCACTGGCACAGACTTTCCCTCATACGCACATCAGCACAGGGCACCAGCTCGTCATGGTAAAACACAGCGGATGGTAGTTTAAGCACAGCAGGGTGGGACCGATAATTATTGATCAGTTTCGTCACCAGCAGAGGATCATAGCAGCCATGATCAGAAAACTTGTCTTCGTTTCTGCAGTACAGCGGTCTGCTTATTAAGCGTTCCAGCAGCGAGACGTTTAGTCCATAGGATGACGCCACACGTGACTGGAGGACTGGGCCAAGTTGAAAGGGATCGCCTGCTAGAATGACCTGAAAGGGAATTTTAGCACTGGTTACCATCGTTGACATGAAGAGTGTTTTCACTTGGGCGATTTCTTAGCTGAACATCTGAAATTCTGTATTTTTCTTATGGGAGGGATCACTGAAAAATATGTTAGGTTTGAGGGGGGAGACCCAGGAAATGTTCTTTCCGTATAGATATGAACGCTCCATTTGGATGAATAAATTCAAAATCATTTGGGTGAATCACACCGCATGCACGTGAATTTATTTTACCTGACCATCATCCCCTGCGGCCAGTCCAACAGCAACCAGGCACTCGGGCTCTGTAGCCTGCCCTGCCTAAAGAAAGAGTAGCAACAACGAATAATCAACTTTGAAAAACACTCATGTGAGTGTTGAAGCCTGGGTCAAACAAGAAACAGTTGCCAAGAGTTGATAAGGGTCAAATCTCGCTCCCGTTTGGTATTAAAAAAAGTATGAATCTGTTTTTATTTTCTTTAGAGTCGATTGGAGGTTCTCTGACATGCATCTCTCGTCAGCTCCTGTTGACTCTCATTTTCCCTTTGAGAGTTTCGGCGAAGCCATTGGTTTGTAAGGTTCGACTGCAGTTCACTCTTGCTCTCTTACACTCCTGGGCCTGCTATTTCATAACAGGATTAAGCCAACCCAGCACTAGCGTAATTCTTAATTCCGTTTTTTAGCCAAACGATACGGATTCCAGTAAATCCCCTTTGCCCTACTCTAAAACCTTTCTTAACCCTACTCTTAAACCATAAAGCTAAGCGTATGTTTCCACGTTAAATACGTTACAATTTAGACAGGACACTTTATTTGTCCTGTCCAACCAAAACATACGTTAAATGCGTATGTTTACATGTTAAACCATATAGCTAAGCGTATGTTTCCCCGTTAAATAAAGTGTTGTTGTTGACTTTGGTTGCTTTTGAACAGTTACCTGTAATTTGCTGTGGTAACTCATTTGAATAAAAGAAACAGGAACCTTGGTTAAATTTTAATCCCCGGTTAGGGTTAACCGGCTTTCGAGCAACTGGGACTTGTTGACTCTCATGCACTTTCGAAGAGTTTGCTACTCCTCGAATTCTGTTTAGAGTCAACGGGACTCTCAAATCTTTTTCTAATAATTTTGATCTCCAGCAATCATACGGTCTCGTATTTCTGTTGGGGGGGGGGGGGACAGGCGGTAGGAAGACGGGCCAAAAGGGATTGAGAAGTGCACGGGAGACAGGAAAAGATGGGACTGAGATTCCCCAGGTGGCGGGAAGCGAGAGAAATGGGAAAATATAGCTCAACATGGCCTAATATTTTCCACGCAAACAGGGACGGGCTTCGGGATTAAAGCAGGGCGTCAAGTGACAAATGACACTCAGAAAATAGGAAAATAGGAGTGACAGTGGCCAAAAAATAGGGAAAAAATAGGAAGCTTCCTTTGAGTTTTATCCTCTTAAGGAGGCCCACAACAGTTTTTTTGACTTTGGAGCGTATCTGTTGAAATTAAAATTTGGCATGGAAGATAAACTTCGATTTCCTAGATACTTGTACGCTTGTGTCCTCTCGTGCATTTATAATTCCTTCTCATAATAATAAAAAATTTTCGTCTTCTGAGCTTCTTCCTGGAGACTTTTCCATTAGTCTTTAAATACTGAATGACGTTTTAGCATTTTTAATTAAGGATTGCATACGTGTTAATGCCCGCGATGGGATTACACTGCGGCCAAAAATAACGAGAAACAAGCTCAGAAGACGAATATTTTTTTATTATGAGAAAAAAATATACACGCACGAGAGGACACAAGCGTGTATAAATATTCATTGCATGTGAATAACCTTGAAATAGACCAGGAAAAACAATAAAAGTGTGCTCGTTGAAAGTTAATAACGACTGAAACTTGACCGAGATTCAGCCTTCTTATCTAACAACAGAAATGTTTATCCTGCCTAAAACTCACTGGAACATCAAAAGAATTATTATTCTAACGGCAATCAGTTTAAAAGAAATATCTGTAAAGGCAGTTTAGAAATATTTCTATTTATGCAAATTACGAACTTTTTGACTGATTTGTGCTGCATTTAAGCAGTTTTTAGATATAAATATCTTAAAATTGCAGCCACCTAGGAAGCTCAATGTACATTAAGAATGTTTTGCTATCATAAAAGATCTTTCAACTGAAAAGAGAAAGTGTTAAGTTTTTTCTTTCTTGAAATACCGAAGAAAATTGCAGGAATGACCGAAATCAGCCCGTAAAAAATGAATCATGATTTACTTGAAAACGCTCTTACAGATTTTCCCCTAATTTCGCACACAAGTTGTGTAGGTTGTGTAGTTCAGATACTTCAAGTTTCGTCCTAAAGTGTCTGACTAGTTTTCGAGATATTCGACATTATTTAAAATGAGGGGTTGGCCATTACCGTTGTTATGGTGACAGCTGTTGCTAGGTAACCAATGAGAAAATAAACTTTGGTCATATGTTGAAAAGGTGGTGTAGTATCAAGGAAATCGAAGTTTATCTTCTACGCGAAATTTTGATTTCAAAAGATACACTCCAAGGCCAAAAAAACTGTCGCGAGCCTCCTGAAAGGGACACTGTCATGGGCAATCTGCTGTGTAACTATGAAGATAAAAAATGAAATTTAGCAAGGAGAACAAACCATAATAATTTGCTTGCAATTTTTTTAAGACACAGCTTGAGAACTTGAAAAAATTGGCTCATTTTTTCAAGTTTCAATCCATTCCCATCCTCGCCACCCGTAACAACAGATGACAGTAAAATGTTCAGTGTAGTAATATAGTCCTTGGCAAAAAACTAGACCATTATTTTTGGGTTGACAAGTTTTTTTAAGTGATACTACAATAGCATGACAGTGCCCCTTTAACACTCCCTGCCCCAACAGCACCTATGTTCCACAACCCAATGCTTAAATATTTAAGACACAATGGCATACATCCTCAATGCAATTCACACGAATGTGCCAGCATTGCAGTATAAGCAAAAACAACTTGAGTGTGACCAGTTATGTTACCAAGCACATCTCATCCTTCAAAAATTATTAGATTCCAAATTTCATTATAAACTTAACCAGATAGAAGAAGGATAGGCAACAAGATTTTTTTTTACAAACATTATCATTATCATTGAAACAAGCTTCAAAATGGTCTTTTTGACATAGGGGATTCAGTTTTTTGTAACATTTATCAATTTTATTGATAAATTTATTTCAAATATTTCAAAATGTTTCCATGCCCCAAGTAAAACCCTTAAAAGATAGGAAAAAATAGGAATTTCTTCAAAAAACAGGAGAAAATAGGAAGCAAGCCAAAAAATAGGAAAAAATAGGAAAAAATAGGAACTTGATGCCCTGTTAAAGAGCACGCGAACGGCGCGATACGGGAAGTACGGACCACCTGTCTCCATGCTGATGTTTAGGTCCTTAGCTTTTTGCAATAAGTTTCCAAAGAAGCAACATACTCAGGCACTACAGAAATCAAGCAGGATGAAAGTGTCAACTGGTAACATTCCAAGTTTATGCCACAACCGCCATACAAACCTCGGTAAATCTGGGAAAATTTACAGCCTGGTTTGATATTTTTGCTACATACTATCTAAGCCTTAATCTTCCAGGCAGCCAGCTTTATTAATCCCGCAGACTGAGTTAAATTTCAGCTTTTTGAGTTACCTTCTGACACTTTTCGCGACAGCTTAATTTAATTACCACACAACATAATATCCAATAACAAATAATCGACTTTCTTTTCCCAAAATTTAAAGCCGCAAAAAATTTCTTGTAATGAGGAAATCACACTTAATTAATCAGCAAACCTCATCAACAAAGACATGTGTGATATGACCAGCCCGCAGTCCCAGAGAATACAGCTGACCAGCAGTACTGCAGGTGCTGATTATGATGCGGTAGTGTGCAGCCGTGTCCAGCTGATCTGTGTCTGTACAGTACTGACTGATGGATTCTGGGATATCCTGCGCACGCTGAATGGCGTTTAACCTCACCATATCTCCCTCCTGGATAAAGCCGCTCAGGTGAAGGCGCTCCGCCTAGCAAGACATTCGAAAAGTACAAACTGAGAAAAAATGCCCGTGTTATGACACGTACCGTTCAATTACTTTAAGGCAAGTTGTATGTACAACCCAATTAAAACTCAAGTCAGTTTAACTAATAACCAGTTAGATTCAAGTGTTAGGTTATAGTCGTTTAATATGGTCAGTTACGCTGTGTACTTGAATGTGAAATAGCCCGACTTTCCACTGCGAGAGATAAATCGTATGAGGGACTTTAATTAAGCGAGTTGCTGAATTGTGTGAGAATGTTGGAATTTTGAACGGACCACATAAGCTAGTTTGAGCGGCACTTTGAAAAGCCAAGAGTCAAATTTACGTCAGCGAAAACTTAAAAACAATGGTCCAGTTTTCTTCAAAGACACTAGACCAGTGAAGTGAAACTAATAATAAGTGTCTTTGCCCACAGATGGTCAGGATGGAAATGGATTACAATTTGAAAACGTTCGGACAACTTCTCGAAGTTCTGCGGCTAACTTTAAAAAATCTTTTAAAAATTTACTATGATTTCTACTTGTGAACTTCACTTGATAACTTTGTCTAGGTGTTAGAAGAAGCATTTTGTGTGAGAACGTTTGCTGTTGTTACAGAGACACAAGGCAAGGCCGAGTGCGTTTCGCACTTGTGAAGTCTCGTCTAAAATTCCCATTAGGAGCATACATAACTCAAATAACTTAACAATACACGAGAAGTTGGTTCACTTGTCAAAATGCTCCAGGGTTGCACATACTCAAATGAAACGAAGGGTGCGTTATGTATTATTGTCGCCTTGTGTGCATTTCGTGGCGTGCGCGCATTACGAAGGTATGTCATAATGGATCCGACCAATCACAGCGCTTGCATTTCCTTGAGCATTTGATAACTAACAATTATTCTACGAGGGTGCGCTGGATATCGAATGATAGATAACCAACGAGGCGCGTAGCGCCGAGTTGGTTAAAATCATTCGATATCCAGCAAGCCCGCATAGAAGAATTGTTTTATTAAAAACTTAACCATTAATTAAAAAAAATAACTAAGAAGAAAGGGAAAAAAACGAGAAAAGAGATAAAAGAGATAAAAAGGGAACAAGAATCGATCACATGACTGAGCGAAAAAGGCGCCAAAACTTTGCGAAGTGTAGTGCTCAGCGTTTCATTGCAAAGCTGAATGAATCAATGAAACTGCTAGAAAGTGAACGAAGTGGCACAAGTTTTGGAAAAAAAATCTTCTAATTACTGGCTCTGAAATATGGTGCGTGTTTGATTTTTCTTGAAACATTGTTGTAATCATCGTTTAAAGCGGAATGAAGCTGTACGATTTCACCATATTAGCGGCTGGGTTGAAACGGAACAAGTTTGTAATCCATTTGCACAACGGAGCCATCATGTGCGTGTTTGATCGAACTGAAGGCAGAACTAATTTGAACTTGAAGAGGTAATTCTATGCAGCTCAGAAGCAAGATTACTGTAGCGAGGAACATTAGAATTCACCATCATAGTTTGTTAAACGCAAGGCACAAAACGCAGTTGTTCTCGGTTTAGAGGTTGCGGACGGAATGGTAAAAACAACACTCAAACAACCGGAAAAGCGATTCAACGGCTCCGTTTACATGGCATCCGATTTCTGTCTGAACATTTGGTTGGAACATAGAGCTACAACGAGTAGAGGTAAACCAGTGTCAATTTTGCGTGTTATAGCCGAAAACATTTCGCCCTTCCTTGCTTCTTGTTAGTTTTTTTAGTACTTGTTTAGATTGCTTCATGATTTTCGCACCGACTAGTCATGAATGTGTGATTGTTTTTATTATATGTTTCTGCCCCATTTCATTGTGTTTTATTTTGTCTTGTCTTGATATTTTGAAGTGGAAAGCCTTCCTGATTAAACCTACCGTTTGTTCAATTTTAATGATCGACGTGACAATCGATGAAAGAAATTAATTGTAAACACAACGCTTAATGCGGTTAAATTTCTATTTCTCCACATTTTCTTGTTGTTTTAAGAAATCAAGCACTACGGAACAGTTTTGATTTGTGTCTTAGTGACGCTGTTAGAAATTCTGATTAATTTAAATTCGCTGCCAAGTGATTTTTCTCGTCCATTTTTCTCGCTGGGTTGCTCGCGAGGGAAAAACTTTCATGTCACTTTGCTCATTTTGTTGTTGAGTGTTCATTGACCAGATTTGGTCGCAGCAGGTTTTTATGAGCTGATAGCCTAGCTTCTTTCAGCCAATCAAAATTATAGAAAACCAAGTCCAGCTTTTAATAACATGTGATATTAACTTACAATCAAATCAGCAGCACTGTTTGAAGGAGTACATGCCAACACTCTGCTGGAAGGAATTCTGTGAAAGACCTAAAAAGAGAAAAAAGAAAACTTGTAGTAATATCCGGTAATGCGGTATTACGAGTTATTAAGCTTCAGGACTAATACTGATACAATAACACTACTACAATCGAGTAAAATTGTTACATTACCTACAGAATAACCTCCACAACACACTGATGGTCTTTCCAGTTCCAGGGGGGCCGAACAGCAGATAAGGAGTTGGACAACACTGGACACTCACAATACAACATTGCACTAACATTGATATAATAACGGTACTACAGTTGACTAATATGATTATAATACCTACAGAAAAGCCTCCGCACCACTGGTGGTCTTTCCAGCTCCAGGGGGGGCTGAACAGCAGATAAGGAGTTGGACAACACTGAACACTCACAATACCACATTGCACTAACATTGGTACAACAAAGGTACTACAGTGAACTAATATTGTTACAATATCTGGAAAATAGCCTCCACAACAGTGATGGTCATGCCAGTTCCAGGGGGGCTGAACAGCAGATAAGGTGTTGGACGACACTGCTGCACTCACAACACAAAATTGCACTAACATTGATACAATAACGGTACAACAGTGGACTAATATTGTTACAATACCTGCAGAATAGCCTCCACAACAGTGATGGTCTTGCCAGTTCCAGGAGGACCGAACAGCAGATAAGGTGTTGGACGACACTGGCCACTCACAATACGACAAACGGCTGCCCTTTGGCGCTCGTTTAGAGAGGAATTATACAGGAAATCTTTGACTGTTTCTTTGTTTGAAGACTTGGTTTTACTTTCGTTTGAGGGCGCTCCTTAAAGAGAGCCAAAAGTATCATTAACATACCAACATCAACTAAAATGTTTGACTTAGCAGCAAACTACGGAAACTCACTGTAAATTTAAGACCACCACCGCTTGCCAAGAAGAAAATGGTCGTTTTAGGCTGGTTTATCGTGATAGCCTCGTTACGATATACCACGATTATAGAAGATCCAACATTACTGGTGTGATTAAGTGGGACAGTATTAAAAAATCACAGGATCCTATATTAGAAAATGAGAGGTACAAAAAAGAAAATTTTAGCGTGAGTTGACTTCATAAACATAGAACATAGAAAAAATTTATGGTGTGATTTAGTAGATTACAGTACTCGACAAATGATAGGATCCCATTAGGACATGATCGATGAGGCATTACTTTAAGGTTTTTATTGCTAAAAATAGCTGAGATAGTCCCTTTGTTAGTTTCTCCAACACAGTTTAATATTGTTTGTGCCTGCACGGTCAAGGCTAAAAACTGACGGCACAAAAACATAAAACAAAGAAATTTGTCGGCCTTTTACTTACCTTCTTCAGTGTTAACTTCCTGTTCAGTTGTCGGTGAATCATCCAGGACAAGATTCATGACTGGTAACTTGGGTGACAGCCTCGTAGGAAACAGAACTACAGGAAAATACAAACAGTGGTAAGTAAAATCATGCAGTAAAGACACACAATAAGCAATCAGCCTAGCAGAAATCCTATACGGGACCCTTCTGGATTTTCTAGGATTCTACACGATCCTGCAAGATTGCAAGGATCATACTCAAGATCTTAACTGGCAATCTTCTTAATCATGTTCTATAGGATCGTATAAAATCTTTCAGATTCCTGCACAAGATTCTGCGGGATCTTTTCGGACCCTATA
Source organism: Siderastrea radians (assembly GCA_964017195.1). Classification (NCBI taxonomy): domain Eukaryota; kingdom Metazoa; phylum Cnidaria; class Anthozoa; order Scleractinia; family Rhizangiidae; genus Siderastrea; species Siderastrea radians. The sequence continues at coordinate 16,774,238 of OZ024899.1, forward strand.
GGATCTTAAGTAGATCACTAAAGATCCTATAGGTCTAACAGAGCTTGTAATTTAGGTCACAAGAAGCCACAGTTTGTTCAATATAGCAATCCAAGGGAAACAGGTCTTAGTTCAGGATGGCGGGGGATTCGAGAAAGCGACGTTCCCGCACTGACATTGTAGCGGAATAAAATCCCCTAGTTTCCTTTAGGTAACACGCCAGCAGGGAATCAACAACACAGGTCCAAAGAGAGTTTACTTGTTAGTCTTATTTAGAGTAAAGGGGTTAGTTTCTAAAGAAACTGTGGTGCTGCGTAGGTGAGGAAGTGAAACACAAACCTTTGGATTTAGTTCTGACGAAGGGCTAACGTTCAAAACGTCGGCTTTTGAATTTCGCTACGGTGGCCAATTAGTCTTATTCAGATGTTTGTTACTGCAGAGAAAAATAGTTCGATTTTCTAAGTTTTTTTTTCTTTTAAAATACTCCAGTTAACTCATTTGAAGAACAAAAATGGCCAGGGGCATGTAATTTTGCGCACAAATCCCATGTTTCCCAGCAGGCGTGTTACATAGAGGTAACTGAGCATTGTATTGGCGTCCACGCCTGGGGCTGGATTCACGAAGCCCTCCTAAGTTAAGATGTACCCTAAGTATTGTTTCTTCATAATAGCCTATTGCTGAAATAACAATAGACTATTGCCAAAAAACAATACTTAGGATGAATCTTAACTTAGGAGGGCTTCGTGAATCTGATTCCTGACTGAATCTACTCCATCATTTTGCTTCCACCGGAATTGTTGTGTTCATCAATTTTAGGAATCAGCACACGTTGCAATTTAAAAATCGCGTGCAATGTTTCCTAGAGACAAGTGTGTCCGGGTCTTCAACCTGGTTAATGTGAGAAAGGGCGTAAGTCTAAGACACATTCGTAAACGTGAACAATACCTCGTTCTCCCAGAGATGAAGCGAACTCCACAGCACGATGCGCTCGTCTTAGCGTGGTTCTGCGAGAGATAAAATTTAACAGAGCACTTCAAACTTGTCCAACCCTAACTAGATAGTTTAACACACTGTTTGACTTACGGTTTTCAATTGAGTGTGGAAAGTAATCCACGTTTTGCTCTGGTTTTGCTTTACTTCGCTCTGTGATTGGTTGAAAAATCTCGCACCACTTTCTCGACCAATCAGAAGTAAAACTCAAACCAATTGCGACTTGTTAGCACGCGTTTTCCCGCCACTGGCAGAGCTTACATGTACAGTGCTTCGAGCTCTGATTGGTTCATTGGGTAAGTTGTGTTCGTCGTGATTGGCTGGGGTGATAACTTTGGTTTTGGTTTTACGACACTCTTTTGAAAAGCGCTCTCAAAAATAAGCTACGAGGCCGAGTATTTAATCACTAAAATTAATTAGACTGAGTGATAATCGCTCATAGAGAGCAAGGACGAGCAGCTTAGTTGTTTTAGTATTCGACTAAAAGATCACAATTCAAAACAAAACAAAAACAAACAAACAAACAACCCCCCTCGAATATTTAGGGCATAAAAAATCCAAACAAAGTTTATTTCTAAGGACATGAAGCACGCTGACTGACTTTGAAAGAAGTAGAATTAAAGAATTTCCCTGACCAAAATTCCCTCACTTTCGCTGACCTTGAAAAAACGTTTTCCCCTGTCTTTTTCCTGCTATGCATGTGGCAACCCTGAAACTCTGACTGTAATATGTTGCTTAAAAGATGGGCACTCAAAGAGAACTGGTTTCAGGGTTTCAGAATAAAACAAATTGTGGTCCTGTTTTTTTCAGCCAAAACTTGTTTGTTTAAAAAGACAGGTTACGATGTACATGTAAATGCAAACTGGCACTGACCTGTTAAAATAAAACATAACATCACACTCTTGCATTGCAAATCTGTTATGGAATTCTTCATTGAACTTCAGCAAAATGTCATCCTTCCGAACCTAGAAAAATCGTGGATCCATGTCAAATCAAATGGAATCAAACGGAAAGGAAGTTCTTGGAAAAAAAAATTCTGGAATTTTGATACACGTTACGAGATCCCAACATTCCCGGATTTCTAAAAAGAAAATGAAAAACTATGTTCCACTCGTCTATTCCTGCTTGGGACCAGTTGTTTATCTCCTGTAACTCCCCCCCCCCCCCCCTCCAACCCCTGGGATCAGCCAACATTAAAATACCATTCTATTTGCCATTTGAAATGTTTGAAAATTCAAACCGGGATGGAAGGCACTTATAGTGTAATGAACGAAACTGGTACCTACATTAGTACATTGGAAAGCCACAGTTTGACCAGCTCGGAATTACAACCACTTGTTTTAGCCCAACTGAGAACTCAAAGTTTCAGTCAACAAACTAAACGCCCAATTTTTAGATGCTAATGCAGGATAGGGGACAGAGTTAATAGAGGGCAAGGGCTTTTTTTGGACCCAAAAGAAAAGAGGGGGCTAAACAGAGGAAATATGGCATATTTAACACTCACCTCATGAATGTAACCCTCATATTTTGGAGGGGGGGAGTAGAGGGAGGGGGGCTAAACAGAGGAAATATGGTATGTTAAACACTCACCTCATGAATGTGACCCTCATATTTTGGAGGGGGGGAGTAGAGGGAGGAGGCTAAACAGAGGAAATATGATACGTTAAACACTCACCTCATGAATGTAACCCTCATATTTCGGAGAGTCTGATGGACTTCCTGACATGTAAACAAACAGAAGCTACTCAGTCAGCATAATAAACCACGGACAAATAAGATACAGATGCTAAACATTTAACAGTTGTTCCACTCGGTCGAGTCATAAATGAATGAGATCATCACCCACCCCACCAGGCATCCCCCTGAGTTCGCTTATGAACTTATGTATGATGAGACTGAATGAATACAGTGGATCCCCCACATAACCAGATGCCAACCTCATTATAACAAATTTGTGGGAAAACAACCAAAACCTTGTTTGTATCGGGGTTTGTCTAATACGTATTTTGACTTAAAATTTATCAGTGTTAACCCATTAAGCCCCAATATCAACATACATATTCTCCTCACTGTTCTCCATATGTTTCTTATGATACTAGTTGGGAGAATTTGTGTAAACATCAAGACATTTTGTCTTTGGTGATCACCTTCTTTATTCTCATGTCCTGTATGTTTGATGAACTAGTGATATTGTAGGGAGAAATTAGATGCTTGTAACTATTGGGGCTTAAAGGGTTAAGTTACATGTACACCACCCAGCATTTGGTTAAATCCAGATTTGATTTGAAAAAACCTGATATGATGAAATATCATAGGATTAGTATAATTGCTCAGGTGATTATAGAGAAGCACACGCACTGATTGGTCGAGGATTACGTCATATCTTGCTATAATCACCCCGCACGAGGTGATTATAATACTGAAGCACTATTTTTCAAAATGGCCACCGCGCGATTTTTGATGTTTCTGGAGAAAGGAAAAAAGAAAATGCATTTGCTCTGATAATTACCTGAGCAATTATACTAAAACAATTATTCTCTTCAGGCTCAGTGAATATTGTGGAATAATCCTCTTGACTTCGTCTCAGGGATTTTTCCACAATATTCACTTTGCCTTCAGCGAATAATTGTTAGTTAAAGGATTTCAATCCCAAGTGACCTGCTTCGTATTCATCTTCACTCGCGTGATGACAACTATTTATTACATCTAGGAAGATTTTCAGTTTGGCCTTCTGCGTTGTGTTCGTCATAACAGGCATTTCAATAAAACGGGGTCCATTATATCAGGGTTCTGTTCCATTTATTTTGTGTAACTTGAGCCAGGCTGAACTGTATGTATAAAATGTTTTATTGTGTAGGTCCAGAAATTATCTATACCCCCGTCCCCCCCCCCTCCCGGGACAGATGGATTTTTGTTTTTTATTGTTTTTTTGTTTGAAGCCCTCCTCTGGAAATTCCAGTTTCTCTTCAAACTTTCAATTAAAAATGTAGGCTTTTGAGACCCCACCCTCCACCCCCTCGGAATTTCCATTGACCATCCACGGGGTGGGCATAGATATTTTTCTATCAACAAGTCTGTTCTGAGAAGCGAACAGTTTTTTGAGGCAAAGGTAGAGGAAAATTGCAAGCTTCCAGAAGCAATGTCTACTGACAGAAAAAATAGAAACAAGACCTGTTAGTGATGCTATAATCTTGTCACCAAGTAGCAGTGAGGGGCGGCCCTCTGCTAAACCAGGAACTTGAAGACTGAGAAATTCACCACACACATTCATATTCACCTAGGAGAAATAAGCAGCCACAAGGATTTTTATCCATGGGGAAAATTATCTCCAGATTTTAGATCTGCAAAAACTTTAAATACTTTTCAAAACAAGATTCGAAAATGTGATTTAACCCTTTAAGTCCTGATATAAAAATGCATATTCTCATTACTGATCTCTATACATTTCTTATCTCAGGAGTAAGAAGAAGTTGTCTAAATATCAAGACATCCTATCGTCAGTGATCACTTCCTTTATTCTTGTCACTTGAATATTCAACACAAGCAGTGATCATGTAAAGAGAAATTTCATTTTTATCGGGGCTGAGGGCTTGAAGGGTTAAGTTCACTGATGGACGATGGATGCAAGGGCTGTTCCCTCTGCTCATCATAACTATAATTTTATCATTTTTGTATTAACTTTCTAGCAATTATTATTCAATTATTAGATTATCAGATTAGCTACTGGTTTATATATTAGTACGATTAATATTAGATTTTTATAGCACTATTAGATTTTTTTTCAATTTTAATTTTAGTATCTAGTTATTTTGTGTCCCAAAATTAGTATGGGATTTTCCCAGGCTAAATAGTATTGACATGTAAATAAAGTTTCTGTCTGTCTGTCTGTCTGTCTGTCTGTCTGTCTTCTGTCTGTCTGTCTGTCTGTATCATGTCTGTCTGTCTGTCTGTCCGTCTGTCAATTAAAGTTCACTTTGAATTGAAATTAGAATTCAATATACTGTACAACTTACTTAAGCTTACAAGCTTTGGATTCCATTGCAGAAACTCTTTCAAGTGATGGTATTATGCAGCTTTGTTACATAACTTGGTATGGTGCAAGTCATGTGACCATTAAAATCCCAGCAATCCACCTGGGCATTTTGTCACATGACTTTCGCCATTCCAAGTCCAAGACAAAGGTGAGTAAGACCATCACGTGAGATACATCGCGCGATGGAAGGAATCAAATGCTTGTGTTAATTAAGCTGGAACCTGAATAAGAAATGCTTTCAAATTTTAACATAGATTAAGACAGGATCAACAAATAATATTTTTGCCTACAATTTTGAATTTGTGTTTGAGTTTGAGGTAAGAAAAAATATACTATCGACGCTATTTAGAGTAAAGCACTATAAATATTTATCTTGAGAGGTAATGAATCCAAGAGACAAGGCTTATCAGAATGCTGGAAATTCACTTGAAAACCTCACTGGAATTCAACTCAAGCTTAACCATTCAAGATGACCTCCACTTACAGTCAGCTCTAACAAAACTCAGACTCAATTCATGCAGTCAAACTCGGTTTAAAAAGCAACTTGAACTTAACTTGAACTAAACTAAAATTAACTTTATAACTGAAGTCAAACTTGTAGAACTCAAATCAACCTTAACTACAGGCCAATTCAAAAGTAACTTAAGCAACTTAAACTTAACTCAAATCAATCACGTAATTAATGCAAATACACCAAAAGGAATCATTTACAAATGTTGGCATGTACGTATGGAGTGGCGAGGAGACCTTAGGAAACCAGAAAGCTTGTAAGGAGGAGGCCTCCTTGACCTATGTAACATAAAAATATTAGAAGGACAGTAACAAACACATGGTGACTGATTCAGCTTTTGGTGAATCAACATGATCATCATCCAACAACAGAAACAACATGATCATCCGAGGTTCAGACCACCACAGTCATAACACTCGCTCAAAGGGCAATATTTGAATTATAAAATCAAATACTAACTGGGGACTGCTTAGATCCCTAAAAATAGTGCCTTACTTGACTGGAAGGCCCTGCCTATGGAAATGAGAAACCTATCTTATAATGCTTTTAGAACATTGTTCCATAATAGGTTTAAATTTTAAAGTAGCTTTCCATTTTCTTCAATTTTTAAGTACAATGTAGGCATCAACCCCCCTATTAATTCATTTCTATTTAAATATTAGCATTTCAGTATTTTTAGTTAAATTTTATCTTTTATTTTACAGTGCCCTATTGAAAACCACCTTGTGTGATATAGGCCATCTGCATAAAGAATTGCATTGTTATAATTACTAATATATATAGATTTAGCCAAGCCTAAAAGCGGAGCCCCCCTTTTTGTTTTGTCTGTTTTTTGCTTTTGTTTTGTTTTTGCTGGCAGTTATTAATTTGTGAAAATACTCTCATCCAAGTCGTTTTATTAAAAACAAAACAAAGAAAAAAAAGAAAAAAATTCTTGCTCCCGCTGAGTGTCGAACCCGGCTCGTCAGCGTGAGATGCCGGTAACTAGTCCACTAGGCCATGGGCGTTTGACATTGTTTAAGTAGTTAATTTTAATACTTATTTCTTTCTTCGTGACAAGCTGCCTATCAGCATGAAAATACTGGTGTTTTTCCTGGCAAAATGTGGTCGAAACGCTGTAAAAACCATGGTTGTGGACAGAAAAAACCAAAAAGCACTAGCTCTGCTATATTTGGCGTCGAAACCGCTGCAAAAAGCTGCGAACTCAAGCGGTGTGCCGACCGAGTTTGAACAGAACCGACGAGGCAAATTTGATCTTTTTGCCTGAACTTTATCGCCGAATTTCTTTCGCCTAGATTGAACTTTTCCCCTTCCACCAAAAAGACAACTGAGTGTTCTTTTGAACTTTTTTTTTCCATTAACAAATTTGTTTTTGACTTTTGTTGTCTTTGCTTGTTTTGCTACAACGCGGGTCAACATGCGATTTCGCGCCGAAAACACACGGGATTCAGCACAGGGTTATATCCAGTGTAGGAAGTGTATTGGTAGCCCTGTGGTGCGGACGGACGGACGTACGGATGTACGGACGGACGGTCACGTGACTACTACGTCACTACCAAAATTTTTTGGCTTGATAGATTACCAAATTTCCTTAGCAATGGAGCTCCGCTGACGCGCTAGCGCGCTGGCTCCGCTATTAATAAACAAACAAAACAAACAAACAAAAACCAATGGTACAGTGTAGACGACACCAGATAACACGAATTTGTTCCAGAGGGAGAATAACAGTGATACAGTTGCTGGTCAGGTCAGTAACCTTACCCCCTCCATGTCAAATTCTCTCATGTCTATTTCCATCTGCAGCTCTTCAGCATAAAGCAGTGTAGAAAATCTAGCAGCATAATTCTTCAACATCAGTGGCTAATTAAAGAAGGAGGAAAGAAATTAAAGTGTACATGTAAGTAAGGTAAATTTAATTTCTTCAAAACAGTTAACAGACAGAAAACTCTAAAAGCTCGGTCTTGCAATTTAATAAATGAAAGGGTCTGGGCTCGCACAAGAAAACAATCGTCTCGCTGTCTCGCAGTCTCTAATTTACCATGTGCCACCCCTCTAAGGCCTAGAGTTTGCTGGTACCAATTTCTACACCTGGGTAGAGAAAGACAATGTGGAGTAAAGATTCTACCCCCCCCCCCCCCAACCCCACTGGGTGAGAAGCTATTCCACAGAGGTCCCCCAAGTATTTTGTTAGGATTCCCTAATGGTCTGTTGGTAACCATTTGTACACCTGGGTGGAGAGAGACAATGTGGGGTAAAGTTTCTACTCCCCCCACCCCAGCTGGGGGAGATATATAGTTACTTCTAGAGCCTTTTATTTTATGCAGGGTGTTTCTGGTTACAAGCCTTGTTAATGAATGGGGCCTAAATGAAGGCTGTCTTCCCTTTTCTTGAGCCATTACAAGAACATTAGCACAAGAAAAGCCAGATGTGAATAGAATAATCCTACATGTACCTCTCTTAATGCATGAACAATGGATCCCAGATCTGTGCCATCTAGAATACATCTCCTGATGTCTCTAGGAATATTGTACTGTGCCAGGTTCACAGGAAGAAACAACTTACATTTTCTACAAAATTAAAACACAATACAACTTGAAACAACTTGTTACTCTGTAAGTTCAGTACATACATGTATGAATGAATGTAATTAGTAAACTTTTTTACAGGCAAAATGACGATAACTTTGTTTTAACAGCTTATAATGAGGTCTATAGTTAGGAAGCAATGCCTAATGCTCAATACAAATTAAACCTGGCAATGCAACTAAAGCAGGATTGATATCAGGATTCTGCCTGATGCAGGTTGCTGGGATAAGATAAAAATTACAACATGTATGGCAGGATGTGGGATTGTAAAAGCACATAAAGGGTCCATCTTCTTTAATTCTGAGCAGGAGTACATCCCTGTATACTGACATTATAAAGAAATGAGTACATGTGCAGGTGTATGTGCTGCTCCATAGGCCACGGTTTTTGAATTGTAAGGTTTGGTCTGAAAATTGGCCATGGAGATTGCATAAACATATTGAGTATTCTTTTCAAAACGAGAGATAATCATAGAGAAGCAATCACAAAATACCCTATGATTTAATTAAGCACAATTTACTGTTTCAGGGTGGAACGACACCCCCTCCCACCAAATAAAGTTGGACAATAGCCCCTCTTACCAAGCAGGGTTGAATGTCAGCCTCTCCAACCAAATAGGGTTGGATGATACCCTCTCCTACCAAATAGGGTTGGATGATACCCTCTCCTACCAAATAGGGTTGGATGATACCCTCTCCTACCAAATAGGGTTGGACGATAGCCTCTCCAACCAAATAGGATTGGTCAACAGTCCCTCCTACCAAATAGGGTTGGATGATAGCCTCTCCTACCAAATAGGGTTGGATGATAGCCTCTCCTACCAAATAGGGTTGGATGATAGCCTCTCCTACCAAATAGGGTTGGATGATACCCTCTCCTACCAAATAGGGTTGGACGATAGCCTCTCCAACCAAATAGGATTGGTCAACAGTCCCTCCTACCAAATAGGGTTGGATGATAGCCTCTCCTACCAAATAGGGTTGGATGATAGCCCCTCCTACCAAAGAGGGTTGGACAATAGCCTCTCCAACCAAATAGGATTGTCAACAGCCCCTCCTACCAAATAGGGTTGGACAATAGCCTCTCCAACCAAATAGGATTGGTCAACAGCCCCTCCTACCAAATAGGGTTGGACAACAGCCCCTCCTACCAAATAGGGTTGGACGATAGCCTCTCCAACCAAATAGGGTTGGTCAACAGCCCCTCCTACCAAATAGGGTTGGACGATAGCCTCTCCTACCAAATAGGGTTGGTCAACAGCCCCTCCTACCAAATAGGGTTGGACAATAGCCTCTCCAACCAAATAGGATTGGTCAACAGCCCCTCCTACCAAATAGGGTTGGACAACAGCCCCTCCTACCAAATAGGGTTGGACGATAGCCTCTCCAACCAAATAGGGTTGGTCAACAGCCCCTCCTACCAAATAGGGTTGAATGTCAGCCTCTCCAACCAAATAGGGTTGGATGATACCCTCTCCTACCAAATAGGGTTGGATGATACCCTCTCCTACCAAATAGGGTTGGACGATAGCCTCTCCAACCAAATAGGATTGGTCAACGGTCCCTCCTACCAAATAGGGTTGGATGATAGCCTCTCCTACCAAATAGGGTTGGATGATAGCCTCTCCTACCAAATAGGGTTGGATGATAGCCTCTCCTACCAAATAGGGTTGGATGATAGCCTCTCCAACCAAATAGGGTTGGTCAACAGTCCCTCCTACCAAATAGGGTTGGATGATAGCCTCTCCTACCAAATAGGATTGGTCAACAGCCCCTCCTACCAAATAGGGTTGGTCAACAGCCCCTCCTACCAAAGAGGGTTGGACAATAGCCTCTCCAACCAAATAGGATTGTCAACAGCCCCTCCTACCAAATAGGGTTGGACAATAGCCTCTCCAACCAAATAGGATTGGTCAACAGCCCCTCCTACCAAATAGGGTTGGACAACAGCCCCTCCTACCAAATAGGGTTGGACGATAGCCTCTCCAACCAAATAGGGTTGGTCAACAGCCCCTCCTACCAAATAGGGTTGGACGATAGCCTCTCCTACCAAATAGGGTTGATCAACAGCCCCTCCTACCAAATAGGGTTGGACGATAGCCTCTCCAACCAAATAGGGTTGGTCAACAGCCCCTCCTACCAAATAGGGTTGGACGATAGCCTCTCCTACCAAATAGGGTTGATCAACAGCCCCTCCTACCAAATAGGGTTGGACAATAGCCTCTCCAACCAAATAGGGTTGGTCAACAGCCCCTCCTACCAAATAGGGTTGGACGATAGCCTCTCCTACCAAATAGGGTTGGACGATAGCCTCTCCAACCAAATAGGGTTGGTCAACAGCCCCTCCTACCAAATAGGGTTGGACGATAGCCTCTCCTACCAAATCGGGTTGGTCAACAGCCCCTCCTACCAAATAGGGTTGGACGATAGCCTCTCCAACCAAATAGGGTTGGTCAACAGCCCCTCCTACCAAATAGGGTTGGATGATAGCCCCTCCTACCAAATAGGGTTGGACGACACCCTCTCCAACCAAATAGGGTTGGTCAACAGCCCTTCCTACCAAATAGGGTTGGACAATAGCCTCTCCAACCAAATAGGATTGGTCAACAGCCCCTCCTACCAAATAGGGTTGGACAATAGCCCCTCCTACCAAATAGGATTGGTTAACAGCCCCTCCTACCAAATAGGGTTGGACAATAGCCTCTCCAACCAAATAGGATTGGTCAACAGCCCCTCCTACCAAATAGGGTTGGACAATAGCTCCTCCTACCAAATAGGATTGGTCAACAGCCCCTCCTACCAAATAGGGTTGGACAATAGCCCCTCTTACCAAATAGGATTGGTCAACAGCCCCTCCTACCAAATAGGATTGGTCAACAGCCCCTCCTACCAAATAGGGTTGGACGATAGCCTCTCCAACCAAATAGCGTTGGTCAACAGCCCCTCCTACCAAATAGGGTTGGACGATAGCCTCTCCTACCAAATAGGGTTGGACGATAGCCCCTCCTACCAAATAGGGTTGGACGATAGCCTCTCCTACCAAATAGGGTTGGATGATAGCCTCTCCAACCAAATAGGGTTGGTCAACAGCCCCTCCTACCAAATAGGGTTGGATGATACCCTCTCCTACCAAATAGGATTGGATGATAGCCTCTCCTACCAAATCGGGTTGGACAATAGCCTCTCCAACCAAATAGGGTTGGTCAACAGTCCCTCCTACCAAATAGGGTTGGATGATAGCCTCTCCAACCAAATAGGGTTGGTCAACAGCCCCTCCTACGAAATAGGGTTGGATGATAACCTCTCCAACCAAACAGGGATGGAAAACACCCCCTCCCCCTGTCTGGACATCAGTTGCTCTTACCAAATAGGGATGGATGACAGCCCTGCCACCAAACAAGGTTTGATGACAGCCCCTCAGACCCAGTAGGGTACATGACAGCCCCTCTTACATGTACCATGCAAGCCGATCCCCCCCCCCAAAAAAAAAAGATTTTAACACAACACTGGATCTGTGTTTTGCCCCATTGAAATAAGGTCTTAATTAAAGTACAGATCATTTGTCTGAATGTGTGATTTGTTCCCATGTTGTTGAGCAATAAAAGGAAGTTATCAAGGGAGACAATAGTCTAAAATTAAAGGAGAAGAATTTTGTAAGTACCCTAAGTATATGGCCTTGGATAATACCTTCCTTTTCTTCAAAGCTCACAATTTCCTCAAAGCCTTACTCTCAGAAAACTGTTCTCTTCATATCATGTCCACAGACTTGTAAACGTCCTAGCATATTTTTATGCCAAATATTAAAAATCTTATTGTTTATGCGCACCTTAATGGTTTTTCTCCTGGTATAATACATTCTTCTCCATTTAAACTGTCAGCAACTTTTCTCCGAGCTTGTCTAGTTCTGTTATAGGACCGTTCATAAGGAGCTGATGGTTTCAGGATAGCCTGGCTAGCGTCCTGAATGTTAGCAGTAATATATCGTCCAATCTCAAACCCTTCAAAGCTGAACACTATAAGGTGATTTACTCTGCCAAGGTTTCTGAAAAAAAGGGAAACAATGCTCTGTGGTCATAAAAATTTCAAATACAAGTTCATTGTACAGCATGTTTTTTGCCACACATTATCTCTCTAAGCTGCAGCATCGATATACACTTTCTCCTTGGTGTTCTCTTGTGGTACTAGTTTGGAGATTTTGATTAAACATCAAGATATTTTATCTTTGGTGATGATTTTCTTTATTCTCATGACCTGTGTGTTTGATTAAGTAGAGACACTGTAAGGAGAAAATAGACGCTTGTGACTATTGGGACATAATTAAAGGGGTAAGGAAGAACAATTCTAAATTATTGAAGTTGTGTTGTCTACAATTTACACTGTTTGTGACATGTCCATTATGCTTAACCATCATGATACAAGAAATGAGCAGAATGATCTTCGCAGTGCGTAGATTGCTACGCACTGCAAAGATCATTCCACTCATTTCATGTTAATACCGCAGTTCACACATATGTCTTTCATGTCATTAAATTTGAATTTAGATGTTGAACAAATCAACAAGAATCATGTACATACTTTGCAGTGAATGCAACACCGACTTGCTTGGCTTGCTTGGGAGGTATTGCCATGCCTGATGCTAACAATGATCCTCGAACCAACAGTTCCTCCACAGAAAATGTTCTGTTCCTTTGATGTCTCTGATTAGTTTCTGGTTGTGCTGGACTTGTGTTGGCCAGTTGAACAGAAAACTGCGGATCATCTCTGACTGATGTACAGGACTGAAATTTGTGTTCTTTGTCACCCTGATTGCTATTAAAACAAGTCAAAATACAGTTACACCCCTCCACAATGGATACCTCTCCATAAAACCATGTTTTAAACTTTAACAAACTCAGCAATCGAGTACACTTTGTTCTTTGCTGGCCTTGTTCTATGACTGCAGTCATGACTAACAGTTGTCTGGTATCTGTCTGTATATGAAAAATGTATTTACTATTTACTATTCATGTTGCCTATAAGTACTTTATTGCGAACTTGGCTGCACCTTCTAAACCATTTGCAAGCTCGTAGAGAAAACCATAATGTCTACAAACATCAACAATAGGTTTGTGAGCTAACATATTTTGGAAAGGAGGGAGGGGGTGTTATGTGTTATTGAAAGGATTGAAAGGAGTGATTAATTATTAGAATTTCATGGTTGTCCTAATTCTCTAAGCATTTGTTACCTTATCCACACAATAAGTGATTTGGATTCTCCTATGAAGACATCCCCAAAGTCCAGTTGATTGGTGATTGTTAACCCTTCTTTGTTTCTCATAAGCTCTGCCATTTTACCCCCCATGAACATTTGGGAGTGTGGTGATGGGCTAAAACAAGGAAGAAATTCAGTTACCATTTTCAGGAATAGCTAAAAATAATTTTTCTTGCTTGGCAGAGCAATTGCTAACTAAAGGGATACAGAATTTTACTTATAAGGCAACTAGAGATTTATTACAATGCTTAAATTTTGAGAGTTTTGAAATAGTGTGTTTTAATTTTGCAGTTTTGCCATGATTTTGCTGAGGCCAAAACAATGCTTCAGAACAAATACCCCCCCCCAAACCTTGCAAGAGATAACAAGAAATTTGCCGAGACATACATACCGTATTTCTTCAAATAAAAGCCGGGGCGATTATTCTTTTTTTTGCACCAAAAGGGGGCGATTATTAGAGGGGGGCAATTAAACGAGGGGGGCGACTATTTCAAATACTGCTCGCGGGAAGTTGGGCCATAATTATTTTTACTTTACTTTCTCATTTAAAATAATCACATCATGCAAACTGAACAGGGGCTTTCTAAATGTTATCAACTTGAGTAGTTTTTCAATGTCAATATCTCTGGAATAAAGGAAAACGTAAAATACATGGACATAATGACCGAAAAAACTATCACAATACCTGTGCTTTTGTAAATTAACTGTTGCGTATAATGAACAAATCAAAGCTTGTATCCTGTCCAATTGGATATCCATGGTGTAAATTTTTTAACTTGATGGGGGGCAGTGAAAGAAAGGGGAGATTATTCAAGGGGAGTGAGGGGGGTGGGGGGGGATTATTCAAGGGAGGCGATTATTTCAAATAATCCCACCAAAAAGGGGCGAACATTCGACAGGGGGCGATTAATCAAGGGGCAGCTATTATTCAAGGAAATACGGTATTTATAAAGTCAACAAAAGTAGCTTAGGAGTGTAGTGATTCAGAATGAAACAAAATAGGGTAAATTTCACAAATAGTAATTACTGCAGCAGCAACTTTTTTTTGTGATTTATCAAACATTTGCAAAGATTACAAAAGTTTGTTGTCGCAATACAAAGTTCCCTGCATGCAGCATACATTGTATCAGAAATACTCTGTAAAATCATGCAAATTAAAAAAAAAACATGTAAAAAAGCATTTCTTTTCATAAAAATTTGCATGATAACCTGTCTTGATTTTATACAAGTCATGCTTGGACACCTGCAACATTTAAAATATCTTGTTGTAAATAGAAAGGTTTTCTTTGGTGGGGAGGGGGAAATAATCAGTAGAATTTTCTGAATTCAGAACATACATATGTACCTTGTTAGATACAACTACTAGAGTTCTAACTTTGTACCATATCATATGGTTGTGGCTTATATAACTTTATAAGGGGTTAGGGGGCACGCTTATAAACAGGAGAGGAGAATGGCTCTGTATGAGTGATTTTAAACAATCCAGTAGGGGCTTATATAGGCAGAATCTTTATTTCAGCAGGCAGATGGGCCTATACACGTACAGGGGCTTCTGAGTGTGGTTTTACAGTAGGTATTTACACAAACCTTAATACTGCAGAACTTGTCCTTTTGGGTTCCACTTTTATAGCTCTCCATACAGCTTTACCCTGCTTTGACTCTATTGCTGTCACCCTCACAGTGTCCCCTTGCCGTGGCCTATATCCTCGCGTGCACACTCCACAAGAAAAAAACACTTCACCATCAATGTAACCAAACCCTGAGGACACATATGTCACTACCCCTGTAATATTCTTCTCCCGCAATGGCATGACCCCCCTGACCTCAACTGTCCCATCACGTGCTCTCTCAAGATCTAGTTTTACCCAGTCCCCTTGAAAAGGCATATAGCCAAACCTCACACATGACATCTTAAAAGTAATATCACCATCTACGACCCCGGAGTCATGTGTAATATTTGTAATTGTACCAATAAATGTTTCAACTGATAAAGAGCTCGTAGCATCGTCAAGTTTCCATTCGGAAATGACCTGAACTCGAGTAGCTTTCCAACCCATTGTTTCTTTTTCACGTGTAGCCTCAACATGTACTTCTGTTCCAACCTCAGGCCGAACACCGCCTATAATCGTATCAAAAGTAAAATACACATCCTCTTCAATGACTCCTGCGCCGTCATATAGTCTGGTCACCTTGCCAAAAAGATCTTTCTTCAGCCTCGGTTTGTGTGGTAAACATTTTGTATCCAGAGAATTGCTGGCTTTTCCAGCTGTTTTCTTGTTGTGCAAATGCACATCAGCTTTTACTTCTTCGCTTCCTTCCGACCCCCACACATACTCTGAAATCTTTGTAAATAGCCCAAACATGTTCTAATCAACTAAAGACGCGGAAAAAGGGAATTATATATCCAACCACTAGCGCACCAAAGAAGTCGCCATCTTGGTTTCTAACGCCGAGGAGAGATTGGGACGAGATTGTTTCCCGCCTTGGACGAGAAAGACTAGGTACTAAATTAGAAATTGGGAAAATTACAATATGGCGGATGGACAGTCGGATGTTGGAAATGATTCCTATTTATTTCTTATTTTATTTTATGCTATGCGGATGCTAAAATGCCATGGAAGAGAATGAAACATCATGGGCAGCAACAACGATCTACAGTGCATATTGTTCTGTGAGTTTCACCCGACTGAAGGGCCAAAAATCGTTTATCAGGTGAGAAGAGCATTTTGGAGCACTTGCATACCCTGTGTGAGACTCTGCCTTTTGTGATCAACATTGTCTTCTTGTATCGGCATTCTTTGTAGAATGAGGCAGAAGCAATACAAGCTACTGTTAATCAATGATTTGCAAATAAGTGGCAGGGTATTCTACTGAATTCAGAGACAGTTCTCCTTAAAGAACTTAATTTGTTCAATTGTTCAATTTCAGTTTCCGGAAGACTACATTTCCAAGGAAGAGTTTGATTGTGTTTCTGTCTACATAATCCCCAAACCTGAATTACAGAGCAAGCTTATTACGATGTTAGTATTTTTTTTTTGTAATAAAAAATGCTGTTAAAGTAATGAAGGCTTTTCAGTGGCGTAGACAGACCATAAAAATTATGATGGCTGCTCTGGAGTTTTCTCTTGGAAAAGATTATGCACCTATCAATGTTAAGCCCAGAAGCCCAGGTCTGTTTTAGCATGGTCGCCTTTAGAGGTCCAATAAAGCCTAAGCCACGCCCAGATTGGTCTCCTTTAGGGTTTAATTCAAATTTTCTGACGAGCATCCCCGTCCCTTTCATATGGGAGCCCTCCCCCCCAGTAGGGAATTTGACTCTCCCTAAAGATGTCAAATTCCCCAGGGGTAGCCTGCCTCCCCCCACCCCCCCACCCTGGGGCTTAACATTGATAGCTGCATTACTGGGAAGGAAAACAACTGTTGACTATTAAGAAACTCTTGAGAACTCCTAAGTTATAATTAAAAAAGAAATTGTTGTTTTCTGAGCACACGAGAGAGGGAGTGCTTGTATTTTGGAAGAATTAGTACAAGAGAGTAGACTTGACACCAAGATACGTTCTGCTCACAGAATTTTGGTATTAAAATAATAATGGAACACTGCCTTACAATATCTGTTTGATATGACCACTTATTTTGGTCTAAAAAAGAAACTAAATATGTACTCGTCATTTTCCCATCTGAAACCCCCACACAACCAAGTTAATGTAAGATCCACATTTTTCTGACTTGTTGTTTGAACAAATTTCTACTTGTAAACATATTTTGTTTATTTTTAGTAATGCCCTCAACCACAAGTTCATTGGTTGCCCCATTAGTATAGAAAATGCCAAATACTCTCGGAATGCTCTTCTCTTCAATGTGTGTTTTGTCCTTGGTCCAAATGTTGACACCGTTCACTACGAGGGTGTTGTCAAGAAGCTGGCTGGATACATGACTTCACTTGAGGTAATGCTTTTAGAAGCATCAATTTTCTGAAGTCCTGTAGACACAAATTATAAAGGATTGTTGATCTGACTGATAATTGTGACACAAAACTAAATTTCTTGGTAAGACAGCCATAAAAAGGCCAGAGTCTTTGATGTTTTATCCAGATGTTTCACTGATCATATTATTAAACACTTACAGTATTTCCTAATTGCCATATTTTTTCGCTCCCCTCTCTATTCACATGTAGCCCCCCTCTTTTAATGAGTCCCTCTTTCAGAGATAAAAATGTAAAATTTTAGCCCCCTCGACTCCCTCATCCTTCCAATGTGGTTTCAATCTGAATTGTGACTTTCTACATCTTGTGCTGTCTGTTGCGGTGGCCACTATCACCATTATCACCTTACCAAATCACTTACATGTATCATGTGGTAAAAAGACAAATATAAGGCTAAGTTAATAAAATAAAATTTACAGAAACTTGTAAAAAGAAGTTAAGCCTTGGTTCAATTAGTTGTTGTCACAAGAAACTTTTCAAAATTCCCAGTTGGGAAAAAAAGGGGAAAACATGTGAATGTAATGGGATTTCACTGGATTGTTATATAGGAATATCCCAGGTAAGATGAACGTTTATTCATTTGTCTCACGATGGAATCGCTTTGAGTTGTTGATCATGACGTTTTGACTGCAATACTGCTAGTCTTCATCAGGCGATGAGGTCGATTGTTTACGTGTCGCTATTTGTAGCATGATGGTTCGCTGCTATTGGTGCATTTCGATCCTCATATTCCGATTGTTTGATGTTGTTCCCTCACAGGTCCACTTTGTGGTTGGTCGGCTGTTGTGCTTTCTGATCGTAGGTATCCAAGCTTCAGGAATTTTGATTCCACTATCTCTATTGATGTTATTAGGATGAAGTCTTATATGGATAGCCTCTTTGACCCTACGTGTGTACCAGTGAGGGTCACGATCAATAAACTTAACTTAACTAAAGCTTAACTTAAATTCCATGTGAGTGCGGCAAAGTATACATCGGGGAAACAGGGAGAGTGATGCAAGACAGGATAAAAGAACATGACAGAGATATATGGCTTGCTCATACACAAACCTCCGCAGTTTCGGAGCATGCTAATGAAACGGGGCATCTTCCTATTTAGAAAGAAGTTAAGTTTATTGACCTCATCGCCTGATGAAGACTAGCAGTATTGCAGTCGAAACGTCGCGATCAACAATTCAAAGCGATTCCATCGTGAGACAAACCAATAAACATTCATCTTACCTTTCTTACACCACGATGAACAATAAACACATCTTTAACGACAGGAATATCCCAGTTTGGGAAAATGCAACAATACCCATTCCTGGGACAGGTAGAACCCAAAAGATACCCAATAATGGGATTTTTCAGACACAAGTTATTCCCAGTAGTGGGATTTTCTTGTGTCAAATAATCCCCAATGCTGTGATTTTATTGTCTCAATTTTTTCCCATTGCTGGGATTTCGCTGTCTCGACTGTTTCACAATGCTGAGATTTTATTGTCTCAAATTTACCCGAATAATTGGATTTTGATGTCACTAAATTTCCCCAATACTGGGATATTATTGTCTCAAATTATCCCCAATAGTGGGATTTCCTTGTGCATGTGGTTGTTCATGTTGTTTTTTTTGTCTCCCGTCAGGAAGTCACACGTCTAAGTTTCTTGTCTTCATGTACAATGGGCGGGTTTTTTAATAAGTTGCACATTGCAAGAAGGTATAATCAAAGTATGCTATGTAACTTCAGGATGATGTGATTTACATTTGTTTTCAGCTTGAGGATGGCTTCCTTTCCCAAGAAGAAACAAAAGCTTCTCTTCCATCTATCCTTTCAGAAATCTTTCATGAGCTCAACAAAAATGGAAAGTGCACAATACAGATTGGTAAGATGAGAATCTTCTGCCCATAGGAACTTCATGTATTAGGTAGTTAATAATTAAAAATAATTACCTTTACATCAGACTCGTACCCAGTCGCTATTACTGAGTCTGGGGGAAAGGGAGAGAAGATTGGATTCTATTGAGGCGCGCGGGGTGACATGGACCCCCAGACTCATACATTGCCATAGCGACTGGGTACGAGTCTGCCTTTACATACACATGTACATGTGGGTCACATACTAATTCTTTTTAAGTTTTAGCTACAGCAACTTAATTATTTTGCCAGTTTTCCCTCCTAAGCATTTATCAACCATTAAGCTTTTTCAATGATAGCCTGTTCCAGGCTCCGAGATAGTGGGGAAAGCGTGAATTGAGAAAAAGAGCGCAAAAAAAAGCGAAGGGGCTGGGGAGAGACAAGGCGGCGGAGCCTGTAAGCATTTTTTGGACGGCCTGTTCCGGTATACCAGCTCCTGGTATACCCTCTGATTGGTCAGTTTTGACAGCCGACATCAACACCTCGAGGTGTCATTTGTGACAATCAGAAAGATGGTTAATGCGAAGCGCGCGCGTGATATAGCTGAGTCCACGTTATCTACCGCGCCAGAGGACTGTCTGCGCAATTTAAGACTTGTCTACTAAACTTGGCTCGTGGAAAAGATGTTTTTGCGATTCTGACAACGGGTTTCGGCAAAAGTTTGGTTTTTTAGCTGTTTACACGTCTAGCAAAAGCTGCTCTGAATTCAGAAGCTATGATAATAGATAATGGTTTCAGTGATGCGAGACCAAGTGCAGCGGCGATTGGGAAATTTGAGGATGTAGAAAGGATCAGAAAAAAGTGAGAATTGCAAAGCGCAATTAAAGTGCTGGAGATTTCAGAGATTTCTCTGTTGGATGCTAGTACCGGTAATGCAATAGGACGATGGAGGTACTATCCCGTACGAAATTTTCAGACCTTACGCGAGACTAAATCAGGCCTGACTTTTGAAACCTGAATAAAGCCAGATCAGGCCTGAAAAGAACCTTAAAAATGAAGCCTGAATTTAGGCTAAGGGAACCTCACAGTAACCTTAAAATCAAGCCTTAAATAACTGAAATTCTTAAGGCTTCGAAGCCTTAAAAATTTTAGGCACGAAATCAATGGAAACATTCAGGCCTGAATGAGGCCATAATCAGGCCTTAATTGCTGTAGGACTCGTGGGTCGATTGAATTACACTTTGATGTCAATAGATAAATATTTAGGCCTGAAAAAGGCCTGAATAAGGCCTGAAATAATCTTAAGCTTGAAATATGTAGACACTGATATGGTACACAACAAAGCCAAAGAAAAAGAATCTTGGACAGATCTTCTGTACGAAGCACGCGATACAACGCACAACCTATCAGAGCGCCACATTTTTGTACGCCAACTATGATAAAACTCACAGTCACAATGAAACACCAGTACATGCCTTAGAAAAAGCTATGTCTTTAATATTTTCACGGGTTACAGTCAAATTGTAACCTAACCAACTGTGTAAACTTTAGTCTGCTGAGGACTTGAACATAACGAAATTAAAATATTTACAAATTTGTTCACAGATGAGATACAAATTCTAGTCACTGTACATTCTGCTTAATGCTCACAAGGCAAATTACAACACTGGTTACAATCCAGTGAACTGCAAAAAAGAATAAAATCACCAAGGAATGTGCCATTAGTTACAGAACTGAATTGGATGCGTAACCGTTGGTCTTTGTCTTATGTCGCTTTCGGCTTAGTACCGCGAGGCAACACACGTTGAAAGTTGCTCACCTCAATCTGTCTCTTGCTTCTTTTCTTTGAAAGTCTATAATTATCGATGAACATTGCGTTCCTGCAGGCCACCGATCTACTTTATCAACAGACTGGAGAACATATCCCAAATCACTGATCTCAGGCAACAGACAAAAACAGCGCTCTTCCTGACTCCTGCTTCCACGATCACAATGAGGAATCACTGCTTATACAAATTGACAAACTTGCTGGAATAGCTTATCAGTGTCCAGGTAAAAGCAAAGGAATATTCCCATAACCATCTCGAAAATGAGACGCAACTCTACCAGAAATTTTCCCGCTTTAGGTTGTGTAACTGTAACGGTTGACAAAGGTTGAGTTAACTTTTGTAACATGAGCTGGCTTTCTGCAACAATAAACATGTTGTCTTAACGTGTCTCAAGGGACTTTGAGGCCGCATTCCGGCATGCATTGATGTCACGTTCAGATCTTATAGAGGAGCTCTGGATCAAAAAACAAGAAAACTTCTTGCAATCTGCAAGGAATATTCGTTTAAATTGCGGGGGAAAAGAAAATGGAAACTATTTTTCAAAAAAATGTTTCTAAATTGAGCACCTTTTCTCTGTACACAAGCGGCTTGCGTGTTTTTCTGTAGAGAGCCGTAGCAAGGGAATTAAATGCTCCACTCTGGTGAGTAAAATGTACAACTTAAATCACAGGTAACCCAAGCTCTAGGGGAGATATAAAGAGAGAAAGGCAGTAGAACTAAAACTCACTGGAATCGCGCTAAATCGCTCCAAAAACCACATAGGAGAAAGAACAACAGACAGAGGACTTCAGGTAGGGTTTTTTTTTATTAAAAACACGTTCGCATTAAAAAATTAAAGTCGGAATCGTTTTTTCCAATACAAAACCTTATAATTTCACTGTTACGCAACGGCCGCCGTTACGCTCGTATTACAACACTCACACAACGCAGAACAAAGGTCACACGGTCTATATATCTCCCCTAGATATAAAGGATATAAAGAGAGAAAGGCAGTAGAACTAAAACTCACTGGAATCGCGCTAAATCGCTCCAAAAACCACATAGGAGAAAGAACAACAGACAGAGGACTTCAGGTAGGGTTTTTTTTTATTAAAAACACGTTCGCATTAAAAAATTAAAGTCGGAATCGTTTTTTCCAATACAAAACCTTATAATTTCACTGTTACGCAACGGCCGCCGTTACGCTCGTATTACAACACTCACACAACGCAGAACAAAGGTCACACGGTCTATATATCTCCCCTAGAGCTTGGGTTACCTGTGCTTAAATCACTGACTACCCCTGAACGCCGGCTATCTCTAAAACAGGGAATGGGGAATCGAGGAACGGGGAATGGGGAACGGGGAACGGGGAACGGGGAATCTCTAAAATAGGGAATCTCTAAAACGGGGAATCTCTAAAACGGGGAATCTCTAAAATAGGGAATCTCTAAAATAGGGAATCTCTAAAACGGGGAATCTCTAAAACGGGGAATCTCTAAAATAGGGAATCTCTAAAACGGGGAATCTCTAAAATAGGGAATCTCTAAAATGGGGAATCTCTAAAATAGGGAATCTCTAAAACGGGGAATCTCTAAAACGGGGAATCTCTAAAATAGGGAATCTCTAAAACGGGGAATCTCTAAAATAGGGAATCTCTAAAATAGGGAATCTCTAAAACGGGGAATCTCTAAAACGGGGAATCTCTAAAATAGGGAATCTCTAAAACGGGGAATCTCTAAAATAGGGAATCTCTAAAATGGGGAATCTCTAAAATAGGGAATCTCTAAAACGGGGAATCTCTAAAACGGGGAATCTCTAAAATAGGGAATCTCTAAAACGGGGAATCTCTAGAACGGGGAATCTCTAAAATAGGGAATCTCTAAAATAGGGAATCTCTAAAACGGGGAATCTCTAAAATAGGGAATCTCTAAAACGGGGAATCTCTAAAATAGGGAATCTCTAAAATAGGGAATCTCTAAAATAGGGAATCTCTAAAACGGGGAATCTCTAAAATAGGGAATCTCTAAAACGGGGAATCTCTAAAACGGGGAATCTCTAAAACGGGGAATCTCTAAAATAGGGAATCTCTAAAACGGGGAATCTCTAAAACGGGGAATCTCTAAAATAGGGAATCTCTAAAACGGGGAATCTCTAAAATGGGGAATCTCTAAAACGGGGAATCTCTAAAAGAGGGAACCTCCTAAAACGGGGAATCTCTAAAATAGGGAATCTCTAAATCCACAAGCCCGAACTAAAATCTCATGTCTGTTTTTCTCTCTACCATAATTTGGAAAGGACCCTATAAACGCGTTGCGTGACCAACTCGTCACACATCCCTTTAATAAGGCACCGTAATTGCAGTTTGAAGAGAGGTATCTTTTTCGGTGTAATAAAATTGAGTGAACTGAAATAAATCACATCCTGCTGATTGTGATACAATTTATTTTTGTGTGTTGACTGCCGATACTACTTGCAACGCTTCTTTAAGTCTTATTCCACGCTCCAGTTTCTCATTACTGTCACCTGTATTTTGATTGAACTGGTTAGCATTTGTATTACAATAAGAAGATACTGCACAGCTAAGTCGCGGAAACGCACACAGGAACGTTGTTGGCCAGGTTCCATCCCCACTTTCCTGTTTACATTTCAAATAAAGAGTTTATGTTTACTACACGTAGAAGAGAGTCAGGACACCTCGACTTCTCATTCTGAACAGTGCGTAAGATATTTGATGCAAACTGACGGACCCGTGAGGAAACCGAAACTAAATAGGATCCAAACCCACCAATGGCAGTTCACGTTTGTAATGGGAATTCTTTGGATAATTTTTTCATGGCCAATCAAAGAAAACGTAATGATAACTTTGTACAAGTGGCATCGGAACGGCGCGCAGCACTGTAACAGAAAAGCGCTGCTTCGATTGCGAATTGCCGAGTCGACCAAGCCGTGTTCCACCGTGGAAAGGTAAGCAAACATCACCACCCGTGATACCCTGCTAACAGAGACTTTTCGTTTTGTATTCACGATAAGCTATACAACGCTGTGGCTAAATGACCGGCAGCCGGTCAAGGTTTTCAAAACACTAAATGACCGGCAGTTCTATATTTTTGACAAATTTAGGAAAATCGAATAATTTATCCGATCTAAACTATGATATTTTGATTAAGATGTGTTAAGCGATTCGGAAGACCTTAATAGTTTTTAAACTCAACCTTTTGTTTACGCTGGGCATAGAGTACGAAGCGATGTGTTGTGATAAGTTCTGTTCAGGGCTGACTGCCGGTCAAGGTTTTCAAAACACTAAATGGCCGGCAGTCCGATTAGTTTGGCAATTTCGGCTAAATCGACGAACCCATTCGATCCAAAGGATGATATTTTGATTAAGATGTGTTAAGCGATTCGGAAGACCCTAATAGTTTTTAAACTCAACCTTTAGTTTACGCTGGGCATAGAATACGAAGCGATGATCGTGAGTTGCGAAACTCCACACATTACTGCCGGTCAACGTTGTCAAAACACTAAATGACCGGCAGTTTTACATTTTTTGACAAATTCAGGAAAATCGAAGAATTTGTCCAACCTAAATTATGATATTTTGATTAAGATGTGTTAAGCGATTTGAAAGACTTTCGTTTCGAAACTGCTCCCTTGGTTTACTTTGCGCTTGAAATTTTGTGTTGGGAGAGGGAATTCGTGACAACACATTCATTTCTGGTTAAGTATTAATAACTGTTTGACAATCAAAATTTTCTCGCTACAATTTTTGTAAAACTTTTATCAAGAAAAAAAGGATCTGCGTTAGTCAAATCATTTATCTTTCGTTTTGCCCAGCAAGAATTAGGAAGCACTTTTACATCTGTAGCTGCTCCAGGACGGATATGCTTGTGGTGTTTCGTGACACTTTACGCGACCATTTCGAAGGGTATACTTTGGATCTCCAGCTGAAGTACAAGAGTCTGTTTCGAGTGCCATAATTATTCTCCGCCTGTGGAAGAGAGTCTTGGAGCTGAAAAAGATTCCCTTGCATTCCAAACCAGGTGCCAAGTCTGACCCTTCGAAACGGGGTAAATTCCTGACAAATGGATGCTACACGACTGCAGAGATTCTATTCGCTGCCGCTACACTTTACCAGCTTGCAATGTTCTTGCATTTTAAAGAGCTTGGTCCATCTGCGGGGTCTCTTTACAACACAGGTACGAAGTCAACCGAGAGGATCATCAGTGAAATGCAAGGGAAGACCACTGAAATCCAGTCTTTAGATGCCCAGCCGACCTTTGCGGATATGCTGGATAAGAGCACAAGGGTTCAGTTCAACATCAACACTAAGCAGCGCCTGGCCCAAGCTGGAGCTAAAGTTAGACAGTCATCCAACAGGAGGCAAAGAGCCTTTGCTTTTTCTAAATGCGCGCTGAAAGAAGAGGGATCATACAGATACCCATCTGAATACAAAGCTTTTCTGGAAGAACAGAGGCAAGCTCATTTCCGAGGTGTGAAAAATGGCCAGGTGTTGTTTGAAAAGTATATGCCAGCAGAGGCTGTAGAGCTCCTGAAAAAAAGCGGCTACTGGGAGGTCCCGTACCGTTGTGATCATCCAGATGGTCTGCGATTTATGGACGGAGACTTGCCAGATGACTACAACATGTTGGACAAGACTTACGCCTATGCCAAAGGCTGCGTTTTCGACCTTGAAGAGGACATCGAAAATGCCAATGAAGAGAACGAAGAGAGTGACGAGACAAAGGAAGAAGAAAGTAAGGGAAATATTGATGAGGGTGAAACCGAAATAGACAAATTCGAATGTGAGGAAGAAAGAGAGGGAGCAGACAAAGGGAGTAAAGCTCAGAAATGGAAAATTTCCAAATCCGTTGGTGGAAGAACGACAACAATGCACATTAAACGAGCATTGAAGCTCCTTCTTCCAAGGGAGTACATTGCCCGGTGTCGCCAGAAACGACACTGGGCTGCAAAGTACCTTCCGGGTAAGGCGCCTCTTGACCCAAAACACGATATCGTGAAATTCGCAAACGTGGCCTTAAAATCGTCATTGAAGGGGCAGAAGGTATTCGACATTGCTCGCGTTGAGGCAATCCAATCATGTAAAGATGGCGCTGACGTGAACAGCTTCCGGTTGAAAGGTGACTCTTCCATGAGAGTTCGTTTTTCTATTTATCAGCAATCTGCTACTGATGACACCTACCATGTACACCCTGCCTTGGGACTCACACAGTGGAGAGCATCTTCTTCCATACTCGGTCCTGTTGAACTTATTCCTGTCACAGAAAACACCCCGGGGAGCTATAAGCTGCATGAGGCTTCCAAGAAGCTACTAAATGAAATGGGATTCATCTGCAGAGGGGATGTCAAATTAGACGAAACAGAAGCAGCTTCGTATCAGACATCCCTGGATGAGCAGCAAGAAGATCCCCTGCCTGATGACTTTTACGAGATCGAAGATGTGCTGCAAAGACGTTTATGCAAGGACTCTTTGACGTATGAGTACAAAGTTCGCTTCAAGGGTTATCAGTCAGATGATGACATGTGGCTCCCAGCTTCTTATTTTAACAGGGCGATAAATTATGAATCAATGTCCAGGTTCGGAAGAAAGAGGAAGCACAAGATCGATCCCGACGCTGCTCGTGACATTCCAAACAAAAAAAGAAGAACTTGTTCAGAGGAATCAAAGCAAAGGATGAAGAACAGAAGCAGCATGAGCAAAGAGTCTTCTCTTCGCAAACGCAATCGCTCTTATATTTATTGATTCATATGTTTGATTATGCAAATTTCTCACGAGTGTATTACATTCTGCGTGTGTAAATTTTGAGAGGATTTTTTGTGCTGGCCTTTAATTTCTCAATTTTTTTTTTCAATTCGCTAAAATTAAGACGCACGAAAATAAGTAAAAATAAGGTATATCTGGAACAAGTCTAGACAATAACAGTCACCTCTCAAAACGCAACATGTTTTTGGCTGAAGATGTCAAAAGTCACGCCATCACAGTCGAGACGTAAAAGGTCACGACATCACAGTCACATGTTGTTGGCTCGAGGCGCAAAGCCAGCGTAAATGGCTCCTTTATTAGTTATTGGTAAAATGAGGCTGTTGTACATTTTTTCGTTTGCTTACAGTAAAATAATACAACATAGGTATTGTTACCGTTCACATGAGAATTCGAAAACGTGCTTAACAGTTTACAGTTCATAGGTATACCCTGCTAGCAGAGTGTTAATTCTTTCTGGAAAGTTTTCTTAGCATGTACGATGAAGTTCGCGTCTCTCGTATTTCGCTTAGTTGTTTTGTTTATCGTGAATACAAAACGAAAAGTCTCTGTTAGCAGGGTATCACGGGTGGTGATGTTTGCTTACCTTTCCACGGTGGAACACGGCTTGGTCGACTCGGCAATTCGCAATCGAAGCAGCGCTTTTCTGTTACAGTGCTGCGCGCCGTTCCGATGCCACTTGTACAAAGTTATCATTACGTTTTCTTTGATTGGCCATGAAAAAATTATCCAAAGAATTCCCATTACAAACGTGAACTGCCATTGGTGGGTTTGGATCCTATTTAGTTTCGGTTTCCTCACGGGTCCGTCAGTTTGCATCAAATATCTTACGCACTGTTCAGAATGAGAAGTCGAGGTGTTCTGACTCTCTTCTACGTGTAGTAAACATAAACTCTTTATTTGAAATGTAAACAGGAAAGTAGGGATGGAATGTGGCCAACAACGTTCCTGTGTGCGTTTCCGCGACTTAGCTGTGCAGTATCTTCTTATTGTAATACAAATGCTAACCAGTTCAATCAAAATACAGGTGACAGTAATGAGAAACTGGAGCGTGGAATAAGACTTAAAGAAGCGTTGCAAGTAGTATCGGCAGTCAACACACAAAAATAAATTGTATCACAATCAGCAGGATGTGATTTATTTCAGTTCACTCAATTTTATTACACCGAAAAAGATACCTCTCTTCAAACTGCAATTACGGTGCCTTATTAAAGGGATGTGTGACGAGTTGGTCACGCAACGCGTTTATAGGGTCCCTTGGGTTATCTATCCTTTCCAAATTATGGTAGAGAGAAAAACAGACATGAGATTTTAGTTCGGGCTTGTGGATTTAGAGATTCCCTATTTTAGAGATTCCCCGTTTTAGAGGTTCCCTCTTTTAGAGATTCCCCGTTTTAGAGATTCCCCATTTTAGAGATTCCCTATTTTAGAGATTCCCCGTTTTAGAGATTCCCCGTTTTAGAGATTCCCTATTTTAGAGATTCCCCGTTTTAGAGATTCCCTATTTTAGAGATTCCCCGCTTTAGAGATTCCCTATTTTAGAGATTCCCCGTTTTAGAGATTCCCTATTTTAGAGATTCCCCGTTTTAGAGATTCCCCGTTTTAGAGATTCCCCGTTTTAGAGATTCCCTATTTTAGAGATTCCCCGTTTTAGAGATTCCCTATTTTAGAGATTCCCCATTTTAGAGATTCCCTATTTTAGAGATTCCCCGTTTTAGAGATTCCCTATTTTAGAGATTCCCCGTTTTAGAGATTCCCTATTTTAGAGATTCCCCGTTTTAGAGATTCCCCGTTTTAGAGATTCCCCGTTTTAGAGATTCCCCGTTTTAGAGATTCCCTATTTTAGAGATTCCCCGTTTTAGAGATTCCCCGTTTTAGAGATTCCCTATTTTAGAGATTCCCCGTTTTAGAGATTCCCCGTTTTAGAGATTCCCTATTTTAGAGATTCCCCGTTTTAGAGATTCCCCGTTTTAGAGATTCCCTATTTTAGAGATTCCCCGTTTTAGAGATTCCCCGTTTTAGAGATTCCCTATTTTAGAGATTCCCCGTTCCCCGTTCCCCGTTCCCCGTTCCTCGATTCCCCATTCCCTGTTTTAGAGATAGCCCCTGAACGCCTTTTTTCAAAACATTCTTTCATCAGGCCAGTCTCTTTGGTGTAAATTTCGTGTTTGAACAAAAACAGAACGAACCTTGCCAACTGCAAGTTCAATGTTCATCAAGTGCTAATTCCCGCTAATCACGGCCGAGCAGCAACCTCACAAATGTTGCGTTAATTTACTGAGTAATAGTTGACCGTAGTTTTTTCTGCAAACTGAAATTAGGGCGCTTAATAGAAAATTTTCAGCTGGGAGAGTTGAGGTAACACATAATTAAGGTTTTAATAAGGCTCCCATCAGGCTGAGAGTAGCCGGTTGGATTTCACTTCCATCATTTTAAGTTAAAGCCTAAATTCAGGCCTGAATTCAGGCCTAAAATTATGCTCACAGAGATGTAAAGATAGCTCCTTCTATCAGTTAAGCCTAAAAAATATCTGATACGCTCCTCTCTGGCTCTGTTTATGCTTTGACCTAGCAATTAAGGTCAGATTCAGGCCTGAATGTGGCTCAGTCAGGCCTGATATTTTCGTACGGGATGTTTTAGTTTCAAGAAGGCAAAATTCAACCACGGCTACAAACAGGGAGTTAAAACAACAGTGCAAAAAGCCTAGCTCCTATACGATCAAAGGAGACTACAACAGTTTCAAAATAACTTGGACGTTTTACGCATTTAATTAAGATATCCGTGGCAAACTAACCGCAAACAATAAACATCAATTAGCGGCCTGAGAAATCACTGATCCTTTTAGAAAGTTTTAAAGCGGCTCCAAAGGAATCTTGCAATAAAGGCGAACCAGAAAACCAAACTAATTGCCAAAGAGTTAGCACAAACGATGGCATAAATAAAGTTTTAAACGGCTCTAAGAACGGTTAAATCCTCCAGACAGTACATCACAGCTTGAGACTTTCGTTTCTTGATCAAAGACATCAAAGGGTCAACACAATCTACCGGCACAATAGAATTAATTGAGCGACTAGCGGAAGTCGTGTTTGGCCTACATATCATGAGGAAATCTTGCCGGTTTGACTGAGCAACAAGTTTTTGAACATCGCATAAATACGGGTTAAAATTTTCGAGCAAGTTAAGCAGCTAACTCGTGCTTATGGAGCACTGTCCAATCGATATGACAACGTAAACACCAACAGTGCCCATAAAAACCAGCAGTTCCTTGTTTTTCACCACATCGAGCAAGGAAATTCGAGGAACCTTTGTTCCAATACATGTTAGAATTTTGTTTTCGCAAAATCTGAAAATCAGACGTGCTGGACGGCATGAATATTTCCTCGCATTCGCATGGCGAGATTGCGCGAAAACTCGCGCGAGAAATTTGAGAATGATCCCAACAAATTGGCATTTCGACAGTTTGACAGCCGAAATCTAATTATCTAAAAACTTGCTAAAAGTGGGCGGAAGAGTGTCGTTAAAAAAATGCCTACAGGCTCTCTCCCTTCCCTTTCCCGCCACCGCCCCCATTTTTCCAGATCCCGCGCGTCTTATTTTCGCGTTCCCTTTCTAATTTTCATGCCGTCCCAACTAACCGAGAGCCTGGAACAGGCTATTTCAATGATGAAGATGGTGGGCATATTTTAATTATTGTCATTTTTTGAGAAAATGTTAAATTTAGTAACACTTTTAAAAGTTAACAGTTTTACATTCAACTGGCACATTTGCCTGTGAATAATAGTAACTTTAAGATGACCAACGTACATGCATTTTTTCTTGTTTTTTTTTTATTATTTACAGATGAGGCTAACACTATTCACTTAAAATTGAACATTGCTTCCTTGAGTGACTCCTGCGCAGTGCTGGATCATCAAGTTCCTGTGTTTATTTGTGACAAAGAAGCCCTCGCTTCATCTGAGTGGGACATCACCACACAACAGGTTGGTAAACCTGTGGCATCACTCACACGTGCAGGTTTTAAAACCAGTTGAAAAATCATGAATAATGACAGATTGATTAGAAAGCTGCGTAATTTAATGCTGTGAGGACAGCTGAATGATACTTCATTCCCCAGAAATATAACACATTGAAACATTAGTACCTGTACAGTGTAGTCAGCCAAAATGGCCACAACACTTGAATCTAAAGCTTTCAAGGGCAGATTCTGTGTCTTACGGAATCATAGAATTACAAAAAATCTCACTGGTTATCAGTCACTTGACTTAATAAGCTTTTGTTACCCTGGTTAGATACTGCGCTATATAGATGGCTTCAACCATGTTCAGAGGATTGCTGTTGAAGCTGACGTGGAGATCAGTCTTGTTAGGATGTGTATTCAGGACATGGTGTAAGTTTTAATAGGATAACTATATGGACAGTAGGACCCTCTTAATAAAATTGCAGTAGAACTGCTGATAATTATGATACATCCATAGGACTGTTGCCTTCAAAATGGAATGAAGAGCCGGCAAAGAGATAAAACATCAGAGGAAAGAAAACTAATTCAGAAGGCAAAGTGCGTGTGAAACTGGCTACCAAGTCCAGTTTAAAAGATAGTTTTGTTTGCTCTTGTCATTTAAACCATCAGGCATTTTGAGTTTGAATGAGTGGCCGGTGCCTCCTACTACAGACTGAGGTATTTGTGCAAAGGTTATGCTTAAGGGGAAAAGCAGACCTTAGCAAGGGTTTTTAGAATCTATAAAAAGAAAAACGTGGGTAACCATGCATTTTTCAGAGGTAATTAAGCAACTATAATTCTAAAAAAGCTTTAAAATACAAAGAATGTGTGGCACTTAAATCTTTCCAAATCTAAGCTCAATTATCTGTGAAAATGCACGGTTATCCCCGAGTTTCTTTTTGGATTCTGATAGCCCTTGCTAAGATCTGCTTTTTCCACATAGTCATAAGCCACGCAAAAATACCTGCGTATTAGTAGGCAAATTCCTTAAAGAAGAAACCCAAATGTCTCCGAGACCCACGATGCGCATAGTATATGCACAGTAACAGAAGGAGGGACTGTCCTTGACAGGGTTTTCAGATACAAAAATGACTGAATTTAAATTTAAGCCATGACAAAGTGGTTGTAATAATGTGGTAGAGGTGTTAAGGGAGTGGCCTTGAGGAAGGGTTCAGTTGTAGATCCCATTTATTTTGGCCACATGTCTATCCTCCATCAAAGCACAGGTTACGTCAAAACCTGATACACATGTGGTTCATGAGAGTTATGAATGATGTTCTTACCACCATAATGTTTTGCATCTTCTCTGTATGATTAGAGGTCAGTCCCATTATTATCAGTTGACACCAGCAAAAACAACAAGAGTTTATTTGAATGAATCAAAAAGAAAAATTTTCAGTGATCGTAACATTACATCAATCTATTTGCAGCAAAGTTGGTAGCAAGGCACTTAAAATGACCTTTTAAGATCTAAACTAGCTGGGTGCCCATAAAAGTCTACAGTATTTGTTTTATACCGTCAAAAACATCTGTGCTGGTTTTAACTTAAGACGTCTGATTACACTTACACTGTAATTGTGGCTTGGGAAGTCAAATTAGTTTGAGGTAATCAGTGCATTTGAGGCAATAGTAAATAGTAGTAGAATTGCATACATAATCCAAATTAAATCCAAATTAAATAGGATCCGGATTCAGTTTTAGATAGTGGGGAATTCAAGATAGCTGAGGTTCAAGATGATGATGGTGTGCTGTACTTAATTTGTTTTCTTTTCACAGTCAGTGTAAGGTTGTGAAGCTGATCTCTATATTTCAGGCAAGTACTACTCTGGACTAAAAAGAGTTATTTGTTAAGAATTATTTATTAAGAGTTATTTATTAAGAATTATAGTACAACGCTAAATTTTGGCGTGCTCCCATTGGCGTGCTCCCTCGGATATTTGATGTTCAAACTTCATATAAGCCCTCGAACTACGTTCTTGGGCTAATATTTGTTGTGAACGTCAAATTTCCTCAGGCAACCTATCACATGACAGTGCCTTTGACAGAAGAACTCTTAACTATTGTTTAAATAGAAAACAGTTGGTGTAGTTATGTTTCTACACAGTTATTAAATAATACATGTACATGTGGCAACACAAGTACAGAAACCAAGCTGAAGTTAAGATGTTTCTACCTTAAGGTGTTTCAAGTCCTACCAATCTAATCTACAACTGTTCAAGTCTTTCTATTAATTCTCTAAAGTCTTTTAAAATGAAGCCAACATGATGGTAAAATTACCATGTTTCTGTAGAGTTACGAGTGAAAAAAAAATTCCTTTCTGTTTACTGATAAAAAGGGTTTTCAACCAGTGGGTACTGAGTGTGTATTTAATACCTGCATGATATGCCTATATCTCAGAAAAGACAAGAATCTATAACATTTCTTTACTTAAATTATTTGTTCATTATAACAATTGAGCTACATGGTACATAACAAGGCACAGTAGCTGAATACTGTCACTTAATGGTTGAACCAACTGAGCAAGTCCTGTTTACTGTCTTTAAGTACAAAAGCAAAATGAAGCTATGTTGAATTGAAAATTAAACTGGTGTGTTATGTATCGTGTGGGCGGAGAGGTGTCTTTTACAGGTCGCAAAATGAAGCTATGTTGAATTGAAAATTAAACTGGTGTGTTATGTATCGTGTGGGCGGAGAGGTGTCTTTTACATGTCGCAAAATGAAGCTATGTTGAATTGAAAATTAAACTGGTGTGTTATGTATCGTGTGGGCAGAGAGGTGTCTTTTACATGTCGCAAAATGAAGCTATGTTGAATTGAAAATTAAACTGGTGTGTTATGTATCGTGTGGGCGGAGAGGTGTCTTTTACATGTCGCAAAATGAAGCTATGTTGAATTGAAAATTAAACTGGTGTGTTATGTATCGTGTGGGCGGAGAGGTGTCTTTTACATGTCGCATTCCATAGGTCACAAGTACAGGTCCCTGTGTTGCCGCCATCTAAACACATTGAACAGTGTCCCCTGGTTTACTAGGTGATGTTTTAGGTTGATTTAGGGCTAAGGGACACTGTTTATCTTGTTTATTTATCGTTAACACAGTGACCTGTATGGGTGACCTGTGTGATGTGTCCTGTAAAAGAAACCTGCCGCATGTGGGCAAGTTTGAGTTACTGCATGCCTTCTTAGTTTTAGTTTGCAAAACCAGATGCCGTCACTGGCTTGCATAATCTATTTTTAATCTAGTACTGATTTGTTCCACCCTCGTAACACCTACATGTTACTTGTGTTAAGACTTACAAATCACCATCAATTCCTATTCCTACAGTATTCCAATGTGTACATTCCCACTCCTGAAATTAACCAGCTGACACATGATAAGAAATTGCAAGAGGAATGCCTTAAGTATGTTGGAAAGAAAGGTAAGTAAAAGAACTATAACAAGTAAACGTTTTTCAGTTTGTTACCAGCTACAAATCCTTTGGACATCCCTGAGGGAAGTGGAACATGCCACACACCAGTGAGATGCATGCTGCACAAATAATTTTCAGCATCCATGGTTGATTATTTTACGATGACTGAAATTAAAGGGAACAAAAGACAAGAATCACTTTGATGTGACTACGAAAATCAAAATGCATATTCTTTTTTGCTTTCGTATGTTTCTTATAGTATAAGTTGAGAGAATTTGTTACAGCATCAATAATATATTATTTTGTTCTTTTGTGACCATCTTACGTGCCTTCATGGAGCAGTTGTCGGCCAAAGGCTGATCAAAGATTAGGGTGACGCGTGTGTTCAAGCATGCGAGAAAAGCCTCTGTAGAGATTTGCCATGAGTGGAGTTTTTGTTTTTAACATTAATTTATTATAATGCTGGATGCTTTATTAATTCCAGGTCGTACCCCACCCTCATTTCGTGATGTTTTCATGCTGTACTGCGGGCTCAGTCCAGGCGCGACTGTGAGAGACTTGTGTACGAGATACAATCCTGGTAATCTTCGGGTGGATGAGAGGTAATGAAATGGTGGACATTTTTTAATGCAACCATTCTATGAATAATAACCTTATTTTCATCCAGTGAAGCACCATAATAAATAATAATAATAATTTATTAATTTATATTGCGCTATTTAGCATAAATATGATCAAGAGCGCATTACATCAAAGTATCTAACTAATAAAAATATGAATACCTATCTAAGTTACATTAATATGTACAGTTTATAAATATATACAATCAAATATAGGAATAATAATAGATACAAATAGATATAAAATACATATATATAATGACAGTAACAAGGTTTATGCAATTTTTTTTTGGGGGGGGGGGGTTGGTTGGCCACTTTATGCTATGAAATAGAGAGATTACGAAATTTTCATTACAAAAAGAGAAAAACAACACCAAAAAATGCCAGGATGTTCCAATCTTGATGCTATTAAATTTCTTCCCTGTAAAAGCAGCAGGAATGGCAGGGAGCAGGGATGGCGCAGTGGTGAGAGTACTCGCCCTCCACCAATGTGGGCCGGGTTCGATTCCCGGTCCCGGTGTCATATGTGGGTTGAGTTTGTTGTTGGTTCTCGTCCTTGCTCCGAGGGTTTTTCTCCGGGTTCTCCGGTTTTCCTCCCTCCATAAAAACCAACATTTCCAAATTCCAATTCCACCTGCTTGTAAAGTGCATTTGATTATATTCATATAGAAAATGCGCTATATAAGTTCTAAATTATTATAAATTATGAATTATTATTAGAAACAATTTTCTCAAATTTGCAGATGGCTTTTATTAGCTGTCTGTCTGTCCTCTTATTGCTGATAACAATTAACCAACTGAATGAGTACTTGAGAAATGTGACAGCTACTGTAAAATATTTCAACACAATCTTTTGGGGTCTCTACTTTCACTATATAACTTTACTAGAAAAGTTCAATTTTTGTGCATAGTACTCCTGCTACTTCGTATTATTTGGTGATGTTTTCTGTCCTGCAAGATTTCTATCCGTTTCCTGTACAGTGAACGTCACTTTTTTATTCAAATGTTTTTACTTTCGGGAATAGCTAACAAACAACAAATTCCATCACTACCTTCAGGGTTTTCATTTTTGCAGACCTTCTCGGTATCCTTAATGTATTGTTTTTGTACATGTACCATTTGCCACTTAAAAACAATAGGGGCCTGTGATTGAATTGAAAATGCCACTGAAATCGATTGTTACATAGAAGTGGTTAGGTTTCTTGGCAAGATAGGGCATGTTTGGATGAAAAGCCACTAATCTACAGGGCCTGCTTGTTCAAAGGGTGGATAACTCTATCCATTGGATAAATCGCTATCCAGTGGATAAATAATAACAAAACAAAGCACACTATCCAGCGATAGTGATTTATCCGGTGGATAGAGTTATCCCCTCTCTGACATCAGGGGCCAGGTTTAGACAAAAAGAGGAAACCCCACACAAACTTCTCTATTTTGAACCCCCCCGCCCCCACCCCTCAATAATACAAACTCTGTGAATTGCCAATTTTTAGAAGCGATTTATTCGTCTTCTATTCAACAGAGTATTTCCAAACTTTGCAGGATTTAATGAATGACAAACATCATGATAGTTGTTATCAATGAATTGATTTTAACAGCCCGTTCCCAGCTCTCTAGTCATTTCTAAAGTGGCCAGTGGATAGAGAGAACAGGCAGCAACATTAACCCGTTAAGTTGCAACAGTGACAAGCATCTAATTTCTTCTTACAGCATCACTAGTGACTTGATCGAACACACAGGTCGTGAGAATAAAGCAAATGATCACCAAAGATAAAATGTCTTTTTCTCACTGAAATTAGTGTACGGAAGGTCGTGGGTTCAAATCCCATCTGGAACTCAGAATTTTTTCTGAGTTTCCTCTCTCCACACATCATTCTAGTTTCATTTGAAATTAATTAATTCTACAAACTAGACCCCTAAGAAATTTATATACAGTTAGGGGAATATGTATGTTTGTATTAGGGCTTAAAGGTTTAAATTCTTTGTGTTAAAGGCGGCTAATTCAATTTGGCATGGTGACAGGAATCATTCGTCGCCTCCATAAATATCCAGTACAACTGACAGCACCCTCCAAGGGCACATCATTACCCAGAAGTAATCACAGGCTTAGAGGAAAGCACTCAGACGCGAACAGGTTCAAGCTGTCAGACAAGTGAGTGTTAACTCAGTGTGCTTTTTAGTTTGACAAGATCAACGCTGAATAAAACCATCGTAGGAAAGAACTGCTCAGTAGCTTTCACTTGGATGGTCACACTTAGGATATCATCCACAGTCTCAAACGTTAGAACCACTTTGTGCAAAACATCACAGGAAAGTATTGCTCATTAGCTATCACAGGAATGGTAACTCTTAAAGATTTCATCTGTAGACTCAAAAGTTAGAGCACTTTCACGGTGTGTATATTAATCAACACCAGAGGAGAGTACTTTTCATCAGCAGTCACCACAGGCAGCCCAAGTACACGAAGTCTGTTCCATGCTTTGCATATATATTCTGATTACTCTTCGTCAAAATATAAGAGTTTGTGTGGGAATGTAACAAATTCGCTTTATGTGCCAGAAAGGAAGAGTTCAGAACCAAAAATGATAACACTTCTTTTTGTATTATTTTATTGCTATAATGAGCTTCTTGGGCTGATTTGAAGCGTTTTGAAGCGATTTGTGCGAGTTACAGAGGTTAACTAAAGGCTCGTGACTCCACGACCAACGATCAACTGCAACGGTCCGCTCAAAGCTCCATAAATTTCATTAAAATGGTCTAGTATCTCCAAAATTGCCCTCGTCGGACCTGCCGATCATTCAAGTTTCTGTTCGTTGCTTGGACAGTTCCAAGGCGTTTCTTCATCGCTCGAGATACAACTGCTTTTAAACTCTTGACAAACTATTTTTCTTCTCCCCGGATCCCGCCTTGGCAGCAGCCGTGATGGTGACGGCGGCAGCAGTAGTGGTAGTGTTAGTGATACTTGTAGTTCAATACAATTCAATTTTCTTCAAGACTTCTTTACAAATATGACAAGATTTGTGGTTCCACCCGCAACAGAGAACAAAAAAAGTGACTGTGGAAGTAGTATGAATGGTCGACACTTTAGGATTTCATACATGGATTGGACTCAGAAGTTAGAGCCGTGTGGCCATCATAATAATAGTACCACAGGGCTGTACTGCTCAAAATCCTCCTTTTGAGTAGACCATTGTGTGTCACTTATGCTGTCTGCTGGGTAAAGAATAACTGCAGGCAGGATTAATGGTGAAATATAACGAGGGAATCAGGGAGCAAAACTGAAGTTCCTATTTGTTTTACAGATGGTTAGATGGAAATCACAACTATGATGAAATTTGCTGCAAAACAGGTATTGTGCGAAAACTGTCAGTTTTAACCTTTTGTTGGGCGCATAATTTTTGCGGCTCACAATTGTTTTAAATTTTACTTGATGGTACATAAGGCTTAGGCTTCTGAAAAGTACTCCCTATACGTCTTTTCCCTTTTTTCTTTTATCACTAAGAAGCGATCCAATTTTTGCTGCAAAAATTGCTTACTTTTGGGCATCGACTAGTATCCTTTTTTTTTTATTTATGTGTATTTGAAAGGTCAAAAGATTTTCGACCTTTAAATAGTATTACAAAAATTCTCACAATGTTATTGATTCATTATAAAAGAAAGAATACCTTCAGAGATCCATTATAAAAGAAGGAATGCCTTCGCAGATATCCCTCTTTTCTCGTTTTTTTTTAATCTGAATTGTCAAAATATCACTGTACACTGTTTGTTTGTGGAAAAAATGTACTGTTCCGTTTGGTGGGAAATTGTTCTCTTTTTTCCATACAAATGGAGTGCGCTCTCTGTCAAGTTGTGCATTCTCATCCCGTTCTATTTTGTTCCATTTTGTATCCTCAATAAAGATTTAGCAATACTATTATTTATTTATTAATATTTGTGGAAAAATTGTACGGGAAATTCTCTCTGGTTTTTCTAAATGGAAAGCGTTCTGAGAGTACAACGGAATTTTCCAGTGGAACGATCAAAAACAACGTTTTCCATTTGCCTTCCGATCGAAATTTTCGGATTTCTTTTTTGTCAATGAAAAACAACTTAAATACCGACGCGTTTGTTTTGTGTTCTTTGTCTTCAGGTCTTACTTATCAGGAGTTAGAAGACATTGTTGAAGGAGATCCTCATATTGTGGTCATATGGAAATGACACTGAGCTAAAAAATACTCCATTGGGAAGGCCAGGTGGCTTATCGGCTTTTTTCCAGTTTAAAATGGAGAAGTGATTAAAAAAATTGTTTTGGTCATACAGCGATTGGGACTGTGGGAATAAATCGCCCTTGCTGTATAGGACACATGCACATGCATCAAAAATTTTACCAGTCAGCGCGGCGGGCGTACAAAATTGCTAAGGTGCCGCTGACTCCAGTAAGACAGTGGTAAAACCATTGAAATTTGAAGGACAGCCAGCAAATAGAACATACAGCAGGACCCGTCATTTATATATGTTGTTGTAGATTACAATCTGCAAGGAAAAAAAAGGAGAACTGCTCGTGATCTATTTTCATATTGAAATGTTGTTTTAGCGAATGTCTTCTCTTTTTAGTTTCAGACATGGCATCCATGTATGATCAGTCGATTAGTGTATTTCGTAAATCACGCCGGCAAGGAAAACTGAAGGACGTTGTTGCCTTGACAGGAATTGATTTAAATGTAAAAGAAAATGGCACAGTTGTTTGTGCCGAAGTCGATAGTGTAGGGTGGTAGAGCAGGGAAACAGGAAAAAAACCTCTATTGTTAACTGTGGTCCAAAAATTTGAAATAAAATAAACTAACACAGAGAATTTAGTCAAAAACTTTTTCTCTTGTACTTAGTTAAACATGTTTCGCGGAGTAATTAACCGCGTTTTACAAAGCGACTTGAGCAGAAAAAAAAATGGAGTTTGGCTACGAAATAGCTGTAAAAGGCGCTTGTCAACATAGCGACGGCGTTTTTAATATGGCAAATCATGGACCAAACCATGATGAATTCTGAAGCGTTCGAGGTAAGACAAATAATTCAATTTCGTCTACAAAATAAATCAGCTTATAGTCAAAATTTACATGAAAACGAAGGCACAGCCAAATTTGTTTTCCTTTATCCAGCTAAATCGTAGAAAGAAGCTAACAACGTTTTAGCGATTAATAACTTTTATTCTAACGGCTCAAGTTTGTTTTTCAAACTTTCCGGCAGGAAATGTGTAAGGATCTTCAAAGGAAAACACAAGAAAATTTATTTGCAGCTTGCATTAAAATGTGCATGAAATTTGAAATTGTAGTTTATAGCTAGTTTTAGCGTTATTAACTCGCAGTGCAGTTGTAGTTGACTGTCCTTGTAAACAACCGTCAACATTTTGCCTTTATCCATTCGGCAGCTTAGCTATATAGACTTATAAGTCTAGAAAAGCTGCTGAACGCACTCGCGTTCCGCTGGTGCATCCACTGTCATATTTTTCTAGATAATGTGAGAAGACGATCTGACACATGATGATTTTGAAGTGGCAAACAAGTCTTTGTCAGGGGAACGCAACGGTTCTTTTCAGTGGAATATTTGTTCGGCCACAGGCGACCAAAGCTCAAGATGAGAGAAGACGATCGAGTTGCGAAATCAGGCGTTACAAGGCTCTCGATTTATAGACTTTGTATGGGAAATTCACTTTCTTTATCAAAATGCTAAAAGAAAGTTATGAATGTGGAAATGAACTTCACTTAACTCGACATGGGGTTGTTTTTTTGTCTTGTCTGTAATTTGGGCGCAATTCGTGGCCGGTTTAGGCGAGTTTTTGGTGCGGTGTTGTTCGCAGTGTTGTTTCTCCACATAAAAAACGTTTTTAAAACGTTTTTAAGTGAAGTTCGTTTCCACGTTCATAACTTTGATAAAGAAAGTGAATTTCCCATACAAAGTCTATAAATCGAGAGCCTTGTGACACAACACGCCTGATTTCGCAGCTCGATAGTCTTCTCTCATCTTGAGCTTGGGCCGCCTTTTGTTCGGCAGACCTAAATTGCCCGAGATATTCGGATTTAATTTAGTGAAAGTTGGATATTTCTTTGCCGACGCATCACCTCGGACCTTCATATTAAGGGTACTGATTATTTCCTATTGTTTTGGCTGGGACCAATATGTCGTGTAGAGTGTAAAAATAAGGCCAGCTACCATTTTCGGACAGTTATTAGCAGCTCCAAAATTCGGTGGATATGACTCCGTTTCCTAAAATTTCTGAGGCCTAAAGTTTCAGCTAAAAATGCCGAAGAGATCAACCTGTATTAGCTTACACAAATATGCCTTTAAAAAGCTCTGAAACAATCTTAGCAAGCAAAAAATGACGTTTGAGGTATTTTGCTAAATTTTTTCGCTGGGTGCCTCTCCTACGTGAATCCTGTAGAGCTACAACCTCGGCCAGACTTGTGAGTAAACCAGCGTGTTTTCCTCTCTTCCTTCACAATCTTCAAAACTGTTCATTTTTCCCAACTACGTGCCTTTCATAACTTTGTTTAGGGACGAATAGATACAAACTAAGCATATATCAAGTTTGGGCTAGCGTCAGAGGATGTAGCTAAGATAGGCGTCGACATTTTTCTTTGGAAGGCGCATCAAATGAGTCGGAAAAGAGTGTGTTGTAATTTTTAGCACCCTACTGAGCCCACCCTGGAGAATTTGGAAAAAATTTGGTCCATAAGGGACGGACGATTAGAAAAGTTATGGGGGGGGGGGGAGGGCTGAATTTTTTCCCGTTGACATTTCCCTTGCAGGAATATATATTTTTTCCTTATGAAAGAACTTTTTTTCTGGGCTACTCGCTATGCATGATTTTTTTTGGTACTTCGCCCACCCTCCCCCCGCCCTCCCCCATAACTTTTTTAATGGTCCGTCCCTAAGGCGACGGGAAACAGAATGGGATGGCTCAACAGTTATGAGCAGATGGAGAAATTGGATGCTTGTCACTCTAGGAGCTTAAAGGGTTAACAACTGTAAATAAAGAAATTGGATGCCATGTCACGTGCCGCGACGATCGAGAAAAAAGACCGCCACTTGGTTAGCTCAATTGGTTGGGCACCAGACTGTGGAGCGGTAGGCCTGGGTTCGATTCCCGGCCGGACCAATACTCAGGGTATTTAAATAACTGAGTAGAAAGTGCTGCCTTTGTCTGACATCTGCAAATGGTTAGACTTTCTAGCCTTCTCGGATAAGGACGAAAAACCGTAAGCCCCGTCTCAGAGTACCAAAAATTGTCTCTGTGGGACGTGAAAGAACCACTATAGGGACGAAGGAAACCTCTGGCAGTGACCAGCCCTACTGTCTATCTCAAATTCACATTCACATTAGAGGGCATTCAGCACTCATAACTTCATTAATTGTAAACTGCGTCACAACAGTCTGGCAAAAGTCCCCCACACAGTGTTGGAAATTATCCCTGAAAAGCCCTGAGGGGAGAGGATAACAAAATATTTGTATTTGTATTTGTAAGAGAACATTATCTCCATGAGGTGACTATTACAGACCCACTCTTTTCTCTTAACAAGGAACTTCAAGCGCCTACATGATGCCACAGTGGTTTTTCCGCTTTTTCTGCACGGGTAGCGT
Source organism: Siderastrea radians (assembly GCA_964017195.1). Lineage (NCBI taxonomy): Eukaryota > Metazoa > Cnidaria > Anthozoa > Scleractinia > Rhizangiidae > Siderastrea > Siderastrea radians. The sequence continues at coordinate 16,816,622 of OZ024899.1, forward strand.
GGCTTGCCCACCATTTTGAAAGCACCTCATAGCAAGCCATTTTGACTGTAAGTTCAACCTCTCACTACCCAGGCATAGCTAAATAACGCGCGACAAGATTTAGCGTAAGTAGAGATTCGTTTGACAGATATGCGAAATAGGTACACGTCAGTAGAAGGTAAAAAAACAACGAACTTCTGATCGTACAAAAAAATTAAAATAAAAGGAAGAAAGAAAGAAAGAAAGAAAGAAAGAAAGAAAGAAAGAAAGAAAGAAAGAAAGAAAGAAAGAAAGAAAGAAAGAAGGAAGGAAAGAAAGAAAGAAAGAAAGAAAGAAAGAAAGAAAGAAAGAAAGAAAGAAAGAAAACGGGATTAAAACTTGAACTGATTTGCTTAGGCGAAAGGTAGACTTGGAGGTGATATCTAATATTAGTACTTACACCATGTCACAGAACCACGGCCATCTTTGCAGTACTAGACAGTCTACATACGTATTTTTTCAAATCGGCCAGCTTCAGTTCAACGCGTAATTTCAGAGCTTTCACTGTCAGAAAAAGAAGAAACTGAATTGTTAGCAGTTACGGCAGCCAAACAATACCCCAATCTTTCGTACGTATTTCCATAATCATTAAGCGATTACCCTTAAACCAATCTTTAGTACGCACATGCCACGCACGCTGACGGCTGGAAACAATTAATTTCTCATAGCTGACAGTCCGAATAATCAACTTTTAATTTTTGAACCAGCTGCAACCAAATGGCCTGAACACTGTTGTCTCTTTGTAAATGGGTTTCAGGAAGAAGTTGTCATTAACTATTGGTCACAAAAAGAACAATGTACGTGCGTGTCCAATCATTTTGTTTGACAGCAAGACTAACCATTGGCTTATACGTAATGATTGCTGCACAGACGACGCCAGCCGGCTCAGACCATGAGTTGTTATTGTCCTCAATTAACGGAAGTGTTTTGTTTCGTTTGGCGTCATCGTAATAAAAACTGAAGACGTTTATTCGACCTCAAAGTGAAGGAAAAAGGTAGTACTTCTTTGTGGCATGCTTATTAATGTCCTTTTCCTGTTCTCAGTTAGTACGTGCTTGAGGCAAGCAACCAAACTCAAAACAAATTGAAGTTGAAAAATGTTCGCCAAGAATTATATGAAGACTAATGTAACAGTTATTAACAACACTAATGCTTAATTTCTGTTTCTTATACTCAGGACCAACTTGAAGAGCTACTCTGGTTTTCACTGAAGGCCTCCTTTCCGGACTGAAGGTATCTAGGTACATTGTTATGGTCCTTTCGTAGACACAAATTAGCTGTTAAGCGAAAAGAGATCAATTATGAAAACTCAACCTGTTAACTAATGTCTGTTGACTTGATATCCATGCAGCGTTTGCTTCAACAAATTACACATAACATTAGTTTGTGGGTAACGGTAAATTGTGGGTTTTTACGGCAAACTAAGTAAGGATAATAACACGGAACGCTTTGGGTGAACGTCTTTTGGGTTTGTTCATTTTCCTGTTACTTGCTCGACATTTGAGGGGGAATTTTACATTCAAACAGCTTTCTTTCTGTGATCCTAAGTAAAAACGTTTTATTTAGTTTTTCGGTAAACTAAGTGAATTAAAGTATCCATGCACTTTTCTCGGTTTCGTTTACTTTGGGCTAATATCAGCTGCTTTGCCATTTTTTCTGTTTATTTCTTAGCAAATTTAGTGAATTAATTTGCAAATTTATACTGCTCTTTAGGTAAAGATAATATGGTTTTACTAATGTCTTCTTAATGAAAGTATAATGTCTCACTCTCCTCACAGTTTATGTCCTTTCCTTATTTTTTGCCCGTTACCATTTTCTTGAGGCCTTTTTAAAGTGATTTTCTTAAGACTTTTTAACGATTTTAAAAAATCAAGCGAGATAAAAACATATTTAACGGGCTTTTGGAAAATGTTGACCAAACGTCAATAAGTTGATGACGACTAACATAAGGATTTTTGAGGAGAGCTAACACCTTTATTTCTTTTTCATATAAAACCAAATTGGAGAGTTTTCTGGTTTAAGGCTTCTTTTTTCCCGCAAAAGGAATTTAGGTACATTACAGTATGGTTTTTCAGCTTTCAAGTGAAAGTGGTTCAATTATAGAACCGCAAACTGTTGAAGAATGTATGTTTATCCCATGTCAATAGAGATTTACTTTTAAACAAATTAAACATAGCATTAGTTTGTGGATAACGGTCTACTGTGGGTCTTTACGGCAAACGTAGTGCCTAGGATAAGACTAAGCGCTTTGGGTAAAGATCTTTCGATCCCCGGACAAATTAGATTCATCCACACCGCTCTCTGTCTCCCATCCTGAGTAGGCCTTTAACAAAACATTGAGGGCGGTAATTGTGCAGTTAATTTTTGACGAAGATTAACGCCGTTATTTCTTTTCCAGATAGAACTATATTGGAGAGAGTTTTCTGGTGTAAGGCTTCCTTTTTCCGGAAAAAGCACCCCAGGTACATCATTATAGTTTGTCACTGTTCAGTATTTGTTGCGTAGACAAGAATTAGCGTCTAAGCAGAAATGCATCAATTACAAAATCTCAAGCTGTTGAATAATGTTATGTCAATGTAGCTTTTGTTTTAACGAATCCATCATAACATCAATTTGTTGTCAACGGTCCATTTTGGGTTTTTACAGCAAACTTAATGAACAGACTGACGACGCTTATCGGTGTACTCATTTTCCTTTTACTTGCTCGACAACTTGAGTGAGGATTTTACATTCAACAGTTCTCTTTAATTCTCTTTCCTGAGAAAAAGCGTTTTAAAAATTATCGGGCTTCGATGAATTTCCGAATAGTTTATCGGTAAAGTAGGTGAACAAAAGTACCCATGCACTTCGCTTTCTTCGTTTTACTCTGGATAAATATCATCTTGTTTGCTTTTTTTCTGGTAATTTCTTGGCAATTTTAGTGAATAAATTTACACATTTGCACCGCTCTGTTCCGGTCACTTTCTGTAAAGATATCATGGGTTTACTAATTTTCTGTTAGGTAATATTTCCTTTTCGTATAAAAGTATAATTTTGCATTCTGCTTGCATTCTAAGTAATTTCGTGATCTTCTGTCTTTACCATTTTTTGAGGTTTTAAAACCAAACAAGCTAAAAACGCATGTTATCTTTACATGTGACGGGCTTTTAATCCTTTAAGCCCTATCAGTGATGAAAATGAAATTTCTCTTTACATAATCACTACTTGTTCAAACATTCAAGAGATGAGAATAAAGAAAGTGAGCACCAAGGATAAGATGTGTTGATATTTAGACAAATTCTCCTTACTAGTTCCATAAGAAATGTATTTAGAACACTAAGGAGAATATGCATTTTCATATCAGAGATTAAAGGGTTAAACAAACGCCAGTAACTTGCATGAAGATTAAAGTAATCTTTCTTAAGAAGACTAACGACCTTTCTTCTTTTCCAGATAGAACCAACTATCTGATAGAACCATTTTTCTGGTTGAAGACTTTAGAATTTTCCGCGTAGACATAAATTACCGTCTAAGCGAAAAATAGATAAATTGAAAACCCTCAACTGAGCTGTTGAATAATAACGTCTGCTCACTTTAAGTTAATGTAGTTCAAATTTGTTGTTCACGAGCCATTGTGGGTTTTTACTGCAAACTAAGTGAATAGAATATAAACACTGAACGCTTGGGGTAAAGATCTTATGGGTTTACTCATTTTCCTGTTACGTGCTCGACTACAGGCATTAGAATTCTACATCCAAAGCGCTTTCTTTCTCTCGTCCGCGTTTGGTAATTTTTCAGTTAGTTCTCGGCAAACTGAGTGAATAAAAGTACCCATGCACTCCGCTCTCTTTCTCTTACTCTGGGTAAATATAATCTGGAAAGCTAATGTTTCTGCTAGTGTCTCTGACAACGTGACGAATTAATTATTTGCACATTTATCGCGCTCTCTTTCTATGGCTTTCGGCGAAGATGACATCAGTTTACTAAATCTCTGTTATGTTGTTTTCCTTTTCGTGTGAAAGTATAATGTTGCATTCTTTTTACATTTTATGTATAAATTCGTGATATATATTTTTTTATTTTGTTACAATTGTATTGGGGCTTTAACCCTATTTTGCCTGGGCTTTTTTCAGTTCCTGAGCCTGGGTGCCGTCCCCCCCCCCCCTCACCCCATAGATCTCGAAAACTATTTAGGCTCTTGGGATGAAACTTGGCACGTTTATAGCACGTCTTAAGCTTAACAGATTGGGTCCTTGACGTGTCGTGACGTTGCAATGATGTCACAAACCAGCCGTTTTGAATTTTGAGGCCGCCATCTTGAATCCCGATTCTGCAGTCATACAGTTGACAATGACGTCAACGAAAAATATACGAATTTGTTCTAAGAAACACAGTTAATGACAAGGACAAAAAAGTAAAGGATTATCTTCTTCTTACAAACGAAGGGGAAAAAACTGAAAAAGACAGAAAATAGTCAAAATGCACTCTTGAGTAGACGGTTGCTATGGAAACGTCAATCATCATAGACACGTTATTGACCCAGAAATATATTTTCTGATAACTTTTAAGAAAAGTCACAAGTTTTGGTGATTATTCGTCTATCCATTTAAAAGTTATAATTCGACGCCAGTAACTTGTGCAGGAAGACTTTCAAGTAAAACTTATGAAGGAGACGCCCTTTTTTCTTTTCACGTAGAACTAAATTGGAGAGTTTTCTGGTTTAAGGCTTCCTTTTCCCGTGATTACATAATTTAGCTTCAAAGCGAACATAGATCAGTTATAGAATCTCAAGCTGTTGAATGATAATGTCTGCTCACTTTATGTCAATTAAGTTTCACTTTTAACAAATGAAACATACTATTATTTTGTCGATAAGGTATTAGTTTAATGCGGCAATATAAAGAGCATAAAATAAGAGCATTCTTTCTCGGGAACAAAGAACAGATTATTGTTTTGTTTCTTTTCCAATTCAGATTTACTTTTTTTTATGGACGGCTTCAGCGCCCTGTTCTAATTGCTACCGTTTCTAAGCTCAATCGTATACCGGTATGTGTTTGAGACAGTAAATTCCCGCCTGCTCTGCATCAATTCTTTGCACTTTCACCAACGTTTCAGTTGCTCCAAGGAATAATTCTCAGGTTTCCTCTTTAGCAATGAGCTGCGAAAAAGTCCTTGAATGCCTCACCAACACTACGTCCATACAAGTTCTTATAATGGATGAAGGGATCAGTTTGTTTGTCTGAGTCACAGCAGGGCTCGGAAATTCGTGATGTCATTAGTGCGCAGCACTATTAAGGAAATTGTGATTAAGCCTGGAAAAAAATTTCGAGGCTTTGGATGGGATTTGAACTCATTACCTTCACGCTGCTGGTGTGATGCTCTGACCAACTGAGCTACCAAGGTCTCATATGTTGGGAGCGGTCAATTATGAGCGGTCAAAAAATGAGATGACAATGAAAATAAGATAAATTGCATATGTGAACTGCAGAAATGAAATCAAATGAAGTAAATGATCCCTATGTATTGTTATTACACAAAGCAAAAGTTTTAGATGTCTATAAGATTTGTTCATTTTTCTTTAGATTAAGATGCATCTACTGGTTTCCTTGGTGGTTGTATTGTTCGCTGCTCCGTGTGCCGTTTCAGGTATGTAAACTGTGTGACAACACTTCTTAGTGGGGTTATCTTATGATTATTGTAATCCTGCTGTAAACGTGTCCGAGTCATTTTTGCTTTCGCTTGACGAAAGTGAAACGCAGAAAACTGCTAACGGAAAAAAATAGCAAATACGATAAATACTTCCACCTGCCAAGAATGGTTACACATTCCTTAGCGATCGTCCCCATAACTTCTCGTGTCACTCGACTCCGCTCCGTGGACACGAGCGTAAAAAAGGCATCTTTTTTACACTTGGCGGGATTAATACAGATGATGAATAGACAGAATATTTCTTTGATCCCCGTTGAGCCAAGTGAACTAGGGCAATGGTCTCAATTGATTTGGAGGGGGGTGGTTTGGTTTACCATGCAGCTAAGATACTGATTGAAAACTTGAAGAGGGCTAGGGGTCTTTAAATGATATTTCATGGTTGGCCTCAAGATAACTGTTGACTGTTAACTGTTAACGTGTTAGCGTTTTTATTTTGGAGAAGGACTGGGACTAGCGGAAAAATGTAAATGACATGTTTTCTAAGAATCCCGTTTATTTGAAGTGAAGAATCAGGAACAAAGGTAGTTCTTTTCTTCATGGTTCCGCAGTTCAAATATTTTAATTTTGTGCATAATGTGGGCCATTGGCGGTCATGTGACCTCAGTAGACATAGTGAATCAAAGAAAAAATCATCCACTCAATTACCCCAGTTGTCGTTATTTCCTTGGCGCACTTTTGTACACTAAATTTTGGAATAGTTACTAGAGTTCCATCTCACCATAAATAATTAGATAAGGTTTTTTTTAAACTTTTAAACCTCGGCAAAACTACCTGGTTATTGATTACTTGGTTATTGTAAGCCTAAGAATTAAAAAAAGTCTGTTTAAAAGAAAATTATAAATAAGTCATTATAAATGAAACAAAAATCTCTTTTGCAGCTATAATAGGAATGTTTACTCCTCATAATTGATTTTGTCTTTTCTTCTTTTCCTTTGTCAACTCCTGGGGACAAATCAGCATTAAGGACCTTTTCTATTATTCAATGCTTATTGTCATTATTCCTTTCCATAGGTTTAGCTATAATAGTAACGTTTACCCCTTATAATTGATTTTGTCTTTCCTTTTTCTTTTCTCTGTGGACTCCTGGGAACAAATCAGTCCGTAAGTATTTTCTTCTATTATTCAATGCTTATTTGCATGATGCTTTTCTGTAGGTTTAGTAACATGACTGTTAAAGAGACTGTTAGCTGATCCTTAATGACAACACCAATAATGTAATTAAGGGCTATTGATCTATATTAATGCACAGCGTAAAAAGTATTTGAACTGTCTGAAAATGTTTCTTATTGGGTTTATCTAATCACTGTTGAAAGCCTGTTGAGGACGTGTGGAAGGCAATAACAGTTCCTTTCGTTTTTGTTTTGTAAAAGAATGTATATGCTGATGGCTAAATTGCGCTTAAGAAAACTGGTGAACCATATCTTTATTGTGTTTCAGTCTGCGGTATTTAAAAGTTTTGCATAATGTGGACCGTTGTTGATCATGTGACCTCAGTAAACGTAGTGAATCATAGAAAAAATTTTCATTCAAGTCACCCAGTTGCCTTTATTTCCTTAGCGCACTTTTGTATACTAAACTTTTAATAGTTACTAGAGTTCCTTTTCACCACAAATAATTAGAGAAGTCTTTTTTTAAATCTTTCAAACCTTGGCAAAACTATCTGGTTATTGATTACTTGATTATTGTTAACCTAAGAATTTACATAAGTCTGTTTAAAAAACATTATAAATAAGTCTTGGAAACAAAAATCTCTTCTGCAGCTATATTAGAAAGTTTACTTTTCGTAACTGATTTTGTCTTTTCTTTTTCTTTTCCTTTGTGGACTTCTGGGAACAAATCAGCGCGTAAGTACCTTTTTCCTGTTATTCAATGCTTATTTTCATGATGCTTTTTCTGTTGGTTTAGTTACATGACAGTTAAAAAAGACTGTTTGCTGATCCTTAATGATAACACCAATAATGTAATTTAAGGTTATTGATCTATATTAATGCGCAACGTAAAAAGTATTTGAACTGTCTTAAAATCTTTCTTATTGGGTTTATCTAATCACTGTTGTACGCCTGTTGAATACGTGTGGAAGCCAATAACAGTACCTTTTGTTTTTGTTTTGTAAGCGTGTGTATGTGCTGATGGTTAAAGTGCACTTAACAAACGTGGTTAACCGTAAAAAATGTGTAAAATCATATCTGGTGCTCACATCTTCTCACCTGTCGGGAAAACGCTAGAAAATGTGGCTACCGTCTATGAGAGTATCGCGTGCAAAATATGTTTAAGAATTCCCCAAATAATCGACTTCTTTTTCAATAACATCTTCCTCGAGTAATTGTCTTTGTTAAATAATCGCCACCTTTTTGAACAATTAACAATAATGTAAAAAACATGTCCTCGTTTATTATGCAAGAAATATAGGTAGTTATAGTTATTTAACTAGTTATCACTAGTTAAATACATTCTGAATGTGATGTTGCGACTATTGAGCAGGCCCTTTACAAACTTTTATTCGTGCATAACTCACAAAAATTATCACAGTAATTCGGAGAAATGGACAATGGTCTTTCATTTTTTTTTGGTAATTGTGGGCAATTCAGTGTAGCGAAGGGTAGAGCGTAAAGGTTACGCTGCTGGTGTTACTATGTCTCAGGTTTGAATCCTTTTCAGAAGAATCTATTCACTCTATCACGAATACGGAAACCCGACTGGCCACGCCACTCTTTATCTAATTAAAAATCCTCCCACTCAAACAATCCGTTTTTGACTCATAACAACGAGGCTCGCACCACCAAGATAACTACGACTTTAGGATGAGATTGAGTGGAACAATTGATTTATCTTTTAGACAAACTCTAAATCGGGAAAGCCTAGTTTGGCATGCCGGAAGAGTCAAAATTAACTTAAAATTTTTCATTTATCTAAAATTTCAATTGAATTTTCTACGAAAATAATTAGATTATTCGTGTATTACCGCTAAATGTAATCGCAACGCTAAATGTAATTTTCCTGTTATTCAATGCTTATTTTCATGATGCTTTTTCTGTAGGTTTAGTTACATGACAGTTAAAAAAGACTGTTTGCTGATCCTTAATGATAACACCAATAATGTAATTAAAGGTTATTGATCTATATTAATGCGCAACGTAAAAAGTATTTGAACTGTCTTAAAATCTTTCTTATTGGGTTTATCTAATCACTGTTGAAAGCCTGATGAATACGTGTGGAAGCCAAAAACGGTTCCTTTTGTTTTTGTTTTGCAAAAGAATGTATGTGCTGATGGCTAAATTGCGGTTAAGAAAAGTGGTGAACCATATCTTTATTCTGCGGTATTTAAAATGTTTGCATAATGTAGACCGTTGTTGATCATGTGACCTCAGAAACGTAGTGAATCATAGAAAAAAATTTCCTTCAATTCACCCAGTTGTCATCATGTCCTTGGCGCAAATTTCTACGCTTAATTTTATAATAGTTACTAGAGTTCCATCTCACCATAAATAATTAGATAAGTTTTTTTTTAATCTTTCAAACCTTGGCAAAACTATCTGGTTATTGATTACTTGATTATTGTTAACCTAAGAATTTACATAAGTCTGTTTAAAAAACATTATAAATAAGTCTTGGAACAAAAATCTCTTCTGCAGCTATATTAGAAAGTTTACTTTTCGTAACTGATTTTGTCTTTTCTTTTTCTTTTCCTTTGTGGACTTCTCGGAACAAATCAGCGCGTAAGTACCTTTTTCCTGTTATTCAATGCTTATTTTCATGATGCTTTTCCTGTTGGTTTAGTTACATGGTAGGGGGGACAGGGGGGTCCAAACTTCCCGCCTCCCGTACCTTGCAATCCCGGCTCCCGCCCCTTTTTTCTTGGCTTCTTCCCTTTTGCCCTTTTTCGATTGCGAAATATTATGCAATGTTACGTAATTTTCCCCTATTTCTCCCGCTTCCCGCCATTTTGATACTCCCGCCTCCCGCCCTTTCCTCTCCCGCCTCCCGTACCCCTCCCGCCCCCTATTCTCCCGGGCTCCCGCCCCCCTGTCTCCCCCCACTACATGACAGTTAAAAAAGACTGTTTGCTGATCCTTAATGATAACACAAATAATGTAATTTAAGGTTATTGATCTATATTAATGCGCAACGTAAAAAGTATTTGAACTGTCTTAAAATCTTTCTTATTGGGTTTATCTAATCATTGTTGAAAGCCTGATGAATACGTGTGGAAGCCAATAACGGTTCCTTTTTTTTTTTGTTTTGTAAAAGAATGTATGTGCTGATGGCTAAATTGCGCTTAAGAAAAGTGGTGAACCATATCTTTATTCTGCGGTATTTAAAATGTTTGCATAATGTAGACCGTTGTTGATCATGTGACCTCAGAAACGTAGTGAATCATAAAAAATTTCCTTCAATTCACCCAGTTGTCATCATGTCCTTGGCGCAAATTTCTACGCTTAATTTTATAATAGTTACTAGAGTTCCATCTCACCATAAATAATTAGATAAGTTTTTTTTTTTAATCTTTTAAACCTTGGCAAAACTATCTGGTTATTGATTACTTGATTATTGTTAACCTAAGAATTTACATAAGTCTGTTTAAAAAACATTATAAATAAGTCTTGGAAACAAAAATCTCTTCTGCAGCTATATTAGAAAGTTTACTTTTCGTAACTGATTTTGTCTTTTCTTTTTCTTTTCCTTTGTGGACTTCTGGGAACAAATCAGCGCGTAAGTACCTTTTTCCTGTTATTCAATGCTTATTTTCATGATGCTTTTTCTGTTGGTTTAGTTACATGACAGTTAAAAAAGACTGTTTGCTGATCCTTAATGATAACACCAATAATGTAATTTAAGGTTATTGATCTATATTAATGCGCAAGGTAAAAAGTATTTGAACTGTCTTAAAATCTTTCTTATTGGGTTTATCTAATCATTGTTGAAAGCCTGATGAATACGTGTGGAAGGCAATAACGGTTCCTTTTGTTTTTGTTTTGTAAAAGAATGTATGTGCTGATGGCTAAATTGCGCTTAAGAAAAGTGGTGAACCATATCTTTATTCTGCGGTATTTAAAATGTTTGCATAATGTAGACCGTTGTTGATCATGTGACCTCAGAAACGTAGTGAATCATAAAAAATTTCCTTCAATTCACCCAGTTGTCATCATGTCCTTGGCGCAAATTTCTACGCTTAATTTTATAATAGTTACTAGAGTTCCATCTCACCATAAATAATTAGATAAGTTTTTTTTTTAATCTTTCAAACCTTGGCAAAACTATCTGGTTATTGATTACTTGATTATTGTTAACCTAAGAATTTACATAAGTCTGTTTAAAAAACATTATAAATAAGTCTTGGAACAAAAATCTCTTCTGCAGCTATATTAGAAAGTTTACTTTTCGTAACTGATTTTGTCTTTTCTTTTTCTTTTCCTTTGTGGACTTCTCGGAACAAATCAGCGCGTAAGTACCTTTTTCCTGTTATTCAATGCTTATTTTCATGATGCTTTTCCTGTTGGTTTAGTTACATGGTGGGGGGGACAGGGGGGGTCCAAACTTCCCGCCTCCCGTACCTTGCAATCCCGGCTCCCGCCCCTTTTTTCTTGGCTTCCTCCCTTTTGCCCTTTTTCGATTGCGAAATATTATGCAATGTTACGTAATTTTCCCCTATTTCTCCCGCTTCCCGCCATTTTGATACTCCCGCCTCCCGCCCTTTCCTCTCCCGCCTCCCGTACCCCTCCCGCCCCCTATTCTCCCGGGCTCCCGCCCCCCTGTCTCCCCCCACTACATGACAGTTAAAAAAGACTGTTTGCTGATCCTTAATGATAACACAAATAATGTAATTTAAGGTTATTGATCTATATTAATGCGCAACGTAAAAAGTATTTGAACTGTCTTAAAATCTTTCTTATTGGGTTTATCTAATCATTGTTGAAAGCCTGATGAATACGTGTGGAAGCCAATAACGGTTCCTTTTTTTTTTTGTTTTGTAAAAGAATGTATGTGCTGATGGCTAAATTGCGCTTAAGAAAAGTGGTGAACCATATCTTTATTCTGCGGTATTTAAAATGTTTGCATAATGTAGACCGTTGTTGATCATGTGACCTCAGAAACGTAGTGAATCATAAAAAATTTCCTTCAATTCACCCAGTTGTCATCATGTCCTTGGCGCAAATTTCTACGCTTAATTTTATAATAGTTACTAGAGTTCCATCTCACCATAAATAATTAGATAAGTTTTTTTTTTTAATCTTTTAAACCTTGGCAAAACTATCTGGTTATTGATTACTTGATTATTGTTAACCTAAGAATTTACATAAGTCTGTTTAAAAAACATTATAAATAAGTCTTGGAAACAAAAATCTCTTCTGCAGCTATATTAGAAAGTTTACTTTTCGTAACTGATTTTGTCTTTTCTTTTTCTTTTCCTTTGTGGACTTCTGGGAACAAATCAGCGCGTAAGTACCTTTTTCCTGTTATTCAATGCTTATTTTCATGATGCTTTTTCTGTTGGTTTAGTTACATGACAGTTAAAAAAGACTGTTTGCTGATCCTTAATGATAACACCAATAATGTAATTTAAGGTTATTGATCTATATTAATGCGCAAGGTAAAAAGTATTTGAACTGTCTTAAAATCTTTCTTATTGGGTTTATCTAATCATTGTTGAAAGCCTGATGAATACGTGTGGAAGGCAATAACGGCTCCTTTTGTTTTTGTTTTGTAAAAGAATGTATGTGCTGATGGCTAAATTGCGCTTAAGAAACGTGGTGAACCATATCTTTATTCTGCGGTATTTAAAATGTTTGCATAATGTAGACCGTTGTTGATCATGTGACCTCAGAAACGTAGTGAATCATAGAAAAAAATTTCCTTCAATTCACCCAGTTGTCACCATGTCCTTCTTGGCGCAAATTTCTACGCTTAATTTTATAATAGTTACTAGAGTTCCATCTCACCATAAATAATTAGATAAGTTTTTTTTTTAATCTTTTAAACCTTGGCAAAACTATCTGGTTATTGATTACTTGATTATTGTTAACCTAAGAATTTACATAAGTCTGTTTAAAAAATATTATAAATAAGTCTTGGAAACAAAAATCTCTTCTGCAGCTATATTAGAAAGTTTACTTTTCGTAACTGATTTTGTCTTTTCTTTTTCTTTTCCTTTGTGGACTTCTGGGAACAAATCAGCGCGTAAGTACCTTTTTCCTGTTATTCAATGCTTATTTTCATGATGCTTTTTCTGTTGGTTTAGTTACATGACAGTTAAAAAAGACTGTTTGCTGATCCTTAATGATAACACCAATAATGTAATTTAAGGTTATTGATCTATATTAATGCGCAACGTAAAAAGTATTTGAACTGTCTTAAAATCTTTCTTATTGGGTTTATCTAATCACTGTTGTACGCCTGTTGAATACGTGTGGAAGCCAATAACAGTACCTTTTGTTTTTGTTTTGTAAGCGTGTGTATGTGCTGATGGTTAAAGTGCACTTAACAAACGTGGTTAACCGTAAAAAATGTGTAAAATCATATCTGGTGCTCACATCTTCTCACCTGTCGGGAAAACGCTAGAAAATGTGGCTACCGTCTATGAGAGTATCGCGTGCAAAATATGTTTAAGAATTCCCCAAATAATCGACTTCTTTTTCAATAACATCTTCCTCGAGTAATTGTCTTTGTTAAATAATCGCCACCTTTTTGAACAATTAACAATAATGTAAAAAACATGTCCTCGTTTATTATGCAAGAAATATAGGTAGTTATAGTTATTTAACTAGTTATCACTAGTTAAATACATTCTGAATGTGATGTTGCGACTATTGAGCAGGCCCTTTACAAACTTTTATTCGTGCATAACTCACAAAAATTATCACAGTAATTCGGAGAAATGGACAATGGTCTTTCATTTTTTTTTGGTAATTGTGGGCAATTCAGTGTAGCGAAGGGTAGAGCGTAAAGGTTACGCTGCTGGTGTTACTATGTCTCAGGTTTGAATCCTTTTCAGAAGAATCTATTCACTCTATCACGAATACGGAAACCCGACTGGCCACGCCACTCTTTATCTAATTAAAAATCCTCCCACTCAAACAATCCGTTTTTGACTCATAACAACGAGGCTCGCACCACCAAGATAACTACGACTTTAGGATGAGATTGAGTGGAACAATTGATTTATCTTTTAGACAAACTCTAAATCGTGACAGCCCAGTTTGGCATGCCGGAAGAGTCAAAATTAACTTAAAATTTTTCATTTATCTAAAATTTCAATTGAATTTTCTACGAAAATAATTAGATTATTCGTGTATTACCGCTAAATGTAATAACAACGCTAAATGTAATACCAACCGTAAATCTAATACATTTTAACGGTAAATGTAATAAGCTGTCTAACCGTAAATGTAATACAACTTATCTCTAAATGTAATAACCGTGATTTTGTTTGGATATGGCAAGGGCTTCTTAATCTTCTACAGCCGATATTTGGAACTACGTTTTCTATTGCTGTTTTTTCATTGTTAGTTATTTTTTTCTGCCAGCTAACTTTCAATCACTGGTTTAATTTGGAAATTATTGGAAGATATTTTCAAAGCGACACTTTTGTTATAATTTTGCAATTATACTTGAGAACTCAGTTTGGGCTAAGTCAGCAGACAATCGCCATATAACAAGGGCGTTAACAGATAGATTGTTGGTAGAGGATACATTTTGTTCAAAGAGTGTAAGAGAACCTGTGTGTGTGTGTGTGTGTGTGTGTGTGTGTGTGTGTGTGTGTGTGTGTGTGTGTGTGTGCAAAAACAATGCGGTAAACTGCCCCATTGAAGTGCAGAGATGTTCGAGGATAAAAGGATAGACGGCGGAAGGCAGTAGCCGTAGATAAAGTTATAAAACTGTCTCAATGAGTGTGTCTAGTACTACGCTTTGTCTGTCGTAAGTAACTCTCGGGGTAAAACAACTGAGATCAGGCCCTGGATAGCAATGTGAGGCGGGCATCGACTATCCGCAGATAGAGGGATTTCCAGCCTAATTGGGCTGTCTCTTCAGTGGCCAACTTGCCGCTCGACATTATTTTGAACTCCAGGACTTAGGTATCATTCGTGGTGGGGTCTAACAAGTCCCATATGCCTTTGGTGATAATTGGAAGTATTGACCTTATTATAAGTAGAAAGGGAGCTATTTGCCTTTGATGGTTCCCACTTAAAGTCTTTAGAAAGATTTGAGAACGTGTACGAAAAAAAAACGACGAACTTTGCATGTGGTGGTGTTCATGAAAGTGCGCTTCCTATTCATTGAAGCCATGCTGCAGCTGCCTGCATGCAGTAACAACAGTAGCTAACAGTGGCTACTGACGAGGTACATGATGGTATCGTGTGCAAATAGTCTGACAATGGACTTTATACCAATGGCAAGGTTGTTGGTGTAGACGAGAAAAAGTACAGGACCAGAAATACAGAAACAGTATATATCTTCAGTACACATACCAAGTGAAAGTCACGAAAAAAAGCACTAGGCTTGATGTTTCTCACTATCTAAACTTGGCATATATTTTCAACTGGTAAGTAGCCAGTCAGGAAGGCAAGTACAACAGCTGAATACCTTGAAACTAAAGGAAGGATACATAATTTATCATTAACAGCTGATATATTTTCTTGATTGTTCACGTTGGGACAATCATGTTAATATAGGAAAGTTTGGAAAAAAGCACTGAAATGAATGCAAAAAAAGAAAAGACCAAGGAAGGAAACCTGGGTATGAATATCACCCATGTTATATACCTAGACTTTCACTCAACAAAACGAGCACTGTGATTGGTTGATTCTTGGTCACGTGCCCCTGATCAAATTCAAACCTGGGTATGAATATTACCCAATGATTGACAGTTAGCGGACGGAAAAAAATAACTAAATGAATGTAGAAGGTGAAGTAGGCCTTGCCATATGCAAACGAAACCACGGTTATTACATTTAGCATTTACGGTTGGTAAAGCTATTACATTTAGCGTTAATGTTTATTACATTTACGGTTGGTATTACATTTAGCGTTGTTATTACATTTAGCGGTGATACAATTCGCTCGATGGTTGATTGGGGTTGCATTCTCATCAAATATCACGCGATAGAATATCTTGAGCTCATAACCTATTGTTTAATGGTAAAATTTACAAGAGTATCGTCGTCAATGTTGTACTTCTTACCGGTACAAATTGGTTAATACATTGTTGTCTCCTCCAAACGCAACATAATTACTCAATTTAGTTTTTATTGTCCAAACCGTGCGCTGACATTCCTATTTAAACTTTTTTCCCTGGACCGTAAGTTTGAATGAGAGATACTTTTCTAGCAAATGGTTTTGACGAATTGAAATCACCCCTTTTATAGTTTAATGGATCGTCTCTTTTCGTTCTGTTTTTCCCATTTTTACTTTGGGAGAAAATTTGAAACATTTTCGTAACGTGGTGCCCTTTTACTTTCTTCAATACGCGCATCGATTTTGTTTGAAATAATAATATATAACCTAGGTAAGGTTTCTTGACACCCCCTCTGTTCATTAAAGTACATAATATAAGAATTCCAGCTTGTCCAATTTTATGGCATGTGTTGATACATCAGTCAGTACATCCTTAACCTCAACGCCTCTCAAAGCTACTGAGTATAAATGACTCAGTACAAATTACTTTTATATGTAAGAGTATGCGTAGGAGTATACGTATAAAAAAGTGGATAGGTTAGTATAGAACAAACTGATTTGTCTCGGTTAGAAATATGAAACAAAAGCAGCATTTATACAGTGAAATTAATTAATTACAGGACCACGGTGATGTGTTTTTCTTTTTTTTAACTTTGAATGGCAAACCTCCACTGTTACCATTTTGATGCCCGGATTATTTTAATTCGTTTGAAACGTCTTTAATTGTAATTTCGTTGTGATTTCTTCCGGTGCTTTCATTCATGATGTTTCTTGATTAGAATACTGTAAACAATTATGTATAGAGGTACTCCGGTATAATGAATCCCTTTATAATGAAGTCCCTGCTATAAAGAACGAACAAGTGCCAGATACTGTCTACTGAACCCGGCATAGACAACAACGAACAAAATACTCGTTATAAAGAACACAATCAAGAAGCCCAAACTTAAAGTTTGCCGGCCTGAAATATCGAATATTGATGTCATCACAAATCAATCAATCAATCAATAAACTTTATTTACCCTCGAATTTACAGTGTAGCACTCAAGTGCTAATATCTTCGAGCCAACTACATTAATAAATAATTATAATAAAAAGTTAATTCTATATAACAAATAAGATAACTAACTACCTAGACAACTAACTTGCAAATTATCATGATGTAGAAAGGTTTGCAGTTCCTGCCCTTTTAAGTAAATTATTGTTCCCTGTAGATATCAGTCGTCGAAAAGAAGTAAAATCAGAAATAGTGCGGTAATGGTCAGGAAGAGAATTCCAAGCTGTTGCTGCCAAGTAACTAAAGGAATTGAGACCATAAGAAGTGGTCAATGGTTTGGGCAAACAGAGCATATTATGTCCTCTTAAAAAATAGGTGCTAGAGCGTAAACGAAACATATCTTTTAAATATCTTGGATAATCAGAAAAATGAAGACATTTAAAAATAGTAAGAATCATGTTTTGTAAACGCTTGTCCTTAAGGTTTGCGGTTCCTGCCTTTTTAAGTAAATTATTGTACTCAGAGTTAAAATCCTTGAAAATGAATCGAAGAATACGTTTGTTTAAGAGGTCCAGTTTATCAGAATCTTGTTTACTAGAGAAATGCCACACCATAGAACAACAAGAAAGCCCATTGGGCATTTTAACCGGCCATTCTGACCCTCCCCACCCCTAGGTTTCACAAATGTTAGCGCGATCCTCTATTTATACGAATCGGCGTGACGAAAAGTGTGATTGTGTGACACAATATTTTGACTATAACGTTACTGGATGACGTGATGTTTAAACTCTGATGACTCAGCTTATCTTTCTTATCGCTTTTATTTGTGCTGAAAAACGCAAATTCACTCAAACATTGAATGTCGATATAAATTCGTCCACAACTGAGAATGCTCACACCGGGACGACGAAGTATTTACTGTTGTGCCTAGACCTTAAATACAAACAGTGAACATAGCAGTAGAATCAAAATATAACGCTTGATAAACACGAGCTCGAGCAGATCGTCAGAGTATGGGGCACGTCAAGGCATATCTCATGACGTGATGTTTAAATCCGGTTTGCTAACCCGGGAATCCCCTTGCAAAAGTAAACAAGCGAGCGGGGATGAAAGTCGCCCATGTCTTTGAAAGCTAACGCGCCTGTCGAGCCGCAATCGATTTCGCACTCACTCGCTTGTTTTTCTTTTCCTTCACTATCTCTGAATGGAAAGAGAGACTGCTCGTAGCCTTTAGCATACACCACACGCAAACCACACAAATCCGTCGATGATATTCAGATATTTTCGTACTTTCAATGCAAAAAGACTCGTAACACCTACCCTATTAATTGATCTCCTTATTAATGACGATTCCTTCGTATCAACTTCTCGTCTCAAATAAACATTCATCTCTCTCCGTTCACAAGTCAGAACTATCATGTACTGATGGTGCAATCCACTAATATTGCATCATCATTCTAGTACCAATTCCTTCTCTTCCTAGCCCACGCCGGCAAAACGCAACTGTCCTTTTTGTCCGCTGCGAATTACAAGTTAGCCAATCAGAAACCTTACAATTCACTTCGCAACCCCCCCCCCCCCATAGAACGCAGCACAATGTTACACCGCTCCTATACAAAACGCAACTTTCAAAGCAAATCACATTCACAGAAGCGTGATATGCTCCTGACATTCACAAATCCTTCTGACTCCCAAATTTTTACACCCTCAAAATGTCAATCCCAATAAAAAAAAACCCTGCGCTTAAAAAATTTTCACCATAACCACTAGCTAGATCAGACAACACAGCCAATTCCGCATTCCATCCTATTAGCTGCTTTACTCAATTGCGCATGCGTTTTACAAGACAAATACAAAAAACCCCAAACTTAACAACCCTTCGTCGTTGATATCTTAAATACTGTAAATTAAAAGAAAAGAACACACGAAGGTAACATTCAGCAGACTAATACAGTAGAACCCAAAAATATATAATGCACGCGCAAGAAGTGGCGCAAGAAGTTCTTGCGCCGCAAGAACACGCAAGCCGGCGAAAGTGAAAGTGCTATGTTTTTGCGGTTTACCCGCAAGAAAAAACATTCGAAGCGCAAGAAGTTGAAACAGGGTCTGGAAGGGTATTCTCGGGATCCGGGATTTGACCAAAATACGGTGCGGGATTCGGGAAAACGCAAAACATCTTGACGGGATTCGGGATTTGACTGCTACGAGGGAAGCGGGATTCACCAAATTTGGGTACGGGATGCGGGATTTTGTTGCCTGTCTGTCGGGAATTCGGGAAATCGTCACGACCCAAAAAACCCTTACAGCGGCAAAAGCGAATCAACCAGGCGAGCGCCAAATATCAATCGAAAGGGCTAATCTACATCTTAAATTTATTAGCTTTTGCAGAAATTAGTCTTTTTTAATGTATTTTTGGGAAAGCAGAAACGAAATTTGGGATAGCGATGAAAAAAGTGCGGGATGCGGGATTCTCGTGGTAAAGGAGTGGGAATGCGGGATCAGGACCCCCCTTCCAGACCCTGTTGAAAATCTAGCCGCAAGAAGCCGCAAGAAGCCGCAAGAAGTTACTAATGTAGAAGACGCAAGAAGTACTGCGGGTTCAGCCGAAGAAACTTGTAGTGCTCGTGTTAGTGTGAGGTAATTTGC
This sequence comes from Siderastrea radians, assembly GCA_964017195.1. Classification (NCBI taxonomy): domain Eukaryota; kingdom Metazoa; phylum Cnidaria; class Anthozoa; order Scleractinia; family Rhizangiidae; genus Siderastrea; species Siderastrea radians. The sequence continues at coordinate 16,836,141 of OZ024899.1, forward strand.
AAAAGTAATGAGAGAGAATGTCGCGCTCTATTCTCTTTGAAATATCGCCGAGCTTTCGAGCGATTTTTCGCCGCGTTGGCGCGACAATTCGCCAAGTCAAGCGAAAGTTCGCAAGGCTAATCAAAAACTCAAGGAAGCAAATGTTCGAACAACCGAAGTATCGAAGAAAATTCACGTCACGAAATGGACTATCCGCCAGCTTTCCGAATACAAGATAAAACAACCGGTAAACATGATCTCCGGCACATGACAAAATATGAACAATTTTTTTTAAGCGTGTCTGATACGGTAATACGGGTTCAACTCAGAACTGACTCAATTCAGTTTTTTATTCCATCAAAGAAATAGAAACAAAAAAGTCCAAAAGCTATAATTGTGGCAAACTGCGCGAACTCTTCTTTGACAGGCAAGACAAGACAAGACTTACACGTGCAGGAAGTCATGCCATCTCGTGGGTGAACTCGTCAAGAATCCCTGCATCTTTACCACTTTAATTTCCCAGCAGAAAAGGAATACTCGAAGAAATAGCATAAACATATGATTTCAACTACACATTCACCTTTCGACACAGCTTGCTGCCTGGGGCTTGCTGTTTTGACGGCTTAGAGAACTGCTTATGCATTGCGTTACAAAATGTCATTCATGCAAATCGTGCTAAATTTGCATACGGCAGATTTGTGTTTACTCAGGTTAGAATTGACGTGTCGAATTTCTTTCAGATCGCGGAATTTTAGTTTCCTTCAGACTTCTTTGGTTTACTTCGAAGTTTTAAAATGTGATATCGACCTCAGCGTAATGAATGGAACTATTTTTACAAACATAATGTGTTTTTCCAATTAAGACTTTTGAACAGGTGAATGTCGGTTCATTAATAATGTGACTGATGGACTGTGCTTTGCCGTTGTTCCTTATTTAAGTGAAATAAATCGAGCGAAATCTTTCGCGCCGCTAAGCGTACCGCATGTCTGGGACTCCGGAACACATAATAAACAATAACATACGCGTGCTTCGTTTGAGTCTCGTTTCTCCCTAGCCGTTAAAAAATAACATTGAAGGCGACCAGCGTCAAATTCAGAACCTAGTGAACTCTTTATCAGATAAAAAATTCTAAACCGAAGAAAGAAACTTACAAGCGACCAAATAAACAACTGATTGCAAGCTACAAAGGCAGCCGATTTCGAACGTGCGTTGCACCACAAAGTGGTCTCTTTTTTACCTTCTCCGGGTTCCGGGTTTTTAAGATGTTAGCGCAAAGAAGTTCTTGTGCTTACTTGCGGTCTGGACATCTTACCATAAAGAAGTTCTTGCGGTTTTAACTTCTAAACGCAAAGAAGTTCTTGCGGCTTGCAGTATTCAAGCGCAAGCGTCCCGCAAGTAGCCGCAAGAAGTTCCCGGCTTGCGGACGCAAAAAGAGGTTCTTGCGCGTGCATTATTTTTGGGCTGTACTGTATGCGCATGCGTCTTATAGAAGACAGTACCACTCTTGAGTACCCGTACCACAAGCTTTACAGCACTTTGTTCGTATGTTAAGCCAACTGACTATCACGACAAAACCGTGTCCATTTTATAAACCGGCGGTCGCCATAGCGACGGCCGGTTAATAATAAAAGTGAGGAAGTATAAATGCCTTATAAAGACGGAGCATGGCTTCAGTAGACATCAGTTTGCCAAACCTTGTCATAACGCTAAACTGATTGTTTACCTTTTTACATATAGAGGACACATGTTGCTTAAACGTAAGATCTTTATCAATTGTAACGCCGAAAAGTTCCATTGAGTCAGTTACTGAGAAATTAAACTGATGGTCAGTTTTTCCTAGTATCATCCCTTGGTGTTTGCTGGGATTTGCTATCATTCCATTGATCTCGTACCAGGCATTTGCTGAGCTTACCTCACACGAGATACGCCTTTCCAAAGATACCGGATCCGTATCGGCGGTGTAGAGTTGACCATCATCTGCATACATATTTAATTGTACAGTTTTGATATGTAGGAATAAATCATTTATGAAAATATTAAAAAACATTGGACCAAGAACACTGCCTTGAGGTACTCCTCGCCTGACTTCTTGCCAATCAGAACGTGTATCACCTACTTTCACCCGCTGCATCCTACCGTGTAAGTAATCTTTAAGAAGCATACAACTTCTACTGTTGACACGATAGGCCTTCAGCTTGGCCAGCAAGAGTCCATGCGGTATCGTGTCAAAAGCCTTAGATAAATCCATTGATATCACTGCAACAATTTGTTTATTATCCAGACTACGCTTCCAATCTTCTGTTAACCTCATTAGCGAGGTTTCACAGCTATAGTGTCTCCTATAAGCTGAGATGTAGTCAGACAATATTTCAGAATAGAACTGGTCTAGTTGAGAAGCAAGAGGTTTCTCAAAAACATTATTTAGGGCCGGTAAAACAGTAACGGGTCGATAATTCTCTTTACTCAATTCATCATTTTTCTTGAAAAGAGGTGTAACCTGCCCCATTTTCCATCGAGAAGGATATTTGCATTGTTTGATCGATTCATTCATTAACTCTGCTAGTGGACCAGATATCGCAGAAGCGGATTCCTTAAGAAGCCGCGGAGTTATGGTGTCGTGGCCGCAGGCCTTGCGTGCGTTGATGTTTGATAATAGTTTTTCAACCTGGGTCTTATTGGTGTATTTAAAATTAAAATTATGTATGGCGTTCTTTCTTCTGTTTTCCTCCACAATTGCTCGAATGCTGGGGTGTGCACTGAATTCGTTTCCAAAGTCATGTTCTTTAATGTCCTGTACATCATCAACGATGTGAATAAAATAGTTGTTGAACAATTCAGCTAGTTCTTTCTTATCCGTAATAACCACATCGTTTTCAATTAGTGTAATGTCATTGGCTTGTTTACTGGACCTCGAATGCATAAACGGACGATAAGCCTCCCAAAATGCACGTGGATTGTCAGTCTCTGACTTGTTTTTAAAATGATCTTTAATCGCTTTGCGCCTAATTGACGTGCATTTGTTTCTTTGTTTCTTATATTCGGCGTAATTAGCGTCGGTCCTCTGATGCGTGAACTTCTTCCAAAGTTTGTTGCGGTGAGAATGGCTTTACGCCATTGTTCGTTCATGAAAGGAATTTGATTGCCCCTTATGTGTGCTTGCTTTTGTGGTGCGTGTTCGTTTAGAATGTCAAGGTACAGTGACTCAAACACGTATTGTTTATCGTCAATATCGTCAAACACCTCCATAACGTGGAAAGGGACATTATGTAAATCACGTAAAAATAAATCCCGGTCAAAATTCTTTAGACTTCTCAGTTGTATTTTGCGAGATCGCAATCGCGGAGCTGTGGTTCTCAGAATGGTATATATTAGAGAATGATCGCTGATATGAGCATCCACTACGCCCGATGAAAATATTCTTCTTGTGTTGTTTGTTAAAATCAAGTCGAGCAATGTTGACGATGTCTTGCCTATACGAGTGGGTAATTTAATCAAATTTTTGAGACCGTATACTTCCAGTAAATCTTTTAAGTGACCACTGTCCTTAGGATCCAACAGATTACTATTGAAGTCTCCAACGCAGATGACATCGTTTGGAAAAGTCGTAACAACTTCAAATAACCTGCTCAGTTCGAATTTCCATTGAGATGTTGGAATGGATGGAGGCCTGTAAATCGCCATAACAGTGAGCCAGGATTTTGTTACCTTCACTTTCAGTATGATGTGTTCAGTCCTGAAGTTTGACGTATCGATACCATATTGGTCTTCAAGCTCTTTTGTCACAGTGAAACACAGATCACTTCGTACGAATATCATAAGCCCACCGCCATAAATATTTCTATCCGAACGGCACATACGAAAACCCTGAATGGCAAACTGGCTGTCAGGATATGTTTTATCCAGCTTAGTTTCAGAGATGGCCAAAATGTCGAACCTTCCGCGCATAAGCCAGCTTTTGATCTCGTGGAGTTTAAAGCCGGCTATGCTGTTGGCATTGATATGACCGATCTTAACGTTTTTCCGATGCGTTTTAACTAAAGTGTCAAAACTCGTCCAAGTGTTGTTGTGGTCTTCGTTCTCACTCAGAGTCTGCTCTGTGTCACTGCAAGAACTGTGGCTGGTATCAATTTCGCTAACGTCAGCAAAAGGTAGTTGTTTTATCTCGTCGAAGCAGGGAGGACATATCCAACTACCGTTTCCAGAAGCCTGTAATCGCTTGTACTCTTTGGGTGAGATTCCACCGCACTTGATATGAATTCGTTGAGAGCAGGAGCTGCAACTCACTGCCCTGTGATTTTTAGCCACCACTTTTCTACAAACGGTGCAACTTTCCGGTCCTGGATTAGGGCTAATGTCTCCACTTAGACGAAGCAATTCAAAGTTGAAGCTTGCGACGCTGTTGCTGTAGTAGTGAAATCTTGACTTGGTGTACTTCGTATGACATCTATTTACAAGATGGCGGCCATTTGCAGCAATGGATGACATCAGAAACATACACACTGGTCTCGTTTGCTCGGTTTCTGAAACCGATAATACCTTAAGATCATTATATTCTCTTCCAAGAAGGCCAGGACCAAGTAGAAAACAGCAAAACAATTGTAAGAGTAGAAATAAGACCGTTGCAACGGAGCCGTGATATGCACGTGTTTGCGCCATCGCTGTCAGGTGTTTACTGAAGTTGAAACTGAAGTTGAATACACAACCGATCAACAGAGATACGTACAGACCCTAAAGGACGAATTTTATCTAATTGCTGAAATCTGGGTAAAAATTGCACGATTAAACCTGAGTGGTGCAACATAACACCGTTTAAGGTAACATAATTATTAGCGAAAACCTGATATAACGAAGATTTTGGTCGTTTTCCCTTAATTTCGTTATAACAGGGTTTCGTTTATAACGAACACCCGTTATTATCAACACATTTTACCTGTCCTTCGGAGTTCCACGTTATAAGGCGTACTTAATAGATAAGCTGCGCCGCAAGTTTGAAAGGTAGCTAGTAAAATTTGGAAACATTCAAATTACAGAAAAGGAAAAAAGTTGAATCTTTTGGTTGTAAGTCCTTTTAACAGAGTACTACTATTGCTCTGTAAACGATGCTGAAGACTGGAAACCAACTTCCTTATCTGAAATGCTAAGTTTTGCAACCTTAGTAACCACATTTTGTTGGTCTTCAAATCGCGGCTACTTTGGTGAAGTGAACGGATAAAATAGCTCCAAAACTTGTCTTGAAGATGTACAACTGAGTCATCTTTGCATATTTTACTCCGAGTTAGCGGAGGACCTTTTAAAAAAATAAAATTTTAAATAGGCTCGGCTGTCGGATCTTTGAAATGATGATAATTCGATTCAGTCTTGATCATTCCTTGATAATAAATTCGGCCATGACTGCTGCAAGGGTAAAAATATTTTGATTATAGTCTCACAACGTTTTCCAGAATTGGGTTGAATTAATATTCTGCAATCATTGTGGGCAAGTTTTAAAACGTTTCTGTAGAACAGCGTAGTAGGAATAACGCATGCTGTACATTTTAATCCTTCTTATTAGGTTTATCTAATAACTGTTGTAGGCCTGTTGAATACGTGTGAAAGCCAATAACAGTTCCTTTTGTTTTTGTTTTGCAAAAGTATGTATGTGCTGATGGCTAATTTGCGTTTAACAAAAGTGGTGAACCATATCTTCATTGTGCCTTAAGTCTGAGTATTTAAAGTTTTTGCATAACGTGGACCGTTGTTGAACATGTGACCTCAGTAAACGTAGTGAATCATAAAAAAAATACATTCAATTCACCCAGTTGCCATCATGCCCTTGGTGCAATTTTGTACGCTTAATTTTATAATAGTTACTAGAGTTCCATCTCACCATAAATAATTAGATAAGTTTAGTTTTTAACTTTTAGACCTCGGCGAAACTACCTGGTTATTGATTATTTGATTATTGTTAGCCTTAGAATTAAAAAAAGTCTGTTTAAAAGAATATTATCAACGAGTCTTTGAAACAAAAATCTCTTTTGCAGCTATAATAGTAACGTTTACTCTTTATATTTGATTTTGTGTTTTCTTTTTCTTTTCCTTTGTGGACTCTTGGGAACAAATCAGTCGGTAAGTATCTTCTTCTATTATTCAATGCTTATTTTTATGATTCTTTTCTGTAGGTTTAGTTACATAACTGTTAAAAGAAACTGTTGGCTGATCCTTAATGATAACACCAATAATGTAATTAAGGGCTATTGATCTACATTAATGCACATCGTAAAAAGTATTTGAACTGTCTGAAAATGTTTCTTACTTAGTTGCTAATGTCTGTTGTAATCCTGTTGAAAACCTGAAGAAGCCAATAACAGTTCCTTTTGTTTTTGTTTTGTAAACGCACCTGCTGATGGCTAAAGCGCGCTTAAAAAAAGTGGTGAACCATATATTAATGTGAAAAATCATATTTCGTGCACAGCATAGTTACTCGATGGACTGGTTATGGAACCTTGCAAGTTTTAAAGGCCGTAAAAAAGGCGCTGCAATTTAGGTTGAAAATACTATGACCGTGTACAATCTTTTGTTTTGCCTTTGCATACTATGGCTGAATAACTTAACAGTGACATTTTTATTGGCTAGTTGTTCATGCAAAATTCAAAACCTATTGTTTGTTGTGCACGGTCAAGGCTAAAAACGATAACAAAAACATAAAACAAAGTACTTTACTGAGCTTTATACCCAGATTCTTTTATTAACTATGTGCACAGATCCTCTCACATGTCGGGAAAAGGCTAGAAAATGTGGCTACCGTCTATGAGATTATCCCGTGTAAAATATGTTGAAGAGTTCCTCAAATAATCGACTGTTTTTTTTAGGAAACTTTACCACTAGCGTCTTCCTTTAATAATTGTCCTTGTTAAATAATCGTCACCTTTTTGAATAATTACCTAAAATTATAAAAAATTATCATCGCTTATTATGCAAGAAATATAGGTAGTTATATAGTTATAGTTATTTAACTAGTTATCACTAGTTAAATACATTCTAAATATGATATTGCAACTATCGAGCAGGCCTTTTACGAACTTCTATTCATGCATAACTCACAAAAGTTATTACAAGAAATCGGAGAAATGGACAATGGTCTTTCATTTTTTTTATAATTGTGGGCATTTCAGTGTACAAAGGGTAGAGCGTGTATGTTGATTCACTACTGGTGTCATAGGAAGCCCAAGCATAATATTTGAATATCATTAAAAATGGCGTTTCAAAATATAAGACTTTGTATGGGATTTCGAAGCGAACATTTTGAGCAATACATAACAACGAACTAACTGAATAAAGTTCATGAAACATTACATGGTGTTGTTTGCTATCCTTACAAAGCATTTTGAGCAGTTTTAGGTCCATTTACGTAACTGTGTTAGTACGTGTCTAATACATTGACAAGGAAGGAGTCATTTGGCCCGATTTAGCCACTATCACCGCTCGACACGTTTCGGAATTTGCTCGAATTTACCCACAAATATAGTTCGGGCTCCCATTCTGACTTAGCGACGTGACAAAAGGAAGACATACAAGTGATTTTCTCAAAACCAATTGCACATACCTCGTGTCCCAAAAGAATTATCCACTGCACAAAATCATAATAGCATCTCAAAATAGGCCGCCAGGGATGCGTGAGGATCCCGATAGCCCCGTTTGACCGCGGTCGGCACTGGACACCAGTCAAATCATGCCCTTATCGGGAGGGCCACGCTCGTTTTGGTCGTGTTACAATTGTAGTAACTATGACCCGGTACGGACACAAAATTGTCGCTCCAACGTAGTCTGGTTCGCGCGAGAAAGGTGGAATCGCTGCGCGGGACTCCGTGACCTTATGGAGAGAATTAAGTTATCGAAAGAAATTAAAACGGTCTTGGCTGTTAGAAACTGAAAACAAGTCAAGAAAAAGAGAAAGTGAACCGTGTTTCTCCTTCCTCCTATGTTTCTATTCATGCGTGGTAAATTGAACATATTTGCGTTGGTGTACAAAACGTTTGTAATACAGGTCAGTCTACTGCGTTAATTTTAAATACGTACTCTGCGTGAATTGAATGTGTTCAATTTTTTGGAATCGTCGATAGGTTTTATATACCAGGTATATTTTTTCGAACCGAAGTTGGCAAATTCATTTAAATTCATATCCTCACGCGCGTGAAAATGTTATTTTAAAATTGTTATAATTGTATATACAATATCTATTTCTATATTTGCATGAAGCCGGTCAGGTAACCTACTTATTAGAAAAAACAAGAAAATATACACCCTGAAAATGGATATAAATTCAGAAATGGGAATGATTTATTTTTGCTATCCGCTTGTAACACGCAGCGATTTTCTCACGCGAACCAGACTACGTTGGAGCGACAATTTTGTGTCCGTACCGGGTCATAGTTACTACAATTGTAACACGACCAAAACGAGCGTGTCCCTCCCGATAAGGGCATGATTTGACTGGTGTCCAGTGCCGACCGCGGTCAAACGGGGCTATCGGGATCCTCACGCATCCCTGGCGGCCTATTTTGAGATGCTATTATGATTTTGTGCAGTGGATAATTCTTTTGGGACACGAGGTATGTGCAATTGGTTTTGAGAAAATCACTTGTATGTCTTCCTTTTGTCACGTCGCTAAGTCAGAATGGGAGCCTGAACTATATTTGTGGGTAAATTCGAGCAAATTCCGAAACGTGTCGAGCGGTGATAGTGGCTAAATCGGGCCAAATGACTCCTTCCTTGTCAATGTATTATACACGTACTAACACAGTTACGTAAATGGACCTAAAACTGCTCAAAATGCTTTGTAAGGATAGCAAACAACACCATGTAATGTTTCATGAACTTTATTCAGTTAGTTCGTTGTTATGTATTGCTCAAAATGTTCGCTTCGAAATCCCATACAAAGTCTTATATTTTGAAACGCCATTTTTAATGATATTCAAATATTATGCTTGGGCTTCCTATGCTGGTGTTAGTGTGTCTCAGGTCTCAATCCTTTTCAGAAGCAATCTTTTCACTCTTCCACGAATACGGAAACCCTATCGCTATCTAATTAAAAATTCTCCAACTCGAACAAGTCGTTTTTGAACTTGTAATGAGGCTCGCACCACCAAGATAACTCCGACTTTAGGATGAGATATGATTGAGTGGAACAATTGATTTATATTGGGGACAAACTCTAAAGCGTGACAGCCCAGTTTGGCTTGCCGGAAGAGCCAAATTAACTTAAAAGTTTTCTTTTTTCTAAATTTTTAATTGAGTTTTCTGCGAAAACAATTACTTATCCGCTCTCGATTCCTTGCGGGATTGTTGATTGGGGTTGTACGCGAGAGAATCTCGTCTCACATTTTATTGTGTAATGGTAAAATTTACAAGAGCATCGTCGTCAATATTATGCTTCTTACCGGTACAAATTGCTTAACGCATGGTTGTCTCCTCCAAACACAACATAGTCACTCAATTTAATTTTTATCGTCCAAACTGTGCGCTGACATTCCTATTTAGACTTCTTTTCTGCACCCTACGATCTTAAAAGAGATACTTTTTTAGCAACTGGCTTTTATGAATCAAAATCACCCCTTCTATAGTTTAATGGATCGTCTCTTTTCGTTCTGTCTTTCCCATTTTACTTTGGGAGAAAATTTAAAACTTTTCGTAACGTGGTGCCCTTTTACTTTCTTCAATGCGTGCATCGATTTTGTTTGAAATACTAACATATAACCTAGGTAAGATTTCTTGACACCCCTGTGTTCCTTAAATTACATAATATAAGAATTCCAGCTTGTCCAATTTTATGGCATGTGTTGATACATCAGTCAGTACATCCTTAACCTCAACGCCTCTCAAAGCTACTGAGTATAAATGACTGAGTATAAATTACTTTTATACGTAAGAGTATGCGTAGGAGTATACGTATAAAAAAGTGGATAGGTTAGTATAGAACAAACTGATCTGTCTCGGTTAGAAATATGAAACAAAAGCAGCATTTATACAGTGAAATTAATGAATTACAGGACCACGGTGATGTATTTTCCTTTCTTTACACTTTGAATGACAAACCTCCACTGTTATTATTTTGATGCACGGATTATTTTAATTCCGGTTTGAAACGTCTTTCATTGTAGTTTCGTCGTGATTTCTTCAGATGCTTTCATTCATGATGTTTCTTGATTAGAATACTGTAAACAATTATGTATAGAGGTACCCCGATGTAATGAATCCCTTTATAATGAAGTCCCTGCTATAAAGAACGAACAAGTGCCAGATACTGTCTACTGAACCCGGCATAGATAACAACGAACGAAATACTCGTTATAAAGAATACAATCAAGAAGCCCAAACTTAAAGTTTGCCCAGAAATATCGAATATTGATGTCACCACGAAACTGAAGTTAAATACACAACCGATCAACAAAGATACGTACAGACCCGAAAGAACGAATTTTATCTAATTGCTGAAATCTGGGTAAAAATTGCACGATTAAACCTGAGTGGTGCAACATAACACCATTTAAGGCAACATCAGTTATTAGCAAAAATCCGATATAACGAAGATTTTGGTCGTTTTCCCTCAACTTCGTTATAACAGGTTTCGTTTATAACGAACACCCGTTATTATGAACACAGGGTCCGTACGCGTCTTGAAAACCCTTGAATTTCAGAAGTCCGATTTCAAGGCCTTGAAAGTACTTGAAATTGATTTTGGTCCTTGAAAGTGCTTGATTTTTTATTGAAGAAGATCGAGAAATATTTAAATACTTAAAGGTTTTAAAGTAAATGAAAGCCGGTGAAAACAAATGTTCAGGTAAACAAAGTATAACATCCTCGAAATGCTCACAAAATGCGTAAAAACGCTTGTTTTCGTATCTGTATGCCCAAAACATAGGTTTAAACGCAAACATTTTGCTTGGTTTGCGATAAATTCTTACTTAAAAAAAGTCCTTGAAATTTCAATGTAGGGTCCTGGAAAGTCCTTGAAAAGTCCTTTAATTTTTGGCCTGAAAAAGTGTACGAACCCTGTGAACAAATTTTAGCTGTCCTTCGGAGTTCCACGTTATAAGGCGTACTTAATAGATAAGCTGCGCCGCAAGTTTGAAAGGTAGCTAGTGAAATTTGGAAACATTCAAATTACAGAAAAGGAAAAAAGTTGAATCTTTTGGTTGTAAGTCCTTTTAACAGAGTATTACCATTGCTCTGTAAACGATGCTGAAGACTGGAAACCAACTTCCTTATCTGAAATGCTAAGTTTTGCAACCTTAGTAACCACATTTTGTTGGTCTTCAAATCGCAGCTACTTTGGTGAAGTGAACGGACAAAATAGCTCCAAAACTTGTCTTGAAGATGTACAACTGAATTGTCTTTGCATATTTTACTCCGAGTTAGCGGAGGACCTTTTAAAAAAATAAAATTTTAAATAGGCTCGGTTGTCGAATCTTTGAAATGATGATAATTCGATTTAGTCTTGATCATTCCTTGATAATGAATTCGGCCATGACTGCTGCAAGGGTAAAAATAATTTGATCATAGTCTCACAACGTTTTCCAGAATTGGGTTGAATTAATATTCTGCAATCACTGTGGACAAGTTTTAAAACGTTTCTGTAGAACAGCGTAGTAGGAATAACGCATGCTGTACATTTTAATCCTTCTTGTTAGGTTTATCTAATAACTGTTGTAGGCCTGTTGAATACGTGTGGAAGCCAATAACAGTTCCTTTTGTTTTTGTTTTGCAAAAGTATGTATGTGCTGATGGCTAAATTGCGTTTAACACAAGTGGTGAACCACATCTTCATTGTGCCTAAGTCTGAGTATTTAAAATTTTTGCATAACGTGGACCGTTGTTGATCATGTGACCTCAGTAAACGTAGTGAATCATAAAAAGAATTCATTCAATTCACCCAGTTGCCATCATGTCCTTGGCGCAATTTTGTACGCTTAATTTTATAATAGTTACTAGAGTTCCATCTCACCATAAATAATTAGATAAGTTTAGTTTTTAACTTTTAAACCTCGGCGAAACTACCTGGTTATTGATTATTTGATTATTGTTAGCCTTAGAATTAAAAAAGTCTGTTTAAAAGAACATTATCAACGAGTCTTTGAAACAAAATCTCTTTTGCAGCTATAATAGTAACGTTTACTCTTTATATTTGATTTTGTGTTTCTTTTTCTTTTCCTTTGTGGACTCTTGGGAACAAATCAGTCGGTAAGTATCTTCTTCTATAATTCAATGCTTATTTTTATGATTCTTTTCTGTAGGTTTAGTTACATAACTGTTAAAAGAAACTGTTGGCTGATCCTTAATGATAACACCAATAATGTAATTAAGGGATATTGATCTACATTAATGCACATCGTAAAAAGGATTTGAACTGTCTGAAAATGTTTCTTACTTAGTTGCGAATGTCTGTTGTAATCCTGTTGAAAACCTGAAGAAGCCAATAACAGTTCCTTCTGTTTTTGTTTTGTAAACGCACCTGCTGATGGCTAAAGCGCGCTTAACAAAAGTGGTGAACCATATATTAATTTGTAAGCGTGTGTATGTGCTGATGGTTAAAGTGCACTTAACAAACGTGGTTAACCGTAAAAAATGTGTAAAATCATATCTAGGGGTACAGAATGGTCTATCCAAAATGATGCGTCTCGGAAAATATCAGCCGAGTCTCGAAATCTCGGCATCCAAAATAAGAGTCTCGGAATCTCGGGCTCGCTACACGTTGAACCGTCTCGAAGTCTCGAATTTTTATAATTCGGATCTCAGAATCGCGAAAATTGCACCCGATATTAAGCTACATTAGCACGGAGTTCACAGTTCAAGGAGCAAGCAAAGCAAATGCTAAGTCTATCTCTGTTTGCAGCGACACATAACCAACCCGTAATGAATGAGAACATCCGTACGTATTTAAGCTAAATTATTAGGAAGAACTACATTGCCCTTTTTATTACACATGATTTACTTAGTTCAAGGCTTTGCTGACAAAGTTGCAGACTACCCATTATCGTTCAGTCCTTCGGCGCTAAGCACTGGTGTGTCCCATTTGTTTTAAACATCGAGCAAAACATGCTTCTAACTGAGCGATTCATATACTGCCTTTTAACCCTTTAAGCCCTAAAAGTGACGAATATGAATTTTCTCTTTACATTACCAATACTTGTTCAGACATTCAATTGGTGAGAATAAAGTTACACACCGTTCTCACTTTGTTATTAAATTCCACCACCTCTGCCCTTTTCCACTGAGTTTTGATTGGTGATCACCTATCCCTCCCCTGCCACTGTCTCTTGACCTTAGCTAGGAATCCATGCTCTTGTTGTCTCTCCACCCAAGTGTACATTTTGTACCAACGAATTTTTAGAGAAAGATTTAATCACGGATGGCCTCGACTGCCATCCTTCTAGTAACAGTACAGGCACCCTACAGCTGCTTCATGTCATGGAGACATTTATGTACGTGAAAGCACGATGGCATAGTACGTACTTAGTAAGTCACAAGTCCCCTCTTTTGTTTTACAGCCTTAGATAACACACTTTGTTCCACTTTGGCTGTATATCGTTTGTCTCACGAGATGTAGTCACGAAGGTGACTGCTTAGTCTGTATAGCTAGTCGACTGTTTATAAATGTGTGACCACATATAGCACGTTACCTGGTTGCGATTGCGGAATCTTTTTACTGTGAGGACCTATTTCTTTTTGCATACGTCCGCTGTAGTACCGACGCTGACCGTAGGTTATGTGCGTTGAAGGTATTTCAAATTCATTACCAGAGCCTTATCCCTCTTGATTAAATAGTCTTATGCCACTAAAACGGGTAAAAAGTTGCAAATGTTCATTGTGTGAGGTAGTCGAAGAGTGCGGCCTTTATCAGTTTTCCTTGTGGGAACCAGGCAAACTTTTCGGTGTTTGCGGTATCTTTGTCGCAAACCAGAGCCAGGCAATGATGATATAATTCATCACTTCAACGTGAAAATCATCGTCCAAATAAGACCACATGTCACTTCTCATGGCTACCTCCTGTACAATTTTCTCTTTCCTAACCAGGCCACGCAGGCCATGAGACGTCATGAGACGTCTCGCTACTCTCGCTGACTCTGACATGTTTTACTGTCTTTTTCTTTTTCCATTTCCTTTGGTCTTTCTTTTTCTCTTTTCTGTAGCCAACGAATTCATTTCCTTTTAATACACGCTTTTGAGACAGAATTTGTAAGGCTTTTGTGCAAAATATTGAGTGACTTAACTTGAAATACAGTATTTGCCGGTTAATACGCACACTTCTCTCTGACTCAAGTGACACGCTCATATACAAAGTTAAGTGGCTTTATGCACACTGGCTTTCTTCACATGGTACGTTTTCATTTTTCTATCTCTGTTTTCATTTTTGTCAAATAGATTACATTGAGACTATTGAGCCGAGTTGTGCACGTTTCAAAATGAACATATGCTTTAGAGCAAGTAATTGGATGTGTTGACCGAGCGTTGAACTTCTCCTTAGTTAAGAACGGATGATACGGGCACTAAAGCGACGCACTTTAGTGAGTTCCACTGTGCCATTTTAAAGCAGCAAAAAGTTTTCGTATTCTTTTATTAACGAAGCTTTCTATGCGGGGTAGAATGACTACGTCTACATTCACGCGCAGTTAAACTTACCCTCTGCACGCTGCTCTTTCCGTGACGTTTTTTTCTTCGATTTCCTATTAACAGTTTCATCATCTGTGCTTACATCAGTGCTATCCTCGTCTATACTTTTTTAAAGGCCAAATAGAACATAGTCAAATTATTCTTTACTGCTGTCTAGCTTTTTGAGGTTATGCACCTTTCCCTCTGGTTTAGTAAGTCATTTTCCCGCCAATTTTGTTTCGCATGATATTCGCCAACCCTTATACCACCCCATCCCGCTTATATTTAGCTTTACGTAAGTTCTAAGAGATTACCGTATTACCTAGCCTCCCACGCATACGACTCCCCTAAAAACGACTGCGTGGGAGGCTACGTATTAGCCTGTATAACAGGTCTTAAATAAACGCCTGCTTTGTAGGCTAGAGCTTATAACCTTATATGCTAGTGCCAAAATTACTATACTCCCAAGAATACGCCAAATCATCTACTTCAGATCCTGAACTTTGTCAGCGTTGTAGGTCCTCTATAACACTTCATATGATTACACAATTATTCATTTTGTTCTCTTTGAATGATAAAACCCCACGTGATTCCTGATTTTCAATGGCATCATTTGCGGCGCAGGATCATTTCCGGAGATGTCATTTATTTACAGCTTCACTCGCACAGTTCCAAGTGTGCATGTTGCTCTTTTCACAGATCATTGAGCTTTCTCCGCAACACCCGCTAATTTGCGGTGACGGCTTGATGAATGACAAAGCGAAAATTTGCAACCACCGGAAATTTTACAACCACTATTATGAATAATTTCACAGAAAAAGTGCGAGTGTTATGGTAACACCGAAAAAGTGTAAATTTTTGCAGCTGTGTGAACACCAATTAAGTGTAAAAGTAACGCCAACATGGTGTACATTTACACCACAATAGTGTGAACCACTAACAATTCTGATTTGGATTGGGTAAAAAAACACCAACACAGTGTTATGTAGACGCGGAATTCGGGTAAGTTTACACCAAAAAAGTGTACTTGTGACACCCAAATGGTGTAAAACAACTTGCAGCTGTGTGCACACCAAAACAAGGTTAATTTACACCAGAGATAATTTTACACTAAAATTGTGTACTTGTGACACCCAAATGGTGTAAAACAACTTGCAGCTGTGTGCACACCGAAACAAGGTTAATTTACACCAGAGATAATTTTACACTAAAATTGTGTAAAATAACACTTCCAACTTTGTTGAATAACACCCTCCACGTGTTATGTTAACACTGTTCTAGTGTACTTCAACACTAAAATAAAAGATGCATGTGGGCTACTTAAACATTGTAATCATTGCTGCTGAAGGAGACGGACATCACTTGTTTCCAAATTTATTTCACAGTGAATATTTATTTGGTATACTATACCTTAAAACAAAATGCGTCCAAAAATACGATTTTTTGCCAAAAACAATAAGTCTACATGTAGAAAAATAAACCTTTCAGTGCAACGCGGAAACTCACTATAAATTACAAAGATGCTACTCTAATGCCTTAGAATTCAATAAAGTAGGACACTGAGTAAGATACAGTAGTTATAAAAAATAAGAAAGCTACAAAGATTCCAGTCCAAACAGTGCATTAAATTCTGTATGCTTCATTTTTAACACCTAACCTGATGTGCCAAAATAATGAAAACCAAACCCATACAAGAATAAAAGGCCTTTCAAAAGGCATTTTGATTTAAAGTACTTTTCTAGTTGTTATAGAAAAATGAAGTCAATAAATGCAGATTGAGTGAGTGATTTTGATGATAAACCACACCCAGTTCAGAAACCACCTCCATCTGATTCAGCAATCCACTGAAAAAAAAAAAAGATAAAAATTAGTAATGCTTTATTAATTACCCACTTGTACGCACCATGATTAGGCAATACTGAATGTCACTTATTCAAGTTTATTTGTTTTTGCACCAAGATCTGGAAACAAACTTATTTTGGTCAGCTATATACAAAATTTAAACAGACCACTACAGCTCCAAAAGAAAACAGCCCTCAGTAACACTTATTGTTCAGTTAGATGGAATACTCTGTCAGACAGTTGTACATACATGTACTGTATTGCTCAGTCTGTTAAGTGTTTAATACTTGGTCAGTATTGTATACCACTCAGTCAATTGAGCAAACCACTCAATCAGTTCACTCAGTTGTTTATACCACTAGATCAGTTATGTGGATCACTCAGTAAGTTGAGTAATATTACATACAGTCTTTATACCACTTGGAAGAGCAGGGTGGACCACCAGTTTGACACTCAATCAGTTGTGACTACCTGTACCTGTCTTGTCTACTAAGTCAGTTATGTGCACCACTAAGAACACATAACTTTTACAACTGTGTTTCACTCAGTAATTTATCACTCTGTGAGTTGTGTGCACCACTTGCTAACTTGTGAGTACCACCCAGTTACTTGATCAGTTGCGGCTACCACTCAGTCAGTTGTGTACACCACTGGGTCAGTTGTATCATTCAGGTCAGTTGTCAGTTGTGAGTAATGCTCCTTCAGCTGTGGAACAACTCGCCTAGTGATATAACTGACTTAACAGCTGTAGTGAAAAACACAACTGGCACAGGGGTACACAAAACCGACCGAGCAGTCTATACAATTGACCAGTTGGTATAAACAGCTGAGTGAAACGTATATTCAATTCAGTGAGTGACAGACAACATGGCTTATTGAGTGGTATGCTGGTCAGTTGTGTGTATCACTCAGTCAGTTTTGGACCACTCTATAGGTAAACAACATTTGAAGAGGCTAGTGGAAAGTCCCCTAAGAGATTTTTTTGGTCAATTTTTTTAGCTTGAAAGTGCCTGAATTTTTGCCTGTGGGCTTCAATGTATTCAGAGAACAAGCCCTGTTTTTTCCTGCCGGTTTACACTTAGTTTTCCAGAAAAGGCCAAAAAATGAGGCCCCATCTTCTGTTTTCTTTTGTTAAAATCCTAAACAAAAGAAACCAATTAAATCCTTTGCTTCATGAAACAAAAGACCAATGCTTTGTTAGATGTGTTTGGTCACTTGTGTATATTATTCAGTAAGTTGGATCACTCAGTCTGTTCCTCTTTACAACTGTACATGTAGGCAATGAGGGCCAGGACTCTACTACAGTACAATCTGACCCTCTGCTACTTTGATGGAAAAAAAATGGCAATGCTATTGTACTGTCTTTTCCCTCCTTGCAAGATTTGTGAGTTAATTTTGTCTGTCCTGTTTTGGCAAATTCTGATAAATAATCACTATCTTTGAAGAAGCACAGTCCAAGTAATGAACGGGTAGTAGTCACTCAACATTGGAGTTAGTTAAAACTGGAAAACCACTTTACACAACTGTGCAAGGCACACTGTGTCCTTCAGAGAGTGACATTAAATTCAAAATGAAAAGAGAAAGTAAAATATTTGAATTGATTTTTCTATTCTCATTATTTTTGTTCCGCTCTGACAAATTCTGATAAATAATCATCATCTTTGAAGGAGCACAGTCCAAGTAATGAGCAGAGTTCGTGCTGGTTTGTGGAAATAAAATTCAAGGAGTATTCAAGCACCAAAAACTGAGTTTTCAAGGAGTGTTCATGGCAAGTTTACTTCGTCTTGCATTATCTTTTGAAATGTTTTCATTGGTCAATAGCAACTTTAAAAAAGCCCCCCCCCCCCTGGAAATAAATTGCATTTTAAGGAAAATGACCACAAATGCAACATCAATATCAAGTCTGTAGTAATTCATAAACAGGGATGCATAACAAGTTCATAGTTCTTATGGGGCCAAAAGGCTTGCATGTGGTGAAGAAAACCAAACACATAATCCAATAAAGCAACACTATACCAAACAATAATCTCAACAATAATCTTACCAACAATATAGTCTGAAAGCAATGTTTGTGTTTTTGACTGAAAGTTGATGGTAGACACCTACTCACAACAACACTGAGGTACAACAGGCTTTTGGAAAGGATAAAATTGTTATAATTCTGGCCCGAAATCTTTAAAACTCCTGAACACACAGAATGGCAGTAAAACATGATTTTAGTGTCTCGGATCATGAAAATTGTCTGCAATAGGAACTGGTTTTGCAGAATCCATAACGCATGTTTGGTGTCTTACTACACAACGTCTACAAGCTAAATCAGAATTGAAAACACCTTCACCTCCGCCAGGCATTTCGATTCATGTTTAGATGAGTTTTCGTCCACTCACCCTAACTACGCATACAAGACATACAAGATGGCTTTCACCCGATCACATAGTTAAGAAACTGATCCCAGAATGCAATGTGCACAACATACAATTCCACCCAGCATGTAACAGCACAGGCTGAGACGCATATTTTCGAAAATTTTGTCTCCGATTTTAAAATCTGCGCTCAATGTTTATATAATCTGCACTTTTCAAGCGCCCTTGAAATCTAAAATTAAATTCCAGGACTTTTCAAGGACTTCAAGGAGTAGCATGATCCCTGAATGAGCAGACAGAAGCCACTCAACATTGGAGCTGGTTAAAAGCGGAAAACCACTTCACACAACTACACAAGGCACACTGTGTCCTTCAACGAGAGGGTGACATTGAATTCAAAATTTAAAAGTGAAAGTAAAAGATGTGTCAGTTAACCTTTCTATTCTGAATTTTTCTGTGTTGCTTTAACAAATTCTCATAAAAAAATCACCATCTTTGAAGGAGCACAGTCCAAGTAATGAGCGGGTAACAGCCACTCAACTTTGGAGCTGGTTAAAAGCGGAAAACCACTTTACACAACTATGCAAGGCACACTGTATCCTTCAGAGAGAGGGTGACATTGAATTCAAAATGAAAAGAGAAAGTAAAAGATTTGTCAGTTGATTTTTCTATTCTCATTTTTTCTGTTCTGCTCTGGCAAACTCTGATAAATAGTCACCATCTTTGAAGGAGCACAGTCCAAGTAATGAGCGGGTAGAAGTGACATTGTATTCAACGACTTTTGGCGCCAAAATGGTAAAACTGCATAAATTTTCGTACCGCCAAATTTTCATAAAATTATTCAAATTGTTATCTTAAAACTGACACGTTTGCGCCCTCTGTATTCTTTATTTCGTACTAGGCTACTTTTCTCACATTAGTAAAGGTCATTACCTGTGTTTGGCGATCGATATTTTGGACCAAATTATTCAAATACAACAAAACTGTCGTTCATAAACAATCAAATTGATAACCGACTGCAAATGGCGCTCGTTTCGAACACCCGAAAAACCATTCATCGAACTGTTTCATTTTACTCACAAGAAAAGCATTTTGAAAATGGGCATTTCGAGATTTTGGCGTGATAATTATGGGGTTAAGAGTTGAGATACAATTTGAACAAAGCATGTCTTAATGACATTCATGACTGTTGTCTGCTGTCAGAGCTAGACTATAAAGTATGTATTCACTCGTTTTGACTTAAAATTGCCAAATAAAGTCACTTACCGCGTGTCTTATTGACGGTATTACAGTAGCAGGACATCAGGCAATGCCAGAAACCAGAATGTACTAGGAATAAACGACAGGCACACGAAAAGAATCGAAAACCGCTTGAAGCATGTGCTCCTCTCATCATTCCGTGCTAGCGTGCGCACAGCACATGAAGAGCAACGAGGCACCGCTGACCGCAATAACTGTCGGGCAGTAGTAGACAATCCGCTCGTGAAAAAAGTTTAAGAAAAACTATCATCTGCACTGACCATTAATATTTATTTCAGTTCCTGCCGAAAAGAGAAATTATACATATGACACTCCCCTAAAATGTGGCGTAATCCAATGTCCGCCACTGCTGGTGCAACTTGCATTCAGCTTGTCTCACCGGGGTTCACCGGGGCAATTTGCTATATTCGCTGCAACCTTATTATCTTCCAGGCTTATGGTAAACCTTTTGCGCATTAGCTGCTCACGAAAACAAATAATCAGAATGCCCCTCGTATCATATTGTATTTAATGGCGGATTTGTTTTCAGATCTTACGGAAAGGTAGCTATTTTGAGCTATCCACCAGTCTAAACAGCAAACCCATCTTGTCAGCTACCTTGTACAATAACTCTATTTGATTATAAGCTGATTTTGCAGCCCAGACGTCATATGTGGAGGTGATCTAGTCGTTTTAATAAGTTGCCTGATCGATGCCCGACAAGAAAACGTAATTGACATTTGGTGTTACTTTACACCTTGTTCGTGCTTGACTTACACGATGCAGTGTTAAATTACATACCAGCGGTGTTAAATCCTGAAAAAACCTTGCAAGGTTTTTGCTACACAGCTTTAGTGTAAAAAAACACTAAGAAGGTGCTGCATCCTGATTCGATTACACCATTTTGGTGTTATCTAACGCAAAATTGGTGTAATGTTGTAATTACACTTTGTCAGTGTCGTGGTAACGCGAATATCGTGTAAATTTATACCACTCTCGGTGTTATTTAACACACTCGATTTTCCTGTGTTGTTAAAAGTTTTTGGTCTGGTAGTATCTCATTCTGTCTTTTCTCCTTTTCATTCACGAACGCCAATAATGTTGAAGCTTTAAAAATTTAAAATTTTCTTTACAAGGGTAAACGACCGCACAAATTGTCCGGCCATCCAAGGATTTGACCGGACAAAACCTATTTTTGATCGGACATTGTACGTTGACCGGCCGTTTTTTTAAGCCCTGGGTTATGAAACCTTGCAAGTTTCAAAGGCCAAAACAAAGGTGCTGCAATTTATGTTGAAAGTTCTACGACCGTGCACAATCTTTTGTTTTACGTTCGCACACTATGGCTGAATAACTTAACAGTGACATTTTTATTGGTTCGTTGCTCATGCAAAATTCAAACCTATTGTTGTTTGTGCATGGTCAAGGCTAAAAACGGTAACAAAAACATAAAACAAAAGACTTTGCTGAGCTTCATAACCAGATTCTTCTATTAACTATGTTTCAGTTATAAGACTCACGCAATCACAATCTTCGAGTACATGTTGGTTACAAACAGAGTAAACTTGTGGCTTGTCGCCAAATTTCCTGTTGATTGTTAGACCAGGTATTCTCTTTAATTGACTTTAGTTTTGTTCCTAGCTTTCCAACCTTCTAATTTATGGATCATTTCAATATACAAACAGAAAAACGATGTGACCAATATTGCAACACCTAAAATAGCGATCAATAATTGAATAATAAAACCAGAAAAGCTAGCGGCTATAATTACACTGCAGTAATAAGCTACAATAGATTTACTCACCGTATTTGCGCTTTCGACGCTTTGACTTTGCACCGCTTTCTTCTTCCATTGTAACCCCCTCGCGTGTTCCTTGGACTGAAGCTCACCGTCTCTTTCACAAAAAGACCACAAAAGCAGAACGCCAAACTTCCTAAGCTTTCCTTATGTTTCCCACCGGAGTTATAAGAAACAGACCAGACAGACCAAGACCAGGCAATCGAATCATTAGTTTATAAGTAACTAGCCTGGCTAGTAAGTAGTGGTACGTTATCCAATAAGGGGCCGACCATTTAACTCTTGGGGGGGGGGGGGTGGATGATTTCGAAAAAAAAAATTCCTGCAAGCCCTTGTCGGAAGAAAAAAATTGCATGCAGCACAAATGAAATAGAAAAAAATTCTTGCACTGCTGCTGCAAGCACGAAAAAAAAATGTTGCAAAGCTATTTCATCATTCAGGGGGACTTTACAAAATCCCAGCAAAACTGCAACCATTCTTCCCTTGCTCCCTTTAAACTCTGGAGTTGGTTATGCTTCAGAATGTGCAATGCATTCTTAGCTTTATAGGGTCCGACAATCTGTGAGCCAGCGAGCCACTCCAGTTAACCTAAATCACACTCTGGTTTAGCCAAAACAACATTCCGGTTAGCCTACCGACTTGCATATTTGCTTGTAGTGTTCTTCAAGTGCTGTTTGTTTTTATTGCTTATCAATACGAAAAAAAGTGTTCTACCAAGAATTCTTTCGAATTCTCCGATTAAAAATCACTGACATGATTGCTTAAAATCTCCGAATAAGGTCTTGAAATAGCAGATTTTATAATAAAAAATTCCTCTTCAATCGATGCGTCCAAAACGCCCAAATTGAACACTACTAAAAAGAATAAATCCCCCCCCCCAAAAAAACATGTTTTTGTATAGCATGATTTTGTATAGGCTTACAACATTTTAAGGCTTTGCAGCTCCATATTGAACTATTACAACAATAACCACAATGCAAATGTAAATACATCCTGTAAATGTAAACACATGACACTTTTTTGAGGAAAAAAAAATCCTGCAGAGCATTTAGAAGGAAATAAAATATCCTGCCCACCAGGTTGCTAGAAAAAAAAAAGCTTGCTGACCAGAAATCATCCCCCCCCCCTCAAGAGTTAAATGGTCGGCCCCTAAATGCGACCGGTTGGGTACTTCGCTTTACTATAAGTTAATAACTTTAATAAAACACCAGGTTCGAGCTTCTGCGAGTTCCGAAAGCCCGAAAGCGCGTGATAGCCGCTTTTATTGCTTTCTGTCAGATTATCGAGCTCTGATTTTTGATTCAGCGCGTCTCGGGCTCGTATTTTCGGAGGACTCAGTCTCGGGCTCGGATTTTACAAACAGACGGAAGTCTCGGGCTCGCATTTAAAAAACGGGACTCGGCGTCTCGGCGAGTCTCGGATTTTACCATTCTATACCCCTATATCTGGTGCTCAGATCTTCTCACCTGTCGGGAAAAAGCTTGAAAATGTGGCTACCGTTTATGAGATTATCGCGTGCAAAATATGTTTAAGAGTTCCTCAAATAATTGACTTCTTTTTCAATAACATCTTCCTCGAGTAATTGTCTTTGTTAAATAATCGCCACCTTCTTGAACAACTGACAATAATGTAAAAAAATGTCCTCGTTTATTATGCAAGAAATATAGGTAGTTATAACTAGTTATCACTAGTTAAATACATTCTGAATGTGATGTTGCGACTATTGAGCAGGCCCTTTTTCAAACTTTTATTCGTGCATAACTCACAAAAATTATCACTGACAGTAAATCGGAGAAATGGACAATGGTCTTCCATTTTTTTTTCTGGTAATTGTGGACAATTCAGTGTAGCGAAGGGTAGAGCGTAAAGGTTACGCTGCTGGTGTTACTATGTCTCAGGTTTGAATCCTTTTCAGAAGAATCTATTCACTCTATCACGAATACGGAAACCCGACTGGCCACGCCACTCTTTATCTAATTAAAAATCCTCCCACTCAAACAATCCCTTTTTGACTCATAACAACGAGGCTCGCACCACCAAGATAACTACGACTTTAGGATACGATTGAGTGGAACAATTGATTTATCTTATAGACAAACTCTAAATCGTGATAGCCCAGTTTGGCATGCCGGAAGAGTCAAAATTAACTTAGAATTTTTCATTTATCTAAAATTTCAATTGAATTTTCTACGAAAATAATTATATTATTCGTGTATTACCGCTAAATGTAATAACAACGCTAAATGTAATACCAACCGTAAAATACAAATTAACGCTTAATGTAATACCAATCGGAATTGTAATAAACAAATTTAACGTTAAATGTAATAACTTTGCCGACCGTAAATGTAATACATTTCAACGCTAAATGTAATAACCGTGATTTCGTTTGGACTCTCGGGGTAAAACAACTGAGATCAGGCCATGGATAGCAATGTGAGGCGGGCATCGACTATCCGCAGATAGAGGGATTTCCAGCCTAATTGGGCTGTCTCTTCACTGACCAACTTGCCGCTAGACATTATTTTGAACACCAGGACTTAGGTATCATTCGTGGTGGCGTCTAACAAGTCCCATATGCCTTTGGTGATAATTGGAAGTATTGACTTTATTATAAGTAGAAAGGGAGCTATTTGCCTTTGATGGTTCCCACTTATTTATTTTTTTAATAGTGTTTTTAATATTTTTAACGTTACTTCTGTAAAGCGCTTTTGAACTTTTAGGATATTGGCGCTATATAAATATTTTATTATTATATTATTATTATTATAAAGTCCTTAGAAAGATTTGAGAACGTCTACGAAAAAAAACGACGAACTTCGCATGTGGTGGTGTTCATGAAAGTGCGCTTCCTATTCATTGAAGCCATTCTGCAGCTGCCTCCATGTAGTAACAACAGTAGCTAACAGTGGCTACTGACGAGGTACATGATGGTATCGTGTGCAAATAATCTGACAAGGGACTTTACATCAATGGCAAGGTTGTTGGTGTAGACGAGAAAAAGTACAGGACCAGAAATACAGAAACAGTATATATCTTCAGTACACATGCAAAGTGAAAGTCACGAAGAAAAGCACCAGGCTTGATGTTTCTCACTATCTAAACTTGGCATATATTTTCAACTGGTAAGTAGCCAGTCAGGAAGGCAAGTACAACAGCTGAATACCTTGAAACTAAAGGAAGGATACATAATTTATCATTAACAGCTGATATATTTGTTGATTGTTCACGCTGGGACAATCATGTTAATATAGGTAAGTTTGGAAAAAAGCACTGAAATGAATGCAGAAAAAGAAAAGACCAAGGAAGAAAGTCTGGGTATGAATATCGCCCAATGATTGACAGTTAGCGGGCGGAAAAAAATAACTAAATGAATGTAGAAGGTGAAGTAGGCCTTGCCATATCCAAATGAAACCACGGTTATTACATTTAGCGTTAAGTTGTATTACATTATAGTTAGGGTTAGACAGCTTATTACATTTAGCCTTAAAATGTATTACATTTACGGTCGGTAAAGCTATTACATTTAGCGTTAATGTTTATTACATTTTATTTTACGGTTGGTATTACATTTAGCGGTGATACAATTCGCTCGATGGTTGATTGAGGTTGCATTCTAGGCCTTGCCATATCCAAACGAAACCACGGTTATTACATTTAGCGTTAAGTTGTATTGCATCAGTTAGGGTTAGACAGCTTATTACATTTAGCCTTAAAATGTATTACATTTACAGTTGGTAAAGCTATTACATTTAGCGTTGGTAAAGCTATTGCATTTACGGTTGGTATTACATTTAGCGGTGACACAATTCGCTCGATGGTTGATTTGAGGTTACATTCTCATCAAATATCACGCGACAGAAATCTTGAGCTCATAACCTATTGCTTAATGGTAAAATTTACAAGAGCATCGTCGTCAATATTATGCTTTTTACCGGTACAAATTGGTTAATGCATGGTTGTCTCCTCCAAACACAATATAGTTACTCAATTTTAATTAGTTTTTATTGTCCAAACCGTGCGCTGACATTCCTATTTAAACTTTTTTTTCTGGACCGTAAGTTTGAATGAGAGATACTTTTCTAGCAAATGGTTTTGACGAATTGAAATCACCCCTTTTATAGTTTAATGGATCGTCTCTTTTCGTTCTGTTTTTCCCATTTTAACTTTGGGAGAAAATTTAAAACTTTTCGTAACGTGGGGTGCCCTTTTACTTTCTTCAATACGCGCATCGATTTTGTTTGAAATAATAATATATAACCTAGGTAAGGTTCCTTGTCACCCTTATGTTCATTAAATTACATAATATAAGAATTCCAGCTTGTCCAATTTTAGGGCATGTGTTGATACATCAGTCAGTACATCCTTAACCTCAACGCCTCTCAAAGCTACTGAGTATAAATGACTGAGTATAAATTCCTTTTATATGTAAGAGTACGCGTAGGAGTATAGGTATAACAAAGTGGATAGGTTAGTATAGAACAAACTGATTTGTCTCGGTTAGAAATATGAAACAAAAGCAGCATTTATACAGTGAAATTAATGAATTACAGGACCATGGTGATGTATTTTCCTTTCTTTACACTTTGAATGACAAACCTCCACTGTTATTATTTTGATGCACGGATTATTTTAATTCCGGTTTGAAACGTCGTTCATTGTAGTTTCGTCGTGATTTCTTCAGGTGCTTTCATTCGTGATGTTTCTTGATTTGAATACTGTAAACAATTATGTATAGAGGTACCCCGATATAATGAATCCCTTTACAATGAAGTCCCTGCTATAAAGAACGAACAAGTGCCAGATACTGTCTACTGAACCCGGCATAGATAACAACGAACGAAATACTCGTTATAAAGAATACAATCAAGAAGCCCAAACTTAAAGTTTGCCCAGAAATATCGAATATTGATGTCACCACGAAACTGAAGTTAAATACACAACCGATCAACAAAGATACGTACAGACCCGAAAGAACGAATTTTATCTAATTGCTGAAATCTGGGTAAAAATTGCACGATTAAACCTGAGTGGTGCAACATAACACCATTTAAGGCAACATCAGTTATTAGCAAAAATCCGATATAACGAAGATTTTGGTCGTTTTCCCTCAACTTCGTTATAACAGGTTTCGTTTATAACGAACACCCGTTATTATGAACACAGGGTCCGTACGCGTCTTGAAAACCCTTGAATTTCAGAAGTCCGATTTCAAGGCCTTGAAAGTACTTGAAATTGATTTTGGTCCTTGAAAGTGCTTGATTTTTTATTGAAGAAGATCGAGAAATATTTAAATACTTAAAGGTTTTAAAGTAAATGAAAGCCGGTGAAAACAAATGTTCAGGTAAACAAAGTATAACATCCTCGAAATGCTCACAAAATGCGTAAAAACGCTTGTTTTCGTATCTGTATGCCCAAAACATAGGTTTAAACGCAAACATTTTGCTTGGTTTGCGATAAATTCTTACTTAAAAAAAGTCCTTGAAATTTCAAAGTAGGGTCCTGGAAAGTCCTTGAAAAGTCCTTTAATTTTTGGCCTGAAAAAGTGTACGAACCCTGTGAACAAATTTTAGCTGTCCTTCGGAGTTCCACGTTATAAGGCGTACTTAATAGATAAGCTGCGCCGCAAGTTTGAAAGGTAGCTAGTGAAATTTGGAAACATTCAAATTACAGAAAAGGAAAAAAGTTGAATCTTTTGGTTGTAAGTCCTTTTAACAGAGTATTACCATTGCTCTGTAAACGATGCTGAAGACTGGAAACCAACTTCCTTATCTGAAATGCTAAGTTTTGCAACCTTAGTAACCACATTTTGTTGGTCTTCAAATCGCAGCTACTTTGGTGAAGTGAACGGACAAAATAGCTCCAAAACTTGTCTTGAAGATGTACAACTGAATTGTCTTTGCATATTTTACTCCGAGTTAGCGGAGGACCTTTTAAAAAAATAAAATTTTAAATAGGTTCGGTTGTCGAATCTTTGAAATGATGATAATTCGATTTAGTCTTGATCATTCCTTGATAATGAATTCGGCCATGACTGCTGCAAGGGTAAAAATAATTTGATCATAGTCTCACAACGTTTTCCAGAATTGGGTTGAATTAATATTCTGCAATCACTGTGGACAAGTTTTAAAACGTTTCTGTAGAACAGCGTAGTAGGAATAACGCATGCTGTACATTTTAATCCTTCTTGTTAGGTTTATCTAATAACTGTTGTAGGCCTGTTGAATACGTGTGGAAGCCAATAACAGTTCCTTTTGTTTTTGTTTTGCAAAAGTATGTATGTGCTGATGGCTAAATTGCGTTTAACACAAGTGGTGAACCACATCTTCATTGTGCCTAAGTCTGAGTATTTAAAATTTTTGCATAACGTGGACCGTTGTTGATCATGTGACCTCAGTAAACGTAGTGAATCATAAAAAGAATTCATTCAATTCACCCAGTTGCCATCATGTCCTTGGCGCAATTTTGTACGCTTAATTTTATAATAGTTACTAGAGTTCCATCTCACCATAAATAATTAGATAAGTTTAGTTTTTAACTTTTAAACCTCGGCGAAACTACCTGGTTATTGATTATTTGATTATTGTTAGCCTTAGAATTAAAAAAAGTCTGTTTAAAAGAACATTATCAACGAGTCTTTGAAACAAAATCTCTTTTGCAGCTATAATAGTAACGTTTACTCTTTATATTTGATTTTGTGTTTCTTTTTCTTTTCCTTTGTGGACTCTTGGGAACAAATCAGTCGGTAAGTATCTTCTTCTATTATTCAATGCTTATTTTTATGATTCTTTTCTGTAGGTTTAGTTACATAACTGTTAAAAGAAACTGTTGGCTGATCCTTAATGATAACACCAATAATGTAATTAAGGGCTATTGATCTACATTAATGCACATCGTAAAAAGGATTTGAACTGTCTGAAAATGTTTCTTACTTAGTTGCGAATGTCTGTTGTAATCCTGTTGAAAACCTGAAGAAGCCAATAACAGTTCCTTCTGTTTTTGTTTTGTAAACGCACCTGCTGATGGCTAAAGCGCGCTTAACAAAAGTGGTGAACCATATATTAATTTGTAAGCGTGTGTATGTGCTGATGGTTAAAGTGCACTTAACAAACGTGGTTAACCGTAAAAAATGTGTAAAATCATATCTAGACTGGTGCTCAGATCTTCTCACCTGTCGGGAAAAAGCTTGAAAATGTGGCTACCGTTTATGAGATTATCGCTTGCAAAATATGTTTAAGAGTTCCTCACATAATTGACTTCTTTTTCAATAACATCTTCCTCGAGTAATTGTCTTTGTTAAATAATCGCCACCTTCTTGAACAACTGACAATAATGTAAAAAAATGTCCTCGTTTATTATGCAAGAAATATAGGTAGTTATAACTAGTTATCACTAGTTAAATACATTCTGAATGTGATGTTGCGACTATTGAGCAGGCCCTTTTTCAAACTTTTATTTGTGCATAACTCACAAAAATTATCACAGTAAATCGGAGAAATGGACAATGGTCTTCCATTTTTTTTTGGTAATTGTAGGCAATTCAGTGTAGCGAAGGGTAGAGCGTAAAGGTTACGCTGCTGGTGTTACTATGTCTCAGGTTTGAATCCTTTTCAGAAGAATCTATTCACTCTATCACGAATACGGAAACCCGACTGGCCACGCCACTCTTTATCTAATTAAAAATCCTCCCACTCAAACAATCCCTTTTTGACTCATAACAACGAGGCTCGCACCACCAAGATAACTACGACTTTAGGATACGATTGAGTGGAACAATTGATTTATCTTATAGACAAACTCTAAATCGTGATAGTCCAGTTTGGCATGCCGGAAGAGTCAAAATTAACTTAGAATTTTTCATTTATCTAAAATTTCAATTGAATTTTCTACGAAAATAATTATATTATTCGTGTATTACCGCTAAATGTAATAACAACGCTAAATGTAATACCAACCGTAAAATACAAATTAACGCTTAATGTAATACCAATCGGAATTGTAATAACAAATTTAACGTTAAATGTAATAACTTTGCCGACCGTAAATGTAATACATTTCAACGCTAAATGTAATAACCGTGATTTCGTTTGGACTCTCGGGGTAAAACAACTGAGATCAGGCCATGGATAGCAATGTGAGGCGGGCATCGACTATCCGCAGATAGAGGGATTTCCAGCCTAATTGGGCTGTCTCTTCACTGACCAACTTGCCGCTAGACATTATTTTGAACACCAGGACTTAGGTATCATTCGTGGTGGCGTCTAACAAGTCCCATATGCCTTTGGTGATAATTGGAAGTATTGACTTTATTATAAGTAGAAAGGGAGCTATTTGCCTTTGATGGTTCCCACTTATTTATTTTTTTAATAGTGTTTTTAATATTTTTAACGTTACTTCTGTAAAGCGCTTTTGAACTTTTAGGATATTGGCGCTATATAAATATTTTATTATTATATTATTATTATTATAAAGTCCTTAGAAAGATTTGAGAACGTCTACGAAAAAAAACGACGAACTTCGCATGTGGTGGTGTTCATGAAAGTGCGCTTCCTATTCATTGAAGCCATTCTGCAGCTGCCTCCATGTAGTAACAACAGTAGCTAACAGTGGCTACTGACGAGGTACATGATGGTATCGTGTGCAAATAATCTGACAAGGGACTTTACATCAATGGCAAGGTTGTTGGTGTAGACGAGAAAAAGTACAGGACCAGAAATACAGAAACAGTATATATCTTCAGTACACATGCAAAGTGAAGATCACGAAAAAAAGCACTAGGCTTGATGTTTCTCACTATCTAAACTTGGCATATATTTTCAACTGGTAAGTAGCCAGTCAGGAAGGCAAGTACAACAGCTGAATACCTTGAAACTAAAGGAAGGATACATAATTTATCATTAACAGCTGATATATTTGTTGATTGTTCACGCTGGGACAATCATGTTAATATAGGTAAGTTTGGAAAAAAGCACTGAAATGAATGCAGAAAAAGAAAAGACCAAGGAAGAAAGTCTGGGTATGAATATCACCCAATGATTGACAGTTAGCGGACGGAAAAAAATAACTAAATGAATGTAGAAGGTGAAGTAGGCCTTTCCATATGCAAACGAAACCACGGTTGTTACGTTTAGCGTTAAGTTGTATTACATTAGTTAGGGTTAGACAGCTTATTACATTTAGCCTTAAAATGTATTACATTTACGGTTGGTAAAGCTATTACATTTAGCGTTGGTAAAGCTATTGCATTTACGGTTGGTATTACATTTAGCGGTGATACAATTCGCTCGATGGTTGATTGAGGTTACATTCTCATCAAATATCACGCGACAGAAATCTTGAGCTCATAACCTATTGTTTAATGGTAAAATTTACAAGAGCATCGTCGTCAATATTATGCTTTTTACCGGTACAAATTGGTTAATGCATGGTTGTCTCCTCCAAACACAACATAGTTACTCAATTTAGTTTTTATTGTCCAAACCGTGCGCTGACATTCCTATTTAAACTTTTTTTTCTGGACCGTAAGTTTGAATGAGAGATACTTTTCTGGCAAATGGTTTTGATGAATTGAATTCACCCCTTTTATAGTTTAATGGATCGTCTCTTTTCGTTCTGTTTTTCCCATTTTAACTTTGGGAGAAAATTTAAAACTTTTCGTAACGTGGTGCCCATTTACTTTCTTCAATACGCGCATCGATTTTGTTTGAAATAATAATACAGAACCTAGGTAAGGTTTCTTGTCACCCCTCTGTTCATTAAATTACATAATATAAGAATTCCAGCTTGTCCAATTTTAGGGCATGTGTTGATACACCAGTCAGTACATCCTTAACCTCAACGCCTCTCAAAGCTACTGAGTATAAATGACTGAGTATAAATTACTTTTATTTGTAAGAGTATGCGTAGGAGTATACGTATAACAAAGTGGATAGGTTAGTATAGAACAAACCGATTTGTTTCGGTTAGAAAT
Organism: Siderastrea radians; assembly: GCA_964017195.1. Lineage (NCBI taxonomy): Eukaryota > Metazoa > Cnidaria > Anthozoa > Scleractinia > Rhizangiidae > Siderastrea > Siderastrea radians. Next base: position 16,867,957 of record OZ024899.1, read on the forward strand.
ATGAAACAAAAGCAGTATTTATACAGTGAAATTAATGAATTACAGGACCACAGTGATGTATTTTCCTTTCTTTAAACTTTGAATGACAAACCTCCACTGTTATTATTTTGATGCACGGATTATTTTAATTCGTTTGAAACGTCTTTCATTGTAGTTTCGTCGTGATTTCTTCAGGTGCTTTCATTCATGATGTTTCTTGATTAGAATACTGTAAACAATTATGTATAGAGGTACCCCGATATAATGAATCCCTTTATAATGACGTCCCTGCTATAAAGAACGAACAAGTGCCAGATACTGTCTACTGAACCCGGCATAGATAACAACGAACAAAATACTCGTTATAAAGAACACAATCAAGAAGCCCAAACTTAAAGTTTGCCCAGAAATATCGAATATTGATGTCACCACGAAACTGAAGTTAAATACATAACCGATCAACAGAGATACGTGCAGACCCGAAAGAACGAATTTTATCTAATTGCTGAAATCTGGGTAAAAATTGCACGATTAAACCTGAGTGGTGCAACATAACACCGTTTAAGGCAACATAATTATTAGCAAAAACCCGATATAACGAAAATTTTGGTCGGTTTCCCTCAATTTCGTTAACAGGATTTCGTTTATAAGGAACACCTGTTATTATGAACACATTTTACCTGTCCTTCGGAGTTCCACGTTATAAGGCGTACTTAATAGATAAGCTGCGCCGCAAGTTTGAAAGGTAGCTAGTGAAATTTGGAAGCATTCAAATTACAGAAAAGGAAAAAAGTTGAATCTTTTGGTTGTAAGTCCTTTTAACAGAATATTACTATTGCTGTGTAAGCCATGCTGAAGACTGGAAACCAACTTCTTCGTCTGAAATGCTAAGTTTTGCAACCTCAATCAACCACATTTTGTTGGTGTTCAAATCCCAGCTACTTTGGTGAAGTGAACGGACAAAATAGCTCCAAAACTTTTCATGAAGATGTACAAATGAATTATCTTTGCATATTTTACTCCGAGTTGGCGGAGGACCTCCAAAAAAAATTGAATTTTAAATAGGCTTGGTTGTCGAATCTTTAAAATTGATGATACTTCGATTTCTTGATCATTCTTTGACAATAAATTCGGCCATGACTGCTGCAAAGGTGAAACTAATTTGGTTATAGCCTCACAACGTTTTCCAGAATTGGGTTGAATTAATATTGTCAGCAATCATTGTGGACAAGTTTTAAGCCATTTCTGTAGAACAACGTAGTAGGAATAACGCATGCTGTACATTTTATTTGTTTGGCACAGTTCTTTAGATTATTAAATTTCGCTTTTTAGAACGAGACTTGTATCTTACCATAAATGACGAGACATACAACCCGCTAAACCTATCCGGATATTTATTTTTGAACAGTGTTGGTATTAAACTTTAAAAAAAGTCATTAAAGAAATGTCAAATAAGTCTTTGAAACAAAAAAAAACTGTTTTTCAGTTCTATTAGTTCAGTTTACCTCTCAGTCATAATTGATTTTATCTGCTTTTTCTTCTCCTGTTGTACTCCTGGGGACAAATCAGTTGGTAAGTACCTTTCACTTTCATTCAACTCACGCAAATTTTTGCGTTTTATTTGCTTTACGCACTTTTGTATATTCTGTTACATAACTGTTGAAATAGACTGCTAACTGGTCCTAAATTCTAACACAATTGACATAAGAAACACGTGATAAAAGAAAGATGGACTATTCATACTTTAGGGCTATTATGTGGATTGTCTGCATGTAAATTATTGTAATCGGTACAACAAAGTGTACAGATTAGTGTCATGGAACAAACTGATTTTTCTCAGTTACGTTTACGAACCAAAAGCAGCATTTTTTTCAGTCAAATTAATGAAACACACTACTCCTAGTAATAAATTTTGAATTTTTCATTTCTTTAAAAAGTTGTCAATGCCAAGCCTCCAATAAAACTATTTTGATACGCAATTCATCAAGCCTCTGACTGTAATTTAATGTTACTCCTGTCTTGCCCAAAATAATAAGACGTGTTTTCCTTGTTTATCAACTTTAACACCTCGGCAAATCTTCCTCGCGGTGTACTTTTGGCTAGGGTTGGTCATTAGAATTTCAAAGTTCTGCAAAAATTAAAAACTTGTTGTCTTTGAACACAAATCATATTTTAAGCTTTATTTAATAAAGATTATTCCTTACAAAATGTCTCTTTTTCCCTTTTGCTTTGGTACTTCTGGGGACAAATTAGATTGTAAGTATCTTTTAGTTTTATTTAATACATAAAAAATTTTATTTGTCTGACGTACTTCTGTCCATTTAGTTACATGCAGGAATAGCTGTGACCTAATGATGACATGAGTTGCTACAACGTACCCTTTCACATCTTTTAAATCATTAAAATGCCATAGATATAGATTACTTCATAAAAAAGTGCGGCAATTTTATTCTCGAGTTGTGAAACTTCGGAAAACGAACGAGCGAGGCTTAGTTTTGTGAGCAAGTGAATTTTCCGAAGTTTCACAGCAAGTGAATAACACTCTGTACAAAGCACTTTCTAGGTTGTAATTTGTCTATTATAAATCTAACCAGAATCGAGCAAGTCTTTCAAATTTCATTTTTGCTCTGTACAATGCTTACAGACGTAGCAAAAATCAAGAATCCAAATTACAATGCCGTCTTCGGCAACCGCTTAAAAGAGAGCCTGCATAGACAATGCTCACGTTTTGAGCAATATCGTTCCTGATTGGATGTCAAGAAAAATCAAAACAGTTCACGGGCAGTAAAAACATACTTACACAAATGTGACGAATAGAACCTCTTTTCCCTACTAATCGCTGTCTGATTCAGTGGCGCTTCGGAGCTTTGCTTTTCAACTTCTTCATCGATTGGAATGCTTTTTTTTGCAAAAAAGAAAAAAAAACGTACTGAGTAAAGAGACGTCTCCATTGCTTTTGCTCAAGGTGTTTTTGTTTCCTTTTCCTTCCATAAAGTGCTCTAAGGGGCAGGTTTATTTTCCAAAACACACACTGCCTTTGCGAGCCAAACTCGCCGCTCTTTTCTGAACCAGCTTGGAAGCCATTTGAGTGCCCGTGCCCTGATTGGCTGGGTGGTTCCACTCTAGATGCTCACTGGTTATATTTTCGTGGGCTCGCTTTTGCTCGCTCGCAGACCTAATCTTGAAGGTGGCGGTCAGCGGCACTTACACAGCGGAGATGGAGCAAAATGTGGGCACATTCTTGGCATTCCTTTGTTCTTCCAACTGGTATGAATGGTGTGTGAGCAAAGGCCCTGGTGTTGAGTTCAAGGTCCTTTTGATGTCCCTGCGGAGGACATGCGCAGCAGCTTGGTACGCTCGTGCCCATTCGTGCTCACATGAATGTAATTTTCCGAAGTACATGGACAGCTGCATGGATCGGATTTTGCAATTGAAAATAATGTCTGTAGACGTAACATTCGCAAATCACGTAGCAGCGCTTTAGAAAATGACAACAAGGTGGCTTGTCAAGTGTACAAGAGAGACAGAGAACCGTCCAGCATTCGGAAAGCTAAATTATGCCGAACAATGCAAAAGAGATCCAAGAGAAAAGGTTTGAAATTTTTACAAAGACAATATAATCCTCGCTCTTCAGAACTGCATTCTCTATGCAGTTTATTTGTATTATTGTTATGCGCGGGTGAGCATTTCCGTATGGAACCCGCGCAATACAAATATTAAATTTATTTATTTATTATTTATTTATACAAAGTTGAAATTTACAAGCTATGGCTCCTTAAATTCAGCGGTAATAGCTTTTATGCCAACTACAGTACTATTTTGAGAAATGTAAGATTTTCAGCCTATACTACAACACACTTCTTGCAGTCATGTTGAGCGTTGTCACTTGTTACTGTTTTCACTGTAATCTGAGCAATTGTTCTTCTTTTAAGCTTAAATAAAGTGGTTGTTTAATTTAATATGAGTCTTGTTTACTGTATATCCCCGCCCGCACTTCCTAACCATTGGTAACTGTTAGCCACAGGTTAAAAATACTATATTGCTTTTTCACATGTGAAACATAGCAAATACAGATTTCTATTTGTACCTTTTATTATATGAAATTCTCGTTAGATAAACCAAATTGCAACGATGTCAGATAAAAATTTAAAAAGAGAAAAGAAACAAGCAAAATAGGAAGAAATTAGGTAGGCTAACTACATTTAGAGAATTGCTTTGGCGAAGAGCTGGAGCTCGAAAGGTCTGTTCAGTAGCCAACTTACCTTGAATCAACTCATTCGACTTTAAATGAGAATTATTAAACACTTGGAATGTAATTTGCATGGCGATAATTAATTCCTATCTGGCTTTTTTCTTTTTTATTGTTTTCCATTTTGGTATGCCATCGTTATTGCAATCAGGTGTATATAATAATACAATGCCAACAGCCTTCTAATGAGGTCGGTTGTTGAGGATGTGACCTGTTTCCTTTTTTCTGGCCTTCCCCTTTGCTAGAGCCTTTTTGAGAAAGTGAGATAGAGATTTTTAAGCTACTTCTCTACTGTTACTACATCGTTAGTCATTGATTTTCCTACGTTTAACATTTTAAATAAGGGCTAATTCACTAGTTTTACCTATTCACTGAGAGGAGAAACATAAATTTATGTAAATATTGAAACGATTATAAAAACTGAATGAGCAGGTATAGAAAGAATTGTATTAAAACTGATAAAAAAACGACGAAAATTATTTGAAAACGAATGAAAAACCAAGACCTCCCTATTTAAAATATATTTTCTTTTTCGTTTCTTTTGCATGTGAATTGTTGGGGACACACCAGGTGGTAAGTGACTCTTCAAGTTTATTAAGTGGAAACATTTTTGTTTAAACATATAACTAAGTTATGGTATCGCTGCTTAGAGAGCAGACAGATAGTATTAAGTAGACAGGAAGTAGAAATCTGTATTTCTATTACAAATGAAAATACAGATTTCTATTTGTAACTTTTATTATATGAAATTCTTGCCAGATAAACCAAATTGCAATGACGTTGGGATAAATGGTATGATTTAGAGATAGTACGGCCTAGTCCTTAAAATTATTATAGTGGAGTCCACGGAGCACCATGCCTTAGCAAATTTGGTAACCTGCTGATCCGAAAAATTTTGGTTCTGACATCAGCTCGTACAGACTCTGGGGGAGGGTGAAGGGAGTCCCAAGACAAACCGACCGGGGGAGGCGGAATGCCATCTTTTTTTGTATCTGAATGCTATTTATTATAGCAAAATAGATTTCGAGAAATGTTTCATGGTTAACAGAACTAAACAGCCAGAGGGATGCATTGGAGTCAGTGAGAAATTTGTATTTGCATGGAAAAGTCTGTCGAGTCGCTACCGGGAGCAACTTAAATGTTTTTTTTAGCAATTGTAGTTTTACAAGTACTCTTCGTGAACTTAATAAGCTAGCTTTCGAAACTCTTTTGCACAAGCCATACTTATTGCTAGTTTTCCGTCTTTGCAGGTTTATTTTATTTTTGTTTTAGCTCTTGCTTTTTGCATGCTTTGACTAACCAGTTACGATACAGGTTCTTAAGCTTAAATTTTAAATGCTTTTAGCTTGGCAGATACTACTAAACAATTGTTTGTCCTTAATTTCTCTTAACGGACGCTAGGACTTTCAAATTTTGCAGTACTTACAGTACAATCTTTCCCGCAAAATCGACATATCGTAGAGCGCACACTATCTGAGAGGTATAATATCAGTATGTAAATTACTTGAAGTTGATGGCCAACACAACGAAAATAAAAAAGCTACAGTTACGTGCAAAAGTACTTGAGACTCTGTTTCGCGGAGGTGCAAAATTTGGCTTCGTGTGCCCAGTCGCTTCCCCTCGCCCCGACCCCTTCTCACTTTCAATGTTGTTGTGTTACCCGGATCACTCGTCCAAGATATTGGGCGACAACATCGAATGGGGGTGGGGGTTTCTTGGGGGAACTGGAAGCTGTCCTGTGGGTTGAGGTAAATATTGATTGTGGGAGAGTGAGTTTTGGGCGAGTTTCTGAGCAATTTTGGAGCTAATTGTAATAATATTCATTTTGTTAATGCAATACTTCTGCAATATCCATTGTCAAAGTGGTTTTCTTTTTTCTATTTTCATGTGGACTTTCGGGGACAAACCAGATTGTAAGTGTGTATTCACTTTAGTTAATTCACCTTTTTCATTAGCAAGACCCACCTGGGGCTTACATGTAACTCTAAGTGCCTGTTCACGTTTTTCAAAGCAAGCAATTTTTTTATTTCTCCCAAACAAGTAACTTAGTTATGCTATCACTGCTTGGAAAGTTTCTTTCAGCCAATGGAATGATTTTAGATATAGTTTGCCTAGTCCTAAAAATTACTTCGGTACTGATATATCCTTAACTTTTAACACCTCGCAGCAGCTATATTAGTAAGTTGATTACTTAACGTTTATGGCCAACATTGCAAGAATGAAATAGCTAGTAATACTCATTTTTCCAGCTTAAACTTCTAATTAAGTGTGCCAAATTCTTACACAATTGTTTTTTCTTTTTTTTAATTTTCATGTGGACCTTTCTGGGACAAAATAGCGTGTAAGTGTATTTTCACTTCAGTTAATTCACCTTTTTGTTACCCAGATCCATTGAGGGCTTACATGCACTTAATATCAGGAGCAAAGTTTGAAGCAAACTTGCAATCACCTTTTCCGAAATTCCTTTACACCATTTACTATGCAAGGCCTTAAGGTTACTCCGGACCTTCGCGGGTGTCCTCCGGGAAAAAAATTCGTGTGCGCGCCATTTTAAAGGAAAACACGGCAAACTATACATCGTTGGAAAGGTTAATAAATGCAGATTTTGGAAAAAAATATAAATTGCCGGTTTTTTTTAAAATCCGTAAAAGAAAACCGCAAAAATGACCGCGAAAATGGCCATGCGTCATTCAATCAGACAAATAAATTAATAGGGTATCAAAATTCGGCGGATTTCTGTGAAATTTGGCCTGAACATTCCTTAGATGTTGTGAAACAAAAGGGTGTCGGGGAATTTTGAAATTTATAATATTTCACCCGTGGCGATCTTTAATGCAATGCGCATCGCGTATTGTTTGGTGCTCGAGGGTTAAGTCGATGGGTATGGGGGATGAGTAAACAGTGATCAGTACGGAAGGAGGTAGAGTCGTTAGGTGGGTTAAAATGTGGTTGTGCTATTTTATCTAATTTCTATCTTTTCTTGTGTATTTTTGCGGAAAACAAAACTTAATTGTCCTTTTAAGAGGTGAAGGACAGGGGGCTTATTCCAGCGCGTTTTTAGAGTTGCCTGTGATATATATCTTTAAATTTCTTTCTTTTCATGTGGACTTTAGTGGACAGAGGAGGTACGTGTCTTTCTCCGGCCAAGTTTCTACTACTTACCATTACATTAGCGGTGTTCCTGCGCAGCCGAAAGCCCTCGACAGAGGAGCGTTATACTTATGAAGAGTATAATTGTGTGCCAGTCACTTTGAATGGTCAAAGCGTGTAATCGTACGTACGTTGTACGTACGTACGTCATAACGTGGGTACTTACGTATAGACTTCCGTACGTCGCTCCGGCCATCCTGCCAATTTTGCACAAAAAATAATAAATTAAATAAATATAAAATAACGTTGTGTAAGTGGCGCAGTGGAATAATAGGGAATGGGATGTCATGTTTTTTAAACCGGCCTCACTAAGAATGAGGCTCGACTCACATTCCTGGTGTCTTTTTTTTTCTTTTAGGTTCTTATATTACTATTCACCCTAGCTAGTTCTAAATAACGACGTATTCAACTATCCCATTCTTTGTATTGCGTCCCTTTGCTATTTTAAGAGTAGGGGTATGAAAAGATAGTTGTTTAGTAATGGAATAATATTTAACGTGTGCCTCACGAGTCATGTTACAGTTTAATTTAATAGATAAAATACTGATCCATGTGATTGACTTTCTTTCTTTTCATATGTATTTCCACTTTTGCTCAGCATGTAAGTACAATTTCCCTTTTTCTTCATAGACGTATCACATCAATCTTAGTTAAAAAACCAAGTTATCGTTGTTCGCCTACTTCAGTGTATTTCAGTGTCATCTTAACACTTGAGTGAGACAAACTCTTACAATAGATAATTTTTAGCTAGATCTTTTCTCGTAAAGCAATTTCACGCCCATTGTAGATAACATTGGTCTTACGTCTGCGTTCTGCTTTAGGGGCCTATGAGTTTTTAAATTATAAAAAGTTTCGTCACTGCCCGGAAAAATAATGTAGTACGCATTTAACCAGGCTGCATAATTGTGCCGTGCTGTGACTGGAAATGTTTTTTACCTTAAGGTATCAGCCACCCAAAAAGGTGTCATTTTTTCATAATTTAGATTTTTACATGCTCAGATAAATCTGTTCGAGGGCTTTCTTTCAAACAAAAATTTAAAAGAAAATACTGGCTCAGTCGAGAGTTATTAGGCGTAAAAGTTTTTTCCTTGTTAATTATGGTAATTGATCGCTGACAAGTTCTGTCACACCTGATTAACTTGGTCACGTGAAATTGAAAGCGCGTGCTAGTTGCACTCACATTAGCGATTCTTTTGAAGTGGTTACCATTTCTGGTTTTTGCGAAGTAATGTGAGTTTTCTTTCACCTAAATGCATCCTAAAAGGAAACTGTTGGGCCTGTTTTCGTCTCCCCAAGACTGAAGAAAAGGAAAGCCCTTGGCCAAGAATGGGCAGTGAATTGGCAGAGAGCGATGTCAGCGATCAGGCTTCACTTTATCGACAGGAGAAGTGGTTGCGTCGATGATTTCCCCTGGATTTTGCCGTGATTTTCGGCATTTTTCGCAACTTGGTCAGCATTTCAGGAAATATGCATAACAAATTTTAACTGTTACGTGAGATGCGGATTGAAATAAGGAAAATATTTCGTAAACAAAACAAAAATGACAAGTTGTCTCTCACTTCCGACAGCGGTGTGTTGGAAGCGAAGTAAATTATTTCCCGCCGCTCGCCACGTCAAATTGCTCCTGTTACATGTTGCCTGTCAGAGTTCTTTTGTTTGAGAAAGCTGATCCCTCTCTGGTATAGATCAAAATAGAACTCACTGGACATTTAGGTGGCATAATCTCATTACTGGCAAGACGCCGCAGAAAGTATATTTTCCTTTTTTCTCGAAAGTAAAATTTTGGCGAGTTGTACGTACGTTTTCAACTCCACCTCGACAGCCACTCTACCAGTTTGGCTGAAATTTGGCCAGATTGTTGCTGGATAGTTCTTCTGCAAAATTGTGTCTGAGAATTTTTATCCCTCTTTTCGTTTTAAAGCTAGACCTTTTTTCCACGGGAAGTGCTAATTTATTTGCCTTCTCTGATTTCAGTCTGCTAATAAAAGAAGAACAAACGCACTTGCCAAAAATCTGAGACATGGTTTTTTAGCCAGAGGTGTCAAGAAGAGAATGCGGTGTTAATCGTCTTGTTTTATTTGTTTCTGGAGGGAGTAGAACCTAATCTATGAAGACATGTACGTGTGAAAAAACCTTCGCATTTCACCAGATTTACAGTTGCGCACTTCATACCCTTGCTTGCCACACAGGAAACATCTTCTCACTGCATTAGGGCAGTTGGAAGACTTATGCCCTCGGCCATTACACTTAAAGCATTGTACTGTTGAGCTATCATTCAGTCTTCTCTCAGTTTTCTCATCTCGGCAACTGTTGAGGTGGCTCGATCTGCGCAGGGCTGAACAGCTGCTTTCCATGTGCTTCTAAATACTGGTCGGCTATCTTAGCGATCTCCTCTAGAGTTTCCGGTGCCCTTTCGGGAAGGTGAACTGCCAGTTCCTTAGGGCAGAAGCTGATAAACTGTTCCTTGACGATTAAGTCCTTTATTCCTTGGAAGGTCCGTTCAGTATTTGAGAGTTTTAGCCACCGCACAAGGTAATTAGATAAGTGAACAATAAATTGATCACTACTCTCGCCTGTCTCAGGCTTTGATTCTCTGAACTTACGTCTATAACCATTCTCCGTTAGATCATACATTTTCATCAAAGCTAACTTCATCTTGTCATAGTTAATTGCATCTTCTTCAGATACCCGTGAATAAACATCACGCGCATGCTCCGACAGCAAGGGACTAAGTGGCCCATCCGGCTTTGATCCTTTTTGCATTAGATGCAAATCTTTGAACCGCTGAAGGTAAGCATTGAGGTCGTCCTTGCCATCGACGAATGAAGGCAGTTTGGGGGCCTTGGCCCGATCCTCTCTATTGGGTTCTTGAACAGCGGGATTTTGCTCCCGTCCCAAACGTGCAAGCTCTAACTCATGTTCTCTCTTGGCAGCCTCCATGGCCTCTTCCTGTTTCAACAGTTCAGTCTCCATTTCTAATTTTCGTAGCTCATGTTCTTGCCTTCTGGGTTCTTTCTCCTCATCTTCGCTTCTTCTTCTCTCTTCCTCAAGTTTTCTACGTTTCTCTTCTCTCGCGGCTTCTTCATTTCTTCTCTCTTCCTCACGTTTCTGTTGGTTTTGCACAAATGCGAGCAGCTTTGCTCCTTCTAGTCCCATTTCTTTTCCCAGCTGCACTAGTTGCTCTATGAGGCTTCACAATACGATCTCAATAGACACACAGTCAGCACTTCCTCCACGTGTTTTGTAAACTACAGACGGAGGCTTTTGCTGATCCTTTCCACGAAACGATTCTTGTACTCCTTCCAGGACAGGCCCCCAATGTTACGTGTTTTGTTTAACGAGTAATTCGTTTGTAGAGAGACCGCAGGAATTGTCGGTAACAGCAATGAGTGGGTTTATTCCAAACTGAAGAAGTCTTCACAGCTTACAGCACTTCTATGTCACACAGACTCTTCTTCTTACACAGCACACAGCTCGGCACACAGTCACATACAGCGACAACCTCTAAACAAACTGCTTACTGACAGCTGCTTACTTACATACTTATCATAACATGTGTTTTGCGTTAAGAAACGATGAAAATATTATAAAATAAAGAGTTCCCGTTTACCTCTTTTTTTTTGGGGGGGGTGTTTTTTTTTTCTCTTAAGTGCTATTTTTTTTTGTTTTCTCCTTAATTAGCAAAATCTTTACAAAAATCTCAACTTTAAAGTACTGGTGAAATGTAATACTTTCAAATTCGCAAAATTTACGCATCGCAATAAATAGTGGACTTAAAGTAGACAGTTTTCACTTCTACTTAAGCAATATACCATACCGTATATATTGGCTCAATAAATCACCCGGGACTGGTTGGAAGAACACGAAAAGAGATCGTAAGTCACGAGCCGAAGGCGAGTGATTTACAAGCTTTTCGAGTGTTATTCCAACATCCCAAGTAATTTATTAAGCCAATAAACCATAGAAATTTGTGGTATATTGCTTTGCATAGCAACTTATACATTTTCCATGTGGTTTACGTACTGGTATAATAATCAATAGGTATTGACCAATCACAACACGCACATTATTTTCAGTTATTATATTAAAAGTTCTAGCACATTACGAAAATAAAAGAAAGAGAAATCTCCCTGTAAGGCCGTTAGGATGACCAAGTACCTCGCCTTTGCAATTTTTAAGGCGAGAGGGTAATTAAAGTAAATAGTTGCCCCAATTAGATTTTTAAGAGTTAAGTTAACAGCTAATTCTATCAAATGTACCTTTAATAACCTTATTTCTGTATTTCATTTTCATTTGGACTTGTGGGAACAAACTAGGTGGTGAGTACATTTTAAACTTTCGCTAATGTCACGCATCGCTGTTTTAATCTATTAATCTACGCCTTTTGAAAAGTAAAATGGTCAGCGGGGACCAATGTATTTCAGGTCTGAATTTGAAAGAATATTTATTTCAAACAATAATTACCTATTTTAGGCTTTTAGGGTGATAAGTAAACATTCTGCTCCATTTGGCTCGACTTTGTCTTAATTAGATTTTATATGATATGTTAATGTAAATAAATATTACGACAGATGACGAATGAAAACATGATACGGAGAGATGACGAATATAAATTTCAACTTTTTCACTCGCAATATTGTCATACAGTTACTGTTACGGGCAATTAGTCAAATCTCTCATTAGGTTTTTTTATCATAGCCATAGTTCACCACCTAGAAAGGACGTTGTACGCAATCGATTAGCCTGAAATGATGGAAATACGTACCTATGAACTATTAGTGAGCTGTCAAAACACTTTTAACTTGGTAACTTCTAAAAAGACCGCTTTAAATGTACGGACAGCCTAAGAAAACGAGAAAACATTGGACAAATATGTTTGCAAGTATTGTTGTACTTGACGCGCTAAAATCAACATAAAGACATGTTAAATAATATTACATTTATACTGCGTCTTTCTTATCCAAAACCTCATGACTGTTGGCAAGGTGTTTCTTTGGGTGGGCTCTGTTTGCTGGGATACAAAAAATGAAACGTCTGTATGCGATACAGATTGGCTACAAGCGTTGTCGTTTATTTAAATCAAACATAGAATGCTAGGAAAAGCCAAATATACATGACATTAACCCAGCATAAGGGAGGCGGCACATCACAATTGAGAGGGAGGGAGGGAGGGAGGGAGGGAGGGAGGGAGAGTGGAGAAAATCGTTCGTGACTTGGTTGGAACAGAGAGCGAAAAGGAGTCGTACCTTGCTCGCATGGCTTCAGCCCCACAAAAAGAGGTCCCTGATGGCAGTAACGTCCCCTAACCGGAATTTAAATATGTCATATTCAGAAATTCGGCATGAATCTATTCATTTCCCTCTGGAAATGATCAATTTCATGTAAGCGTCCAAGCTCTAAAAATTTAGATTGTTTTTTATTCTTCTTTTCTTGTGTTTCTGAGACAATTTTTTGTTCTTTAATCTCAAGTGAAGATTCAAGAATAAAGACGGCAGTTCTGCGTTTATTTTCTTCTCTCACTTTTGTACTTTTAATCTCCTGAATATCCGAAGACTCTTATCTTCCTATCGATGATGAGACATGTTCTGTGTTAACTTCTATAGACCGCCAAAGCTACCTCGGAATTAACTTTTCATTAGCGTTGGCGCAAGAATTTGAAAAAGTTTGATTATTGCAAATGAGTCTTTGAAACAAAACCTTCCTTGCAGCTGTATCAGTAAAGTTTAATCCTCAAAATTGATTTTCTTTCTTTTTTCCTTTCCATGTGGACTCCTGGGGACGAATCAGTTTGTAAGTAGCTTTTACTTTCATTCAACACACACAAGCAAAACATTTTGCGTAAATTGGCTTTGCGCACTTTTGTGTATTTATTTGCGTGACTGTTTAAAGAGACTGTTAGTTTTGCTGTTATGCGATATATAAGTAAGTGAGTAGGTTAGTATTATGTAAAAAACTGATTTTTCTCAGTTAGGGTTACGAGCCAAAATTAAGCAGCATTTTACAGTCAAATCAATGAGATATAATACTCCTACCATTTACTTTGTATTATTTCTCTCTTAAAAAAAAAACTCTAGGTGACACATCTCCTTTTATGCACAGATTAAACCTCTGACTGTAATTTCTCGTTTCCTCTTTAGCTATATTTTAAATAGTCTATTCCTAATTTTTTTCTTTTTTCTTTCCTTGTGGACTTCTGGGGACAAATCAGCTTGTAAGTTTCTTTTATTCCATATGTAAAAGAATTGGCTTTCATTTACTCGATTTATTTCTGCACATTTACACTTAATTGCAATGTCGTCATATGTATAAAAATGAAAGAAAGAAAAGAGAAAAGAAAAAGGTCAATAGGAATTAATTAGGCACGCTCACTACATTTATGAAGTTGTTCTGACGAAGGGCTATGACTCAAAAGGCCTTTACAGTGGCCAATTTTCCTTGTATAAACTCAATTGATAAGTGCTTTAAAGAATTAAGTGTTTTGAGAATTATTGAAATCTGAGAATGTAATTTGCATGGCTAATTAATTCCTATTTGGCTTTTTCCCTTTTTTCTTTTTCATTTTTGTGTGACAACGTTGTTGCAATTAGGTGTAGTTACAGGACGGTTCTTACCTAAAACGAACCCTTTCACATCTTTAAAGATTAGATTTAAGGGAGGCGGCATGGCCGAGTGGTTGGGGTGCTGGACTTGTAATCTGGAGGTCCCGGGTTCAAGTCTTCCTCTCTGACCACTTGGATTTGTTTCACGGTAGTGACCCGTGTTCAAATCCTCAGTCACTCTTGTAAATAGCCAACTGTTAAACCTCCCCAATTAGCACTGTCGAGTTAAAATACTCAGACACTTACATAAACTTATTTTTTTGTTTTATTTTATGGGGGTACACAACGAGCAGATTTACACAAAGCACAATGAATGTCGTCTCTGTTTTCGTAGAGTGGTACTGTGCCTTTTAAAAAGATATTTGAGCATGCTAACATAGTTTGATCTGTTCAGTTTTTTTAGCCAAAAATTAAACTCAGGCAAAATTTAGGGAACACCCCGCCGAAGCTTATTCCCTAATTTTCAGAGCTGCTGCTGGCTTTCTGAAAATGCTAGCTTACCCTTACACAAACTAAAACCCCTTTTAAAAGCTATTCTCGTTTTTGCTTTGTTTTGTTTTTCATGCGGACTTTTGGGGACACACCAGGCGGTGAGTGACTCCACGTTTACTCAACGCAAATATTTTTATTTACTAAGTAACTTAGTTACACCCTTTCGGCTTGGAAAGTTTTTATGAATAAATGGGATGTTTTTAGAGATTGTATTCTGCCTAGTTCTTAAAATTGTTCCGATTTTGATATACTCTTAACTTTAGCACCTCACAAAAGCTATTTTTTTTGCTATATGAGTACGCATTTTCCTTTATGTTAATGGCCATATTTGTTATGAAGTGGTTTTCTGTTTTTTTTTCTCTTTCCATGTGGACTTTCTTGGAAATATTAGCTGGTAAGTGCATTTCCACTTTTAGTTGATGCACTTGTTATTTTATTAAGACTCACTGATGGCTTACGTGTATTTAATTTGGAGAATCAAAGTTCAAAATTTCATTACTCCACTTACGGCTCGACGCCTAAAAGTGAGACCACTTGTACGTCATACTTTCGTGACATCGGCTATCCAATCAGAATCCGAGGAAAATTCCGAGAAAACCAACGCAAGTTCGCTTGTATGATTTAAGTTGTATTTTTCTTGGAACTGTGATTGTGATTGGATAATTGATGATGTCACGCCAAAAGTTTGCGAATTTATTAGATCGAAGTGGTCACAGACTGGGGCCTCGCGTTATAACAAATGCAAATACGACACTTCGAATGAGTTCATGGAGATAATCAGCAACACTAGCGAGCAACGCCAAGGCAGCTAGAATTTTTCTGTTACCTAAAATTCACAAACCAGTTAACCCAGGTAGAGCAGTATGCACATCGAATGGCTGCCCGACTAAAACAGCTTCAGAATTTATTGACTACTGGATAGGACCATTGGCCCAAAAGCTACCATCCTACATCCATAATAATTATTATTTTCTAAGAAAATTGAAACCGGTCACGTATCTTCCAGTAGAGGCCATTCTCTCTACTATGGACGTTAAGTCACTATATACCAACATTCCCCATGAAGAGGAATCCCTTTAAGTCACCCTTAACCAAAGGCCCATCCGAAGACCGTCGACAAATGCCTCATGGAATTATCTGAGTCGGCTAGCACAAAATAAGCTCCTGTTTATGGATCAAAACTATTTGCAGCAGGCAACCAGCAAGTCTCTACTGTTATGGACGTTCACTGATGATGCGTTCTTGATTTGGCTTCACGCATCTTTCTTTAACTTTCTGAATTTACCAACAGTGTTTATCGTACGATCACGTTTACAGCTAACTAATCCACCAACAGTATGAATTTCATTGCGTATGGGCTACTTGCAGCCTAGAATCGCTACAGACCTGTACTGTAAACCAACGGACACTCACCTTACCTGGAGTGAGCATTTTTTCATCCGGTACAGTCACTGAAAGACCAGTACTTACTCCGCTGAAAAAAGGAAAGGAAAAATGCCCGAAAAGTGAGGCAGCTTAGACCAGCCACACCTACAGTCTCACTAGCAACCTAAATTGCTAAAATCCGACGAATGTCATCTGCCTGATCACGTGCAAGCGATGCCACCTACAGTACGTGCGACAGACTAGTTTCTCCCTCCAACTCCGTTTCCGTACACACAGATGTTACTCTTCATAACTGGAGGAAATATGATGAGGCCAATCAATTACCACTTGAACACTGACAATGATGGGCACTCCATCGGTGACGTTAAAGACACACCCATCAAGCACATCGGAGCTAGTAGTGACCTCATTGAAGTGGAAGGATGATGGGCTGAAAAGCCGAAAACGAAAACCGCACGCGGACTCAATCTGCGGGAGGACCTAGCTTAGCTAAGCATTTTTGCCACAAATTAACAACTACCTTTGTAACTTTTTATTCAGTCATCGATCCACTCGTCCATATATTTTCTTATCTGTTTATTTATTTATTTATTTATTTATTTATTTGTTTACTTATTTATTTATTTATTTATTTATTTATTAGCTATCAGTAGTTGACCCTGCTTTCCTTTTTTCTCTACCTCTTTCTCTCCTGGGTTTTCTTTTATTTTGTTTTATGATAATTTCACCCATACCGGCGTATACAACTATGTTTCGCTGAGTCCTTTATTTTGCTTGGCGGCAAGCAAAGAGCTTCTAATTTTAAACTTACTAAAACCCGATATTATTTATTTATTTATTTATTTATTAGCCTATCAGTAATTGACCCTGCTTTCCTTTTTTCCCTACCTCTTTCCTACCTCTTTCTTTTGTGCGCGAGCAAGCTAACGCGCACGGTTCATTAATAATGTCGTATGCAAGAAAATACTTTGCAGTTTGTAATTTACTCTTTGTAACCGTCGCTGAAGAAAGGCTGGAATAAAATCTCAAACCGGTGTATGCAATCTTGCAATTTTAATCCCATGATCATTACTTTTTTTCACACTGACAAATACCAGCAACTTACTATAGTGAAGCACAACAATGCATCTTCCATGGTTGTGTTTCGCCTGAACCTGAAAGCATGCGCACAGCCAGACTACCTGTGTTTAGTACTCATGAAAATAGAATTAGCAGGCGAATAGGGGCTTGTAGAAAATCTTGGGGAGCCCGAAATCGCCGTTAGGTACCCATGCAGGTTCTTGCAAACCTAGGAGATATGTCATAATGATTTATCCACTGCATTATAATGATTCCAAGAAAAATTGTGACAGTAAATCTCGCGAGGCACGGGTCCGTCGATTTCGCGAAAGACATTTCGCAAAAGTATTAGTGAGAAGAAGGTGTAATAACATTCTATTTAAGTTAATAATAGCTCTTTGTTAACCAGTTCATCTATAAAGTGATTAAAAAAATAATTTTTTTTCGGCCCAACGACAATCTAGTTTTACTCTTTCCTCAGTTGTGATTTTCTAATGGGTAAAATATTACCTTTGATCTCACAACTTAACGGGTAGTAGGGATTGGCGAAGGGTTAAAAGAGAGGAAAGCTTTTTACAAAGCTAAAGGCGGAGAGGTGGGGGTGGGGAAGACAGAGAGAGCTTAATGTTAGCACCCCTAATATCTTATTTAATTCCTTTCTTTTTATGATGCCTTTTGCGGACAACAGAACGTAAGTGTCTTTCTACTGCCATATAATACAATTATGGCATTTGTTTGAACCAAGTAACTTATCACTAACTATCGCATTTCGGTGCATCGTATTAGGAGAGGTCCTATACGAGCCTAAGGCCTCCAAGGGAGGAGCACTATAGCTATGAAATGTCTGAAATGGGTAACTGTGTATATGTGAGTCACTTTTGGATGGCCATGGTGTGTTACGTGTATATGCAAGCGTACGACGTAGGTACGAATGTATGTACGTACAGGTCAATCTGCAAATTTGCGCAAAAAAAAAATCTTCATCATAATGATAACCTTGCGAGGTGGCGTGGTAGTACTTACGGTGTCGTGATGTCGCACGAAAAGTGAAGCTCACCTACGCCTATTTCCCTTTCAAAAATGGTCGTTGCCATTTTTGACGGTCGATTCCATCATTGGTAACCAAGCCTTTAGCCATGGCAGTGCTCTGGATTAAGTTACAAAAACATGCTTTTTAAAACAGTCTTAGAAAGAACAAAGTTTAAGGCCAAGTTTAATTTACGCTAAAAGTTTGAGAGAGGGCCAGGGTCACCTATTATAGTTGTATCAGTTATGAAAAACAGTTAATTATAATATATACTTTAATTGTTCGGAATTGTGGCGGATTGACGTGGTAGTGTAGTGGTAAGGGAGAGAGATAAGCATACGAAAGGAGCGGGTTCGATTCTGGGTTGTGAATGTCTTTCTTTTTAGTAGAAAAACTTGCAGTAACAGTTCAAAAATTTTTTAAGTGTCTTAAAAATGGCAACGACCGTATACGAAAGGGAAATTTGCCTCGCCTACATTGCAAGTGTCTTCTATTTCTTCTTGTTTTAGTTTATTGTCTTTTTTCTTGTTTGTCTGTGTTTGCAGTTTTTTTCTTTTTTCGGTGCCATGCAATTGTTCTTTATGGGTGCACGAGTGGTTCTGAATGTCCGTGATTTTTCTTTTTTAGAAGCTCCACAATTGTATAAATAGCTACTCTAGGTAGTCCTAAATAACGAGTTATTCCAGCATCCCATTTTGCCTGTTACATATCTACGCTGGATTTAGTTTAGGAGTATAAAACTTGAATAAATTAGAGTCATTTTACAGGTTACTGAACTTGTTAAAAAAACTAATCCTGATGGCTGATTTTTTTTTGTCGCATCCATTTGCACCTTTATTGACAAATCAGAATGTGAGTACATTTTTTCTTTTATTTAGTACACATATCACGTTCATTTCAATAAAAGAAGCGTACATATCCTTGCTTGGCATGATTCCGTGAATTCAACACATTATAGTAGGAAATGACTACGTGATTCTGTAAATAGGTGCGCTTAGGTGCACTTGTGTGTTTTTTAGAAATACAGTTTAGATTAATTAAGCTAGACTTTTTCTGTTATTAATTCCTTGGTTTTAAATGCTTTCAAGCGCCTCGCGAGAAATGGCAGTCTTCTACGTTTTGTGTTAGGGGCAGGCGAGATTCTAAATTAAACAAAGTACAGTAGAGAAGTAGACACGTCACTGCTGCGTAAGTGTGCCGTGCTACGTATCTTGTCAAGACAGTTTTTGCCTTCTTCTTCTTCTTCTTCTTCTTCTTTTTCTTTTTCTTCTACTTCTTGAGTCCTAGAAGGTTCCTGAACATTCTAAAAAGAAAAAAAGGAAAAGAAAGGAAAACTATGTGAGCTTATTAAGTTCACCAAGTGCCTCGCGTTAGCATTATAAGGCAATGCGATTAATAAAAAAGAATAGTTGCTGCAATTAAGTTTTCAAAAAATTCTTTTTGTTCTGTTCAATAATTAATTCAAATACACATTTAATAACCGATTTTCTGTATTTCCTTTTCTCATGGACGTTGGGGAACAAAATAGGTGGTAAGTAAACTTTCTTTCAACTCACTCATCGCTTTTATATTACATTTATTTTGGGCACACCCTTTCTAGAAAAAGTGAAATGACTAGCGGAACTAATAAAATTCGTATTTGAAGATATGCAAAATTTGTTTTTTTTAAGGCACAAAAAGTGATGTCGCAAAAACATAGGGTAAAGTCGCACACGAGCCAGTTTCTATAGCATGAAGCAATTGAGAGTGTTACTACTATTACTACAAAAACATACAGTGGGTAATTACATTAAAACGAATTTGTCCTTATAACTCTTATTCTTTTTTTCTTTTCAAATCAGGAGGCAGACGAATGCGTAAGTGTCTTTTTTATGTCCACTCAGTACAGACATTGTTTCAGTTTGAGCTATTTTTCGTCGCACATATGACGTTAAATTAAAGAATCGAAGTTTACAATTTTTATCGCGAAAGCGCTGGTAATACCTACAAAAATTTTTTATCCTCTTCAATCAGATCCAATTTTCTAAATATAGTTTATTATAATCCCCCCCTTGACGTAGACTGCATGTATATGTAGGAAATTAACTCAAAACGCGTAGTCAACGGTCCGTTGTCAACTGATTACGCCACGCCCCTCTTTTAAGAGATGAAGTGGTCAGCAGAACTAATATTTGTTGCGTTTGGATCTAAGATACAAAAAGAAAAATTCTTTTAGGACTGGCTAACGAAATATTCTGCTAATTTTTAACTTGATTTTTATTCTTTTTCTTCTCGTGTGCACTAATGTGGAGACAAATCAGCGGGGAAGTGTCTTTTATTTAATACCCGCATCGCTTAAATTTGAGCCTATTAACTTAGTCATAGTTATTATATATGTGCTTGAATTGCTAGTGACAGAGATTGGAAAGTTCTCTCGAGCTCTATTTTATTAATGACCAAATTCCATATGAGTGCGAATTATTTTAAATAGAAGTGCAAAATATATAAAAGTTTTCTTATCACAACTTCTAGCAGCCAGATGGCATTTACGTAATGAGCCTGCACGTATACGTAATATAAGGAATCAACTCAGAACGCCTTAGTCTAGTGCAGGAAGTCAACTCCTACGGTACCCCACTCCCCCCCCCCCCAGATTAAATGGTCAGCAGAAGTAATGTTTTTTTGGATCTTTAAAACAAAAGGAAACTAGTTTTTAGATCTAATTAGTGATATATTCTACTCATTTTAAAGTCAACTTGCTCTTTTTCTTTTCATTCGCACTTGTGGAGAGACATCAAACCGTAAGCGGTGTCTTCATCCAGTACTTGCTTCGAATGACTTTTTGAACCAAGTAACTTAGTTGTTACTGTTACTATATGCACTTCATTTGCAAGAATTGACATTAGAAAGACCTCTATTAATGACTAAAAAGCTAAATGCGAATAAGGAGAGACTTTTTGAAACGTTTGTTTATTAACCCTATTGAGACGGGGCAGGATGGGGGACGGGGGACAGAATCTGCCCAAACCGACTTTGGAAGATCGTTATAAGTTTTATGATGTGCAAGCTAAAGCCATCGAGCTTTGTGAAATTTCCTATAATTTATCTGGAGACAATTTGGTTTAGTATGTTCATCAAATTCGACGTTACCATGGCAACCACTTGTTTACAGACTTTTTTGCAGAATTTGAGGTAACTTTCACATTTATAGATCAAATTAGTGTTCTTTATTGCTTCTGACTATTTTGATGAATTTTGGTGGATTTTGGATGTCTTGGAAAAAATCAAGAAATCCAAGGCGGTGGATCAAAGATGGCCGCCGCTTGAAAACATGACGTAATTCTTACGACGTATGACATGATCAGCTCATTTTGCGGACCTAAACGGAAACATTTTGGACTTTATAATTGCCCTTCGAGTTTTGTTTTCATAACTGTAATATTCTCGCAGTTAAGGGGGCGGCCACCCCCACCCCTCCCCCCTTCCCAGATCCCACACCACCGAAAAAGTCCCCTCTTATTAGGGTTAACCATAGGAATCTTCGGTGAAAGATAGCTTTAAATCATTAACTATAAAAGCTATTTAAAAATCCGGCATATTTTCTACATTGGCTAAATGTTATCATTTATTTGAAGCCTAATTTGAACACATAGTCGACTCCGTACGTACGAAACTCTTTTTTAACACGACACTTGTCTTTTGTATTTTTTTTATAATGAACTATTGTTTTGTATCTTGAAGTTATAGCTTTTTAATATCATAAGCTAGTATTTTGACTTGACAAAGACGTACAGATAATGTCGAAACGCCGTCAATTTCTTACATAGGTTTTATAGTCCTCAAATGATTTTCAGCAATCTTTTATCAAAGATTATTTTATGGCTTGACCTTCTAAATATATAACGCGCACTGTGATTGGCAAATACGCGGGGCCGGATTTTCCCGTAATGGCCACGGGCATTATGCGCGATGTGAATGCCCGGCTGGTAAAGCAGGAATAAAGAAAATGTGAAAATGCCTTTGATTCAAATAGTTCGACGAATGAATTCAAGCTAAATGAAAAGAGACAGTTTCTTTGAAAGTTTTTCTTTTTCTTGCGCGACGTAATTTTTTTTTGTGAAATAACACCTCTTATTTTTTTAATGCTTTTCGGTAAACTGTTTCATTCATACCAACCGCCACAGCTCACTTTTCAATTAATAAAGTGTTAGGCACCGCCATATGATAAACTTCTTATTAACTCTCACTAGCCCTCAGTCTTTCTTGTACGGACCTCTCTTCGCTCTGTCCGCACCAGAAAGACCTCGGGCAGTATTGTCCCAGTACGGCCCTCGCGCTCGGTTAATAAGAAGTAATTTTTACAGTTCAGTGCCATATTAGTGCGAAGTTACTTTTAATATAAGTGTTAGAGAGATCACATAGAAGTTTTTTTTTATCACAACTTCCGGCATATTTCACGTAACGTAACCTGGACGTATATGTAGGATATTAGGCTTGACACACCGTGGTCAAGTGTCTGTGGTCAACTCCTATCCCGCGCCCCACTCCTGACAAGTGAAATGGTCAACAGAAGTACTGTTTGTCATGTTTGGATTTTTGAAGGAAAAAGAAAAGACTTTTTTGTTCGCCTGGATCATCGCCTGAATTTAAACCAGTTAACCTTACGCACTTAAATGGCAACGGTGAAGATTGGCAAGACATCGCTACTATTTTAACGTCCCAAATAGTAAATAGAAGTGTTTTAGGAAATAAAATAAAAGTTTCCCTATCACAACTTCTAGCAGGCTGTACAGATGCCATTTAACGTAACGTAACCTGCATGTATGTGTAGGAAGTTAACTCAAAACACAGTAGCCAAGTACCCGTAGTCAACTATAATGCTACGCCCCCTTCAAACTGGTGAAATGGTCAACAGAAGTAATGTTTAAATCTAAAGAAGATACTCGCAGTTATTATCGCAACTTATGCAGCTGCGAAAAGAAAGCCTGAAAAAATCAAGCTTGCCGGGATTCGAACCCTGACCTCTGCGATACCGGTGCAGCGCTCTAACCAATTGAGCTAACAAGCCAACTGGGAGCTGGTCATTTAATTGGTTCGTAATATACCCGGGAAAGATGAAGATGAAATTATGAATATATGAATTTCATATATTTGAACTGCGGAATAAAGAAATAAATCTAAAGAAGATCCTCGCAGTTATTATCGCAACTTATGCAGCTGCGAAAAGAAAGCCTGAAAAAATCAAGCTTGCCGGGATTCGAACCCTGACCTCTGCGATACCGGTGCAGCGCTCTAACCAATTGAGCTAACAAGCCAACTGGGAGCTGGTCATTTAATTGGTTCGTAATATACCCGGGAAAGATGAAGATGAAATTATGAATATATGAATTTCATATATTTGAACTGCGGAATAAAGAAATAAATCTAAAGAAGATCCTCGCAGTTATTATCGCAACTTATGCAGCTGCGAAAAGAAAGCCTGAAAAAATCAAGCTTGCCGGGATTCGAACCCTGACCTCTGCGATACCGGTGCAGCGCTCTAACCAATTGAGCTAACAAGCCAACTGGGAGCTGGTCATTTAATTGGTTCGTAATATACCCGGGAAAGATGAAGATGAAATTATGAATATATGAATTTCATATATTTGAACTGCGGAATAAAGAAATAAAATATATAAAAATTCAAATATATTCAAATATATGAAATTCATATATTCATAATTTCATCTTCATCTTTCCCGGGTATATTACGAACCAATTAAATGACCAGCTCCCAGTTGGCTTGTTAGCTCAATTGGTTAGAGCGCTGCACCGGTATCGCAGAGGTCAGGGTTCGAATCCCGGCAAGCTTGATTTTTTCAGGCTTTCTTTTCGCAGCTGCATAAGTTGCGATAATAACTGCGAGGATCTTCTTTAGATTTATTTCTTTATTCCGCAGTTCAAATATATGAAATTCATATATTCATAATTTCATCTTCATCTTTCCCGGGTATATTACGAACCAATTAAATGACCAGCTCCCAGTTGGCTTGTTAGCTCAATTGGTTAGAGCGCTGCACCGGTATCGCAGAGGTCAGGGTTCGAATCCCGGCAAGCTTGATTTTTTCAGGCTTTCTTTTCGCAGCTGCATAAGTTGCGATAATAACTGCGAGGATCTTCTTTAGATTTATTTCTTTATTCCGCAGTTCAAATATATGAAATTCATATATTCATAATTTCAGAAGTAATGTTTGTCGCGTTTGGATTTTTGAGACAAAAAGGGAAGACTTTTTAGGCTTGCTTAGTAATACTTCTACTTATCATTATCTCGATTTTTTTCTTTTATTTTTTACATGCACAGGTGGGGACGCACCACGTTGTAAGTGTCTTTTTAGTTTTATTCAATACCCGCATCGCTTGAATTTGAACCTGTTAACCTGGTTGTCATTGTTACAAAATACATCTGATTGATAAAGCGTTGTCGGGTGCAAAGCATAAACCATGAACGATGCGACACGATGGAATTCTGGGAAGACAGCAATGACAAGCTTGTTACTCAGTATTTATTATAGCAGAGCCCGTGCACTAGCGCGCCAGCGGAGCACCATTGCCTATCGATCTGAGAAATGCTGGTTGTAACGTCAGCATACGTCCGTACGCCCGTACAGACTCTAAGGGAGGGGGAGGGAGTTCCAGACAACCCGACGGGGGTGGAGAATGCCATCTTTTCTTGGCGGGAAATCGCGCGGTGCTCTTGGGCAACCGGCATTTTTCTTAGCGGGAAATCGCGTGACCACCGTGGCTTTTGAAAAATAGGTTTTTTTTAAAAGCTTTGCTTGTTCAAAAAGACGATTCAGTTCGACAGAAGTGAAGTTTAGAGCTTGAGAAAAAATATCAAATATCTATAAATGGAAAGAAAGAGTTCAGCAGAGTACTCAGTTGTCTTTTTGGTGGAAACCAAAGAGTTCAAGTTACTAAGACTTCATCTTTGTTGTCGGTTCCGTGCTGCGAACTCGGTAGGCACAACGGTTGAGTTCGCAGTATTTCGCAGCGGTCCCGAACCCAAATATAACGGAGCTAGTGCCTTCTGGTTTTTTCTGTTCACAACCATGGTTTTAATTTGGCGGCGGTCCGAACACATTTTCCCAGAAAAACAACTCCCTGTTTAGTCAACGAAACTGCGATCAATAAACAGCCGTTTAAGTATAATAAGGAACACGTTCTTCTAAGCAGTGGCAGGTTGGTCGAGTGATTAGAACGACCGATTTCTTCGAGCGGCTGGAGTTCCAATCCACGCGACAGACACTTTTTTTTTCATTCTTTTCCTTTTTTTTTTTTTTTGAATTGGTAATTACTTTAAAAAATAAATGAGTTCCAGCAATAAAAGAGGGGCTCCGCTTTTAGGCTTGGCTATATATATATATATATATATCTTATAAACAAAAGTGTTTTAGTGGGAAATAGACCACTCGTACAATTCATACGAAGGTACATCCGGGACTCCAGTGGCGTATTATCCATACCCTCACTAGTGATGATATTGCTGACGTCATTTCCCACTCTTACACTGTTGTTTGTGCAAAATACTCTTGTCTATATAATAAAAAGAAAATTACACGGTGGGTTGAAGATATGAATTTTATTTTCTCGCGGTTAAAAACAATGTTTTTACCACTCGAAAATAAAATTCATATCTTCGTGCCGCCGCGTAATATCCTCCATATATTGATATTTAAGATATTTTCGTTCCCAAGAAGGTTTTGCAGTGGATTTGGGTACCTGACAATTTTTCCCGCTTCCCAGAAAACCATTGGGTCGTATCGTTCATAGTTTATGCTTTTCACAAGACAACGAGCTTTCAATTAGGTGTATACACTTGAATGGCAACAGTGGACATTCGAAAGACCTTTCTATAAATGACCTAAATAGTAAATGAATTCAAAATTACTTTAAACAATAGTGTAAGCGTACGTAAAATATACGTTCTCTAGTCACAACCTTCCAGCAGGCCGACCACATGGCATTTTACCTAACGTAGCCTGCAGGTATAAGTAAGATATTAAATCAGAACGCTGTAGTCAAGTACCCGTAGTGATTTCTTATATTACCATAAGCAGAAGTAAAAGAAACCAATTTTCAATTTTTAAACCAAAAAAGAAAAAAAAAATCTCAATGATGTTTTGGTCTGAGCATTGAAATATTTTACTCATTTCTAAGTCGACTTTCTCTTGTTCTTTTCATGTGCTCTTGTGGGGACAAATCAGACGGTATGTGTCTTCTTAGTTTCATTCAATACTGCATCGCCTGGATTACAACCTAGTTGTATGTCATTGTTTTGGTATACACTTCAATTGCAACAGTGGTGATTGGAAAGACCTTTCTTTTGAAGAACCAAATGCTATATGAGTGGGAAATTAGTTAAGATAAAATTGTTGGCGGAAATAAAACACAAGTTCTCTTATCACAACTTCTAGCAGGCTATCCAGATGGCATTTTCCGTAACATTATATGTAGGATATTAACTCAAAACGCCGTAATCAAGTGCCCCGTAGTCAACTGTCACGCCACGCCCCTCTTCAAACAAGTGAAATGGTCAACAGAAGTAATGTTTGCCGCGTTTGGATTTTTGAAACAAAAAGAAAATACTTTTTAGGTCTGTTTAGTAATATATTCTACTTATTTTTAACTCGATTTTCTGTTTTATTTTGTTACGTATGCACGTGGGGACAACTCAGTACGTAAGTGTCTTAGTTTAGTTTTATTCAATACCTGCATCGTTTGAATTTCAATCTGTTAAACTGGTTGTCATTGTTACTAAATATGCACTCGAATCACAACAGTGGACATTGGGAAGACCTTTCTGTTAATGACCCAAATGGTATATGAGTTCAAAATTACCCAAAATAGTAACGTAATTAAGCGTAAGTAAAACAGACGTTTTCTTATTACTACCTTCTAGCAGGCTAACTCTATGTAGGAAATTAACTCGGAACGCTGTAGTCAAGTTCCCGTAGTTATTTCTCACTTCACGCCCCTCTTTTAAGAGTTGTTATGGTGAGCAAAAGTAATAGTTTTTACGTACTTTTCAATTTTTGAACCAACAAAAGTTCTTAGCTTTGGTTAGTAGAGCATTCTTACTACTCATTTCTAACTCGGTTTTCTCTGTTTCTATTTATGTGTACTTGTGGGGACAAACCAGTCGGTATGTTTCTTCTTATTTTCATTCAATACCCCCATCGCTTGAATTTAAACCAAGCAACTTAGTTGTCATTGTTTCTGTATGCTCTTCAATTGCAACAGTGGCGATTGGAAAGACGTACGTCTCTATTAACAGCAGCGTGAAGATTTCTTTGTTGGGAAAGATGTCATTGAGGAAAACCTATTTAAACACCAACAAATCAAATTAGAAGTTCGTCAGAGCTTTCGGAATTCATTCAAGTTCCTTTGTCAAAGCGCTTAGTGATGTGCAGCCTCGGTTTGATGAAGAGGCTGTAAGATCGCTCCGTAGGTGGTAGCCTTGCTTACGGTTCACGGCCCGCTGGTGCTAGTAGATATTGATAACCTCTCGGATTTTGCGTGACAGTAAGTGAGGTTTCTGGCCAAAGAACTTTGTACTGGCCCAATCAATGGAATGTCCTGCACTCTTTAAGCCTTGGCCAAGAAAATCACCTATCCATGAGGCTATCTACTTCTACCAGCGCCAGCCGTCCACGAACTAATGGGACTTGGATGAGTTTCGAAAGCTCTGACGAACTTTCGATTTAATTTGTTGGCGTTTGAAGAATATTTGCTTCCATGACTCTCTATTAATGACTCAAATGCAATATGAGCGGTAAATTAGTTTAAATCAAATTGAAAGTGGAAATAAAACACAATTTCTCCTATAACAACTTCTAGCAGGCTACCCAAATGGCATTTTGCGTAACTTAGCATACATGCGCATACATAGGAAATTTTTCTCAGAACGCCGTAGTCAAGTGCCTGTAATCATTTCTTACGCCCCTCTTTAACAGGTGTCATGGCTAGCAGAAGTAAAAGTTGTCACTTTTTGATTTCTTAACCAAGAAAAAAAAACAATCGTGTTTTGTTCTGAGCATTGAAATATTCTTTTTATCTTTTTCTTTTTATGTGTACTTGTGGGGGACAAATCAGACGGTATGTGTCTTCTTAGTTCCATTCAACACCACCATCGCTTAAATTTAAACCTACTAACTTAGTTGTAATTATTACTAAATGTACTTGAATTGTAATAGTGGCGATTGGAAAGACCTCTTCGTTATTGACCCAATTGCTATAGGAGTGGGGAAATTAGTTGAAATTATTATTGAATTAGTATTAATTGAAAATTAATTGAAATGAAAATTGAAATGAAACTGTAGGCGGAAACAGCACACAAGTTCTCTTATAACTACTTCTAGCAACCTGCCCAGATGGCATTTTGCGTAATTTAGCATACATGGGCATACGTAGGAAATTAACTCAGAACGCCGTTGTCAAGTGCCGTAATCATTTATTATGCCCCTTTTTAACAGGTGTTATGGTCAGCAGTAGTAAAAGTTGTCATTTTTCAATTTTTGAAGCAAAAAAACAATAGTGTTTTGGTTTGAGCAGTGAAATGTTCCTCATTTAATCATGGTTTTATCTTTTTCTTTTTATGTGTACTTGTGGGGGACAAATCAGGCCGCGGTGTGTGTCTTCTTAGTTCCATTCAACACCAACATCGCATAAATTTGAGCCTACTGTCTTAGTTGTAATCGTTACTATAAATTAAATTGCAACAGTGGCGATTGGAAAGACCTCTCCATTATTACGCAACTGCTGTATGAGTAGGAAATTAACTGAAATGAAAATGTAGGCGGAAAAAAAAACACACCAGTTCTCTTATCACGACGTATAGCAGGCTATCCAGATGACATTTTACGTAACGTAACCTGCACGTATATCGTTTGTATTTTTGAAACAAAAAGAAAAGACTCTTTAGGTCTATGTAGTAATTTATTCTAGTAAGTTTTAACTCGGTTTTCTGTTTTTTTTTTTACGTGCACATGTGGGGACAAATCAGGGTGCAAGTGTCTTTTTTGTTTTATTTAATACCAGCATCGCCTGAATTTGAACTTGCTAACCTAGTTGTCATTGTTACTAAAATCACAACAGTGAAGATTGGAAAGACAGCACTATGGCTATTATCCTAAATAATAAATAGAAGTTTTTTAGGAAATAAAATAAAAGTTTCCCTATTCCAGCTTCCAGCAGCAGGTTGTCCAGATGGTATTTTACGTAACGGAACCTACATGTATATGTAGGAAATTAACATAACACGCTTTAGATAAGTGTCCTCTTACACCATGCTCCTCTTTTAACAAGTGAAAGTCAGCAGCATTAAGATTTGTTTCGTTTGGATTTAGGAGACCAAAAATTACTTTATTCAGGACTGGTTGAAGAAATATTTTACTCATTGTTAACTTGATTTTTTTCTTTTCCTTTCCGTGTGCACTAATGTGGGGGACAAATCAGACGGTATGTGTATTCTTAGTTCCATTCAACACGGGCATCGCTTAAATTTGAGCCTACTAACTTAGTTGTAATCGTTACTATATGTAGTTAAATTGCAACAGTGGCGACTGGAAAGAACTCTCTATTATTGACCCAGATACTATATGAGTGCGAAATTAGCTGAAATGAAAACGTAGGCGGAAATAAAACACCAGTTTTCTTATCACAACTTCTAGCAGGCTATCCAGATGACATTTTATGTAACGTAACCTACACAGAGCGTTGTACTCAAGTGCAGGCAGTCAACTCTTTCGCCACGCCCCTCTTCATAACCGGTTAAATGGTCAACAGAAGTAATGCTTGTCATTTTTGGATTATTTAAACAAAAAGAAACCAGTTTTTAACTCGAGAAACAAACTAGCGGGTAATTAACCAAATTTTATGCGAGTACGAGTTATTTTAAACAGAGGAGTGCTGTAGGAAATTAAATTAGAACGTTGTAGTCTAATGCCCGTAGTCGTTTCTTACGCCCCTTGTTGTGGCCTGCAGAAGAACCATTTGTCTGTTTGAATTTTTGAAACAAAAAGAAAATAATTTTCATAGGTCGGATTAGTAGAATGTTCTACTTCTTCTTAACTCGGTGTTCTCTTTTTCTTTTCATGTGCGCTTGTGTGGGGTCAAATTAGACTGTAAGTGTCTTTTAAATTCCATTCAATACCCACATCGCTTAAATTTGAACCATGTAATTTAGTGGTCATTCCTTCTGTGTGTCATTCAGTTTCAACAGTGGAGATTATAAAGACCTCTCTATTAATTATTCAAAGTCTATATGAGTGAGAAATTACTTTAATTAACATTTGCAAGCGGAAACAAAGCACAAGTTTTCTTATCACGGCTTCCAGCAGGCTGATCAGATAGCTAATGTTACCGAAGGTAGCTTGCATGACATCTAATTGCAATAGCGTTGTCATACAAAAAAGAAAAAGGAAAAACGCCAAACAGGAATTAATTAGACATGAAAACTACTTTCTCAGATGTAAATAGTTTTAAAGCACTCACGCACCGCCGTAAAATGCGTCAATTTGATATCAACTTAGTTCATGTGAGGTAAATTGGTCATTGTAAAGAGACTCAAAAGCTGATGTTTTGAGCCCTCACTAACTAAATTAGCCACGTTGGCAGCGTGGTTGGTCCAGAGGTGTAGTGGTTATTTTGCCCGACGAGTACCCGGGGAGACGCAGGTGCGATTCCTGCTCGGGACAACATGCCTTCTTTTCTTTCATGAAATAAGACGACATGAAAACCAATTTCAGAGGAGTACGATTGAATGCAATATATGCCATTTTAATTTATTCTTCCTGACTTGTAATCTTTGGTCTCGCGCAACTATTTAAACGCGCCTTTGAGGATTTCTATTATAGCAGCAACACAAAATTTGCTATAGCTTAAAGAGAAACCGAGATATGAGTTTTCGTTTCTTTAAAAAAGTAGAGGAATGAGCTGTCTGCATTCAAAGTTTTCTAAAAATTGGCCCGAAATTCGTTGAGTGTACCCTTAACTTGAAAATCCGTAAAATCAAGTACGCGTGGTCAACTCTTACCCCACGCCCCTCTTTTAACGAATGAAATGATCAGCAGAAGTAGCATTGTCACATTTGGATTTTGAAACAAATGCAACTGACTAGTAAAGTATTGTGCTCATTTTGAACTCGATTTTCACGTTTTCTTTTCATGTGCACTTGTGGGGTGACATCAGATGGTAAGTATCTCCTCACTTTCATAACTGTTACACAGTAGATGGAAACTTAAGTCAATGAGCTTAATGTTCTTAAATAATATCGACATAAACTGGCCAGCCTAACTTCCGGCTCCCAAAGAATGT
Source organism: Siderastrea radians (assembly GCA_964017195.1). Classification (NCBI taxonomy): domain Eukaryota; kingdom Metazoa; phylum Cnidaria; class Anthozoa; order Scleractinia; family Rhizangiidae; genus Siderastrea; species Siderastrea radians. Next base: position 16,899,230 of record OZ024899.1, read on the forward strand.
AATAGCTGTTTCTAACAAAGAAGGACGTGACCGTTTAAAGTGACTGGGATTTAAATATTTATCTTTATAAGTATGGTGCTGCACAAGCAAGCAATTAAACAAGGTCGAAAAAATTGTCACATAGATAATTATAGCTCCTGGCGGAATGCACCGTAAGCCTCAATGTTTCGGTAGCGTTTTATGGGAGGGAGGAAGCTGGTGGGGGGGGGGGAGGGGGGAGGGGAGTGGGAACACCGCAACCATTCAAACCGATTCTCATAAATAGATATTTGCCTATTGGGTAGAAAAGCAAAAGTCATTGTAAATTGTACATGTAATGGTAATTTTTATTCTTGAGAAACACATCTTACAAAGGAGAAGAATGTTGCATATAAATGTTGCTAGTCACCAACACACTAAAGTGACTAGAAGTCCTCCTTAAAGTTTTTGTCTTTAGATACGATCTGGTTCGTTTAAGTGGAATTAAACTACTTTTGCTGTTAAGCCACTACTTTTAAACGCAGAGGGACGATATGTAAGGAGCACTTTATAGGCTTTAATTTGAAATAGTTATGCCGAACAAGCGAAGTAACGGTCCCAAAATCTATGACCTTCGATGCAATCCGGTTCGCTTAATTAGAAAAAATAACTTCAAATACAAAGGTACTAGCAGTAACGATTTTGATACCTGCTTTGAAATTTTAAAAGAAAGTTAACAAATATAAATCTTAAAATTAACATGTTGGCATTGTTCAGGATTATCCAAAACTACACACAAAAGCACAAATCAGACCTCGGTAAAAATGTCGCGGTTCCAAACGTCAATAATTATAGAAAATGAAACAATCTTGAACTGGTGATTTGTACGAAAGTTGTAATACTTATTTAAGGACGCCTCTCTTTTCCGAACTTCGCAAATTATTCTGCTTGCAAATAAAAAGTGAAAAAGCAATTGGCGGTGCGAAAAGGCAAACGGAGGGTTCGCATTTGCTCCTACTCCTGTGCTTTACCAAATATTCTTCCTCCTAAATTTCTCAGTGGATTTTGACTTTCGGGAAGGAACTTTGGCTACTCTTGGGAAGCCTAGAACTCTCATTTATATGCTGTGCATTTCGTTTGTTACTTCTAGTCGTTATTGGAGCTATTTCTCACAACGGGTCGTTTCAATGTGTAATTGAAAGTCTGGGATTTCAGAGAATTATCTACCTCTGGTGCCAGGGCCTTTTCTTGCGCCGTGTCCGGTTGCCGTTTTCGCTCGTTACGTCGATCTTCAACCGACTGTACGAGAAAAAAAAAAAACCTCTGGTACCCAGGGTAAGAATAATCATAAGGCTAGAATAAATAATCTTCGACCACATTCTTAGCCCTGTTTATGTGTCAAAATGGGAAGATTTTTAAATCTTGCCATTTTGACACATGAAAAGTACTTAAAAGCACTTTTCACTGGGCCAGAAAAACTGCAAACATTAAAGGAAGCCTATTAAATCGAGTTTTGATGGGAAGATGAGCAGCCCACTGCTATGTGTGATTGGTTGGTGTTTAAGAAGCGTATAGACGCTTCTTAAACAAGAAATGTGGCTGCTTTGGTTCACTCGGTGTCTGTACTTTCGTGCGAGATCCATCATGAACGATCGACGTGTTATCCACATTTAGCAAGGTCCCTGTGGAAGTTAAAACTTGTGGCCGCAACCGCTTGCGATGTTGGCAGGGCCGATCTAATGAGGACTTGGAAAAAGTGAAAATAAATTAAATTCTCAAAACGCTACAACCAATGGTAATAAGCCTGTTTCAAGACAGCCAGTGATGGTGAAAACATCTGCCGAACTACAAATTCGAATTCTCTTTGGTTCAAATGGTTGTTTTCGGTTATTATTATTTTAAAGTTATGGGTTGCCAATTACAGCGAAGCAGAACTTGCTCTGTTTATCTGTAGAGGAAGGCACCTCATTCTGGCGCTTGTGTCTACAACTATGTACAAGATGTTGTCACTTATGCGATAATTGACAGATGTGTCCTATTTACACGCATTCTGACGGTTTGCCAGAAATTAGTAGCTTCATTTATTGACCCAGAGGGAGGGGAAAAAAAACACAAGAACCAGCTATGGTTCTTGCAGTCACAGTTAGTTTGAAAACGTTTCAACAGAAATTGTAATGAAACGTCGACTGAAAAATTATCAAATAGCATTACTCTGACCTAAGATTTCAAACTTTCCACTCAAAGGAAAAAGTCATACCATTAGTAACCAAAATGATGTTAATATATTTAAATTATAAACTGGCTTTTTTAAATATCATAATGAGTGAAAAATGAGGAAAATATTTCAGAGCCTATCAATTTAATTTTCTGGTGCAGCGGAGATCACATTGTTTCAGTGGTTGTAATGGGTTCAATGATTCAGTGTAGAAAATTCAATTGTTGCAACTGGGATTAAAGAATATAAGCAATCCTTTTTTTAATTAAAATATGTTAACATATATTAGTGTTACTAAAATATTATATGAATCATTATTTACAATATGTATTAATATTGCTAAAATATAACTAATATTTCATGTATTAAAATATATGAATAAATACAATGTAGTGCTTCTTTTAACCGTTTTTTCCTTTCTTTATCATGTGGACTTTCGGGGACAAACTGACAGTGTGTAAGTGGTGATTGGTGTTAAAGGAGCTACGTCACGGATATAAGCTTTTTCATCCGTAATTTGTCTTAATCTCCCTCAGTTGTAACCATCCTTGTTTGGTTTTGGTTTATTATTACTTCTTTAGTCTCTTGCTACCTTAGGAGACTATTATTTTGAGGTTTCCTTCAATGTGAAAGTAATTTTGTCAGATCAGAAATATGAATGAAAATACCATGACATAGCTCCTTTAATAATCCATTTCACTTTTTGAAGATTACTAAGAAATACAAAACAACACCTTGAAAAGGAAACCACGAGGTTGACCCTTAGTAGTGAGAGAGACACCAAAATTACCAGAATTTTTGGGCAGGTACCTGATTAAGGTGGGCAGGGATAAATTATGTTTGAATGATTTCCTGATAAACGTTGTTCATGAATAAAATGCAGTGGTATACTGTTAACCCATTAAACGGGAAATACGTGACGAGATATAGATTTTTCATTTTAGAGTTCACTTTACACCATGTGTAGTCCACTTTACACTATATGTACAACATATATATGAAACCGCAAAGGTCGGTGTAACAATCAACATGATCCCCATCGTTAACAAGACTTTATAGGATCAGATGATCCAAGCGATGAGAGTGACTAAGAAGTAAATGTGTGGCAATGTTTTTAGCTCTTTAGTCTTGTGCAGCCACGAACGGGCTAGAGGGTTTGCTAAAATGTCAAAAACGTCAAATGCAAAATTGAAATGATAGTAATAAAGAAAGATTTGCATTATAAGTGGGCGGGGCGAATTATTCGGAATAATGGTAAATAAAACAAGAGAGACATCAAACACACAGATATTCACTGACAAATCAACTTTTATTTCAATCGCTTAACATTTTAAGTCAAAAGCAAATCCTTAATACACAATTAGGCTTCCTTTTCTTGAGAATACTTGCAAGGATGACTTTTGCGAACACGTCGGGATGTTCTCGAAGGACGATCATCTTCCTCTTAGTAATTTACAGACTGGATTCGAGGACGTTTTTGTTTTTTTGTTTTTTTTAGCGAAGGCGCTTCCACTGTGGGAAAGGGGTGTCAAGATGGATGAGGGAGGCAAGACTTTCACGAAAGTCGCTTGTGCAGTCACTGGTGTTTGAACAGTGGCCGCTTGTACTGGGTATTAGACAGAGCCCGCTTGTAAAGTCACTGGATCTTGAACTGGGCTCCCTGTGAATGCCACCGGCTCTTGAATGGGCGCGAGTACCTTATCTTCCAGGAGATTGCGATAAATTCCTCTCTGTTCTTCAGAGTACGGTAGACTTGATTCTGTACTTCTCGAATTCAACTGTTGTTTAAACGTCAAATGCTTGTTTTGTACCTGCATGTACTGCTTTGCTCTTTGAGTAGTTGTTTTCAAATCAACAAGGAGATACCCAAAGGGTCTGCGCACACCCTCCTCGTACCGCTTTATAAAGAAATCAGTGTGGTCAGGATACGTTTGTTTAGCCAGGGTCAGAATTTGCAGTTTATCCAGCGGATTTTTGAAAAGACTCAAGTAATGACTATTACAAGTAATGACTTGATGAAATAGGTTCTGTTCAATATAAATGGCGCTCAGATTGCGATGATGAGAAACTCTTGTAAACGGGTTGACGATTCGCTTATCTCTACCCTTATCTACCCGTATTTAATTTCCAAAGCTGTAACTTTCCTGGTTGAAAGAACAACGACAGAGCTTTCTTTTTGTGTAGTCTAAGTTATTGAATGATACATACCAGGTGCCGTTCTAAGCGGCCGAAGTTGGCCTTCATTTTACCTTGTGTTTAACGAGGTTAAGAGCGGCGCGATAAGAACACCGCTTGAAAATGTTCGAAACCAAACATTGGCAAATTAATTACATAGTTTTAAAGTACAAAGGTTAAATAATGTTCGTGGTTTGTTTCGTTTTAAAAGAATCTTTTTTACGTTCTCACCGGCTTCCTAAATTTGAGTGAGAATTTGACCCGCCATTTTATGCATTTTTCAAACTTTTTATATTTTCGTCCGTTAAATAAATTGTTGGAACTTTGGATTATTTTTTCTAGAACTAGCTTACCCAAAGGGTAGTCTCCTGGGGGGGGGGGGGGGGGTGCGTGACGCCACTAAAAACGGCTGCGTAGGAGACTAACCCAAAGGAATGTTTTCGAAAAATAAAAAATTCGATTTTTTTGGTGAGTGTCTTTCGATTCTCGATATTCTCAGAAAATGGATCTTAAACGTTTAGTAAGAATAGGCCAGAAATACAAGGAAAAATTTGATTTTCTAAACTAACCTTTATTTCAGTGAAAACTGTTCACAAAATAATGCGCTAAAACACGGTTCAGGTTCATTTCATCGAACGCACAAATTGCTGCCCGTTTTTGAGGTCTGAAACCTCAACAAACATCTTCATTTTTTCGCTCTATGGTTAAAATGGCTTCTTCAGTTTACCTCATATATTTTAGATGATTTTCTCATCGAAGAATACTAGTTTTGTGGTACAATTCTCGCCAAACCGAGAATGCAGTGCTGAAAAATTTGACAAAATTAAACTTTCGCTGATTGCGTCAGCTTAACGTGTTTCATCCGTCTGTACTCTTATTGACAATAAAAATTAACCAATCAGCGCACGAGAATTCGCTCAGATATTGTAAAAACGTATTTCCTGCTCAAAAAGTTAACAACATACCACTGTATTTTATTCATGAACAACTTTTATCGCGGAATCATCCAAATATAATTTATTCCTGCCCACTTTAATCAGGTATCTGCCAAAAAATTCTGCTTGTTCTGTCCCAGTCTCTCACTACTACCCTTTAAACTCTCCTCAAAAGAAGTTAAAGCTTAAGCAATTGGATTCCTTAACAAAAGCGGTCCAAATAAATTATTGATATTAGATTTTCGCAGTAAAAATCCAGGCGAACGGGCTACGGTATATTAAGACTGTTCTCTTTAAATCTCTGGAAAAGTAACAGATTCATGTTATAAAGACTGTTAAGGCAAGAACACTGTTCGTTGCATTCCTTTTTCCGAAAGGTAAAAATTGAAAAGCTAGCCCAAATACCCTATGCAGTCAGAGCCTGTTTCGTCCACGCTTTTTGTACAGCCATACACTCCTTTACAGTATTTCACCCCTAAAATGTTGCTTGATTTTGTAAATTATTCTTGTGTAGAATAGGAAAGTGAAAAGATCAGTTTAAGCCACATTTGAGTTCCAACGACTCTTATATTATTATCTGCATACCACGCCTAACAATTGATTTTCTTTCAATCCTTGTTTGCATATGGATTCTTGCGTTCAAACCAGGCTGTAAGTGATTATAGTTTCATTAAATACCCACACTTATGATTAGTATATCACTATGTGGAGCGCTTCTGGTTTTAAAGAGACTACCAACTGGTGTAAATGATGACAAGCACACATTGCTTAATTATTATCTCCTGGGAGATGATGTTTCCCTGCACAAGTTATGTGGAAATTATGTGGAACATAAATAAATACGAAAAGTTGATTTTGAATTAATATTTGTTCTTGTTGACTTTTTCTTCATTAAATTAGTACCGTATACCAGTCCTGCAGCCCAAACCAATCGGGAAGGAGAGTTGCTGAGAGTTCAAACCCTCCTGTGCTCTCGGCAAGTTTTGAATCGTTTCAAATTTTAATTAGAAGCCACTGAAGCTCAAACAATCCCTCTTATTTAGCCTCTAACTCTCGTGAACTGTCATTGACTCTCGCGTGCTCTCGAACTGAGAGTTTGATCTCTCGCCGACGTGCGTTCTCGTTTGGCTTGGGCTTAGTAGTTTGGCTGTTCTTTTTTCTCTTTCCATGTTGCATTTCTGTGACAAGCCACCCAATTTCGTCTTTCAGTTTCTTTCAATACACTTACCTCGTTTAATAACCCAATAACCTGGTACAATGGGTGTTATCATTTCCTTAAGCGAACATGAACTCAAAATTAAAAAAAATTTCCATAGAAAGAAAGCGTAAATACTCCAAAATAATAACACGCTTTTAGTTTCTACAGTCTAACAACCCTCAAACCAAAGTATTTGTCGGGATAAAAACATTAATTACAAATTGTAAACAATCGATTAACTTAAACTGAATTTAAAATACAAAAAATTAAAATTACTACTTGTATAGAAAGCGCAAAGTTAATGTGAATAAGTGATTATGCAGAAATAATCCTATAGGAGATCAAAGGGTAAAATTTGTTACATTTTACCTGCTGAAAAATTGATTTTTCCTCTTTTTCTCCACATGGATTTTGCGGGAAAACCAGGGAGTAAGTTTCATTTTTTTCACTACTTTTTGTTCTGTTCCTGCATGCGAAAACTATGTCATCCTCGTTACCAAGGTTTCTCTTCTTCCCGTTATCGTGAAGCAAGCAGCAAGCAACCGAGCGAGAGATAGACTGAGAAAAGGAGAGAGAGAGAGAGAGAGAGAGGGGGGGGGGGGGGGGGAATTTCATCTAATCGCGTGTGTACCAGATTTATCAGTTTTTAAAGGATTTCAACTTCTCTACTGAGCCCAGAAAGTGTTCTTCATTCCAAGAGATAACGTGCTGAATACCAACTCAAATGTACAGACGAATTAAATAACGCAAGATTCCGTGAACAACGATTCTGGTACGTCTGGTACTAAACTTGACGAGTACTATTCGTCATCGAAGTCCGTTATCTACAGGGAAGATAGCAGTCATAAGCACTTCAACAGATTAGGAGTATATTAAACTGTTCCGATGGCTTAAGGTATTCAACGTTACTCCTTCGCATTTAAACGGGTTAGCTGAGCTGCTGTAACCAACTACCGTTTCGCAAGCTTTAATTGAACATGGAAATATCATTACGCGACATACATTACACTACATAAATTTGAGGCAGCACGCGCAATAGCAAACAGAAACAATTGAACTTATCCGAATAAAACTGGTTCAACGGAACACACTCCGCCCTACCTAGGGCATTGCTTTCATCTTATTCATAATTCGTAACTTCTGCTGGGTAGATTACAGAAATCTTGGTGATTGGTCTGTCATGCTCTCCAGTGTCATGCTCTCCAGTTTAGGTTGCAGACTTTGCCTTCTTGCTCAGGATATACCAAAACTATTCGTCCTAAGCTCCAAATCCCACCAAAAAGACCCGGCATTTTGACCATTACAAAGTCGTTCACAGGCACATTTCTTCCGTTATCTGTGTTCCATTGTTTCCAATTAGGTGAGGAAGGGATGGCATCCGGCTCTCGTCGAGCAGTTTCAATACGAACGGACAATCCTTCTTGGCAAATCCCGGATAGTATCGAGCTACTTGTAGAGTTGCGACTTCTAGAAGACAGGTCTGCAACTTAACACTTATTCCCCAATTGCTTTCTTGAGGGCAAGTGTGCAGCTCTTAACTTGTGCTTCTGCCATTCGTTGTGATGCGGAGCTGCTGGTGTGGTAAACTGCCACTACTTTCCCTTTTCCCCAGAGAACTTCCGTAGCTCCTATCCTTAAACAGCTGATTTCTTGTAAATCTGGCTCTGTCCTCTTAAGAAAAAGAATCTTTAAAGTACCATGCTAAACTTCATCGTTGACCAAGTTTCCGTCAGCTCCAGGTGGACGGCTCTTCAATCAAACAAGTAAATGACTCCATAATGTTTGAAAGTCTTATTGGAACCAGCTTTCACTCGGTATTGACCAAAATAATCACAAAATGTAGAGTCGAAGGGCGGAGTAAATGGTGCTACACTGTTTGCCTCCATTTTGCGGCAAAATAGTCAGCAAACTTTCTTGACTTGGCCAAATCCTGGGCTCTGATGATCCTGAACGTCTTCCTTGTTTTCGCTACGGTTGTAGCATCTGTGGTAGGTACCCTGTTGTACGTGGCTTACTACAAGGGAGATATCTAGTGCTCTCTGGAATGTAATGGGGGATGTATGGTCTCGTAAGAGACAAAGACTTTGTCTGTTCTACCATCTACTCGAATAATGTCACGGAATCTGTGCGCAGAAAAAGGTTATTTTAATTCTTCTCTCCTGAGATGTTCTGCAACTCTTATGGCGCTAGAGGGCAGTCTCTAGTAAGCTTCATGTCGTTTTCCCTAGCGGTGGCTTGCCAGCAGATTCCAAACTAATTTTATCGTATGAACTGAACTCTAACTTTCTCCAAGTTGAAAATTTGTTGCAATCAATGAGATGCCCTGCTTTGAACTGAACGCATACAGTGTCAACTTTTGTGGTGGTCGTTTTGTCCTTCGTCTTCTTCATGTAATATATCAAACACGAGAAAGAGTGCTTCATCAGGATATCCAACCCCGAGAAGTGGGTTGTAAAAACGAGGCGCAGCCGAGTTTTTTGACCGACTTCGAGGTGTTTGGATACCTGATGAAACACTCTTTCGAGTTTTTGATATGGCTTCTCAAACCATTCATAATTCTTGGAGAAATTCAAAGCAAAAGTTCGGAAAATTTTATGCTAATTAAGATCCGGTATCCAAACCACCGTCACGGTAGTGATTTCCTTTGTTTCCTCTTTATGAATTATTAATGAGTTTGAGGAGTTGGTTTACAGTTGATGAATCTTGTGGCCACTCTTTTTTTAATTAGGCAGGTACAGAAGCTCAAGTCCAAAGTACCATCTCTCAGCCAAACTTCGCACTGGTATGCCACAAGAAACATCGTCAGCTACGTTCAGCTCTCCAGAAACATCTTAGTCTAGACATCGTAAACTCTAGCCTGCGTAGCTCGCGAAATTGTCATTTCCTTCGTGGCTCTATCGCTTAAACTTCGCGTAAACAATCCCGCTAGCAACGTTGGCTGCACAAACTCTGACTAAAACAAGTGGCTTAAACCTTCTTGTGTCTTTGCAGATCCATGACTAAACTGTCTTCCTATCCAGGGAAAAACTGTTTTTAATCGAAAGCGGGGTTCTCCTAGAATGGTTCCACACATTCTGGAGGCTAACTCTACGTTTGGAAGTTCCAGGCGAGGGCCGGATGATCAATCTTTCCAGGGGTTCTACTCTTGAATTCGCTGCAATAAAACTTACACGTCCTACTCTTCGTTAGACAGCTGCCATCGTGCATATGCGCAGGTATGGGAAAGCATCCTCGGGGCATCAGAAAAAAAGCAGAGGACAGGTTGACCGAGTGCATTAGCTGGCGTCAGACATCTCTAGAAACTTGTGTCATTTAGGTTAAGAATTTCTTGAACAGGCTCATCCACTTTTCTTGAATTTCAGAGGGTATATTTTTTATCCTAGTCAATTTTCCACAGCTCCCGTAGACCTGTTTTGGCTTTGATTATAAAAGTGGATGCGAAGTTTATTGGGTTGTAGTTTCGAGCTACCAGGTTTAGAATATTTCGCTTGGTAAGAAGCATTGGCTCTTGGGATTGAAGTAATCCATATTTTACTTTAAACGTGAACTCATCTGTGCGGCAAATGTTACAAGCAACTCCTAGTACTTTTTCTTCACTGATGCCTTGTAGAATCGTTGTTTCTAATGTCGCTGGCCATGGTCGATGTTGGACTACTTCGTTTTATTCGACGTCCAATCTTTGGCTTTAAAACCCCCTGTTTCTGGTACCTTGTCGATGCATTTCCTTAGATCTCGTGCTTACTTCTTTGGTGCGGAAAGAATTGCAGATATTATCCATCTACTTGTTGTCTTTAGGACCTTGTGCTGCTTTCAAGAATGCACTTTATGATTTGACTGAGATCTTAATCCCCACGAAATGAACGAACGCTTTGCATTAGATTAATGTGTTCTTGTTTCTTACGTTGCCGTTCTTCCACCAATAGCGTAGCTTTAGCGGCCTACACATAGATCACGTACAACCCACAATTTCTTGATTTGCTTTAGAAACAAACCCATTTAATTATAAGAAGGGTTGGTTTCATTGTCTGCACTGTATGCGCCCTCCATCTCTGTGCATTGCTTTGTTCATTCGCAGGTGGAAAACTTCTGGTCTCCTCCAGCTCTTTTTTATCAACTGAAGCAGGTTGCTTGTTCTTAACACGATCGTCATGACTTAAGGCCATAAATTTCTGACATTTATCTTGTGCGTTTGAATTTTGCAAATCCAACATTTGTAGCCGGTGCTTTTGGTTTCATCTTTATTACCTATTGTCACGTGGTGGACGGTACAATGAGGTACCTATTATGAGCGGTGCTGTAGCAAGCACTCTGGACTTCATTTCTGCGGTCATCCAAGTTATTTAATAGATCTAAGAGCATTACAGTCTGGTTTGTATTCTCGAGGTCCCCTGACCACACTTTCCTGTTGTCGTTCACATCTGCTGCTCAATGATGGAAAGCATGGGTGTTATCCAGATCGCTACGGTTGTTGCCGCTGTGTACCCACACGGGTGTACGTAGCGCACTATGAGGGAGATAACTTAAGGGCCCTCTGGGAATTAAACACTGTTATCCAGATCACTCGGTAAGCCAAGCTTATTGTATAATTGCTTTACTAGGTACACCAAATCACCACGTTGTGCATCTCACGAATTGGTCAGACTGATTTCACAATATCTCGCTTTATGGTATCAGACATGACTCTCAGGTCACCGTATATAGAATATAAATATTCCCATGCAGCATCATAATCCGATGCAACTCCTTTAAATGAAAGAATCGTTTTAAGTAATACGTGTGCGGCTTGGGCAAGGCGTGATTTCCTTAGAAGTTTCTCAAATTATATTCTGCGTTGCGGGAAGTGAAAAGTTGTTGAAAGTACTCTGGGGCAAGCGTATGCATTGTTTTAAACATCGTCGTTTTTTATGTTTTTGGCGGCGTTTAGATAGCGTCTCCCACTTGAGTTTATTCAGAAGAAGGCTCGAGCTCGTATCGAAAGGCAATTTCGTAATCATTCTATAAGCTGCGTTATTTTGAAGTTTTTGCAGTTTGTCGCTTAATTGACTGCTAAAACAATCCCAAACGGGGCTGCAGCAATGACAGTGTGAATGTATTTGCGCGCTATAGATTTGTACTGCAGTATTATTAGGCCGTACAGAAAGGCAGTAAATACTAGGGTAAACAAAGGTCGTACTCTTTTTAAAGCGCCTATAGATTAAAGGAGACTTTTCTGGATATCTTGTCAACGTGTTTCGACGAAGAGAGTCGATCATCGATGGGAAGTCTGAACAATTCTCTTGATTTTACCCCATCTATTTCAATATCAATTTCGTCACCCTGAGCAGGTCCGTTACTCTTTTTAATGTATATTAAAGACTTGCCCGACTGCCTGCGGAACACCTCTTCAAGAGTGCTTCCTGACGACGCAAATATAAGCTTGACTGCCTAAAATTTAGCTGAGCTTAAATGAGAAATAAATCCCGAAATCAGTAGCCTTAATCGCTGCCTGAAAGCAAATAAGTTAAGTTTAAACGTAGCTAAGACAGAATTAGTAATTAATGATGCGATCTAGACAGGGATTACATAGTATGCTGCCTTGGGGCACGCCACAATTTATTGTGCGAGGAGCAGACAGATTACCATTAACACTGAACCTTTGTCTTTGGTTGCTTAAGTACGACTGAAACCACCTGAGCCTGAGAGTATTCTGGTCAGCACCAAACACATTTATTGTTATTCACATAAAGAATTACATACGGCAATGTTAACATTAACTTGCAGTAGCAATAGGAACGACAAAAACAACAAATACAAACGTCATAATCTGAGGTATGAAGGACCTATTAGCGGCTCTTGTTAATAAGTTAGAGTTCAAAATGTCAAAGATAGTATCATCCCGTACGGCACAAGTCGAGCTCGCGATGCAAAGTTTTTCAAACAGTGGACTCCTCTTAAGGTTTACCAATGTCCACCAGACCATATCAGGCTCTCCCCTCGCTCCGGGGGAGAGAGGAAAAGAGAAAGACCCTGGTAACGAGGACGAAACCAATGAAGGTTTGTAAATGGTTTGAACCCGGGAGTGCTAGTTAAAAACAAACAGACAAACAAACAAAAAACGACTAATTTTACTAACAATAGACCAACAGACATTTGAATAACAAAAGACGGATCGAAACGCACCAATCGCGTTTTACAGTCTTCACAGCCATTGGTTGGCCACTGGTTTTTCAGTTTTTTACTGTTACGTGTTTACTCTCTTTAAATAAAGTTGATTATTATTATTATTATTATTATTATTATTATTATTATTATTATTATTATAACATCACGGCTTAACTGACAGACGACCAATAACATCGTGAGTTCGTCGACCAATCAGGATAACGACCAGAGACTTATAACATCTATGGACGATTCACAATTTACTTGACTCTGATGATTACTTCCGCTCAGGTTGTCGAAACGTCAGTCAATGTCACCTCAAACACTCCTTCTCAGGACTACATTTACCCGAACGAACGTAATTTACCGACTTACCAATGTAGCTTATATTATAAGTGTCGTTTACGGAATCATGCACTATAGTATTAAGTATCAATTTTTTTTTTATCATTGCTTGGAAGCTGCATATCTGAAATGTATTCAGAGTCTTAAAAGGAGGCAAAAAACAGCCAATGCAGGCAAATCACATATCCAACATGGCCACTGATCGCAACATATGAAAGACCCTTCAGTTGTTGCTGCCTAGCAGCGTGGTTGGAGGAATTTTAATTTACAGGGACTTCAATTTGTGGCCACCTGCGAGTGTGGCCGATTGATAATGGTCACCTGCATGATCTTAATTATAAATAATGATCACTACTGATAGATCTCTAAATCTTGCACTTCACAAATAGGCACAAGGTTAAAATGTAAATAGGTCACATGAGTGATATTTGTAGTAGCGAGCTTGTAACCCTAAACTCCTTTTACAGTTTAATTTGTAAAATTTCGTATTCCTTATAATTGACGTCTTTTTTTTTTTCATATGAACACGGAATTGGGGAAAAACCAGTGGGTAAGTGTCCTTATTCATTTCAGTACTTCCAACGCCTTTATTTAAACTATGAAACTTACTATTGCTTGTATGACCGTTTGAGAAGTTCTGCAAATACAATTCCATGGCCATAGGTTCCTAATTGTGAAATGTGTTGATAAATCCTTACTCCCGACCACACAAAGGGCTAATTGGTTGTGTGATGTATATGTTATTATTTCAGTTAATGTGTAGTCTCGTCCCGACACTTTACCCAACCCAACCGCCCCACCCCCACCCTCAGGATCTTAACAGGTAGCCTGGTGCCTTTCGTCTGCGCATGATAATTTCATCCCCCAGGTTTTCCGGAGACATGCCCTATATAGAGCCTGAGGGAGTTGTACTGAGGACCAGATTAGTAGAGGTGACATTTGTTGCAGCTGGGGTTTTACAAATCTCTCTATATAGTTAGTTTTTTTTTTGGAAAAAATCTAATCGCAATAATTATTTTGTTATATTTTCTGTCCTCTCGACGTGAACTTTTGCGGACACACCAGATTGTAAGTCTCTTTTTAATTTCTTTTCTTTAATACTCGTATGTCTATTATTTGAACACTGGTGCTACTGTACCGAAACATGTCGATATAGAAGATACATTTATAGTTCATAGCCGATTTAAAGTTCGCTGCTCGACCTTCTTACGGCAAAATTTCAGGTGTGGAATATAAATATTGCAAATTAAATTGACGTCATCTTTTTATGCGTCTGCCCTTTTATTGATGATAAATTGCGTCATAACATTGTCAAAGCATCATGGATCCACGAGCCACAGGCGAGTGGATCCATAACACTTTGGAGAAAGACGCATAAAAAAAACGAAGACAATTTGTTTTTTACAATAACAAAAAGCCAAAACTCGCTTTAGACGAAAGAAAGAAATGCAAGAGTCAATTCGGAGAATCACTGGCTGTTATAAATTAAAGTATAATAAGAATAGGCCAGAAATTTCATCCCCTGCACAAATCGCCTGCAAAAATTCCCGCTCACCGCAGCTGTTCAGGTCTTAATCCTCAACAATTAACATCTTCATCTTTTCGCTCTAAGGTTGCAATGGCTTCTTCAGTTTCACCCCATATATTTTAGATGATTTCCTCATTGAAGAATACTAGATTTGTGGTAAAATTCTCGCCACACCGAGAATTCAGCGCTGAAACTGAAAAGTTTGACAAAACTTTTGCCGATTGCGTTAGTTTTACGTGGTTCATCCGTCTGTATTCTTATTGATAATTAAGTTAGCCAATCAGCGCGCGTGAGTTCGCTCAGTTATTATAAAATTAGCTATTCTAGCGTAAGAGAAGGTGACAAAGTCAGTAGAATTATTGTTTGTTGCACCCTTTCTTAACTAAAAAGACAGTAAGATTGAACTAATTCTTTCGTTTTTCTCTTTTCATGTACACATTTGGGGATAAAACAAGGTTGTAAGTGTGTTTTTCATTGAATAGTTAAGTCGCCGTTTGACCACACCTAAGTGTGCTAGTTCAAACTTTTGACACGTGCTGCATACGGTAACACTTACACATCTCAAAAGCACTTACTATAAAAATACTGATAAGTTTCTTTTAATTAATGGGCTAGGCTAAGTAAACATGAAAAGGTCTAACAGACACTGTTCTTAGTCGCGGTTGGGTCTTCGAAATCGCACGGAAATCCCGTGGAGTTATATAGGTAACTGTCCTTGTACAGCAGGGCAACATACCGAAGAATCGCGTACGTAAGTCATTAAAAACTCGAGTTCTGATTGGCTGAGGGTTCCAGAGTATTTATTGTGGAATTGCATGCCTGAGAAGTGATATTGCACTAGTGCAATATCGTTTGTTTATATTTATTTGTTACGTCATGTACACTA
This sequence comes from Siderastrea radians, assembly GCA_964017195.1. NCBI lineage: Eukaryota > Metazoa > Cnidaria > Anthozoa > Scleractinia > Rhizangiidae > Siderastrea > Siderastrea radians. Next base: position 16,914,611 of record OZ024899.1, read on the forward strand.
ATTAATTGAAATGAAAATAATTTCATTTGCAGTAGAAAGTACTGACGTTTCATTCCCAAAGAATAAAACTATCTAGAGTGCAGTTTTTGTCCAGAATTTTAACAACATTGGGCTTGGAAACTAAACTAAACATTGGGAAGCTAAACTAAACAGTAAACTAAACAGTGCTACCGACGAAAACTGGTATTTCATGGGCAAAAAGTGGCGAAAAGGTTAAATGAAATATGTAAAGGATCCGATAACCTTGCAATAGCTGAGGCAGAAAGAATATAACTAAACGGTTGCCTAATTGAGCTTATCACAAATGCAATTGTTGTCCGAATAGTTTGTTAATTATTACAGTCAAGGTTAAAATACACTAGCTTTTTTTTCAGCCCAACTCAAACATATGAGTTGGCAGGTCCTTTTTAGCTTTGAGGCATCCTCGGAGACCCAGGGGCAGCTAGTCGGGACAACGGGATTTTCATGGGCGAAAGTTTGCAACAAGAGCAGGAGAGCCCCTGGGCACTTACTCTTACCGATCCAGTTCCAGAAGCGTTTGAATTCTCTCCTTCTGATTGGCCAGAAAAATATTTTTCTGGCCAATCAGCGAAGAGGAACAGCCGGGCGATTCTCATGTCTTCTTACAGGAGGTTGTTTTCCTCATCAATCACCGTAGTAGCGTGGCCCGTTCAACGAGGATGAGCTTTGAGGTAGACTGAAATTACGTCATTTTTTCCCGAAAATGGCGGCCATCTTGAATTCGCCATCTTGGATTTCTTTCTTTTTTCAAAACCTTCAAAAGCCTTTAAAATCGGCCAAAACAATAACTTAAATTAAGTATTCAAAATTTGGAAAAACTGCTTGTCAAACTTGTGGTTCCTATGGAAACTCCAGATTTGATGAACAGTCACATGTCATACCAAATTGATCCCATGTGAACTTTAGGAAAAGTCAGATTATTTGGTGGCATTTGCTTCCATGTTTTTAAAATTATAAACGTTCAACATCACCGAGGGCACTTTGTACCACCCCCTCCCCCCCCAGACTAAATAGGGTTAAAGAAATTGCCATATTGCTCGTTATTATTATTCATAGACACTCAAAAAGAGCTTATACTCTAAAAGAGCTTATAAAGAGCTTATCGTTGCTTGCTATGAACACGCAACAACTGCTCATTAGCTTGGAGTAGACATGCAATAAAAACAAAGGACGATGCCTGCTGTTGTTTCCCCTTTTATTTCCAAAATTTATGCTTGATGTTTCTGAACAAAACAAATGTAAAGGTGTGATAGTTTAATTACCTAATGCGTACGTTAAGGTTGAATTAAAATAATATGACACTAAGACAGCTCCATGTTTGAACATCAGCGTGTTGTGAGGGAGGGACAAGGAAAAAAGCTAATTACCAGACGGGAATTGAACCCAAGACCTTCTGCACATCGGTCGGAAGCTCTAACCACTGAGCTCGTTGCGAACGAGGTCGTATCTACTGGGTCTATGTTCGCGTCCAGCACAACGCTAGAAAGCCCGCAATTAAAAAGTCTCTTTCAGTTTGCAATTAAATTCAGTAACAAAAAGGCTACTTCTAATAACTGACTTTCTTGTTTTCCGTTTCATGTGAACTTTTGGGGACAAACCAGATCGTAAGTATCTTTTCATTGCCATTAATCACACGCTTCACTTTGCTTGATTCAGTCAACTAAGTTTTAACTGCACAGGGCGGTAATCTGTACTTTATATTCTATGTTCATAACAGACTCCAGGTAGCATAGTCCAGCCCAGGCTTGCCGCTTTCCTCTATAATGCCTGACCACGCAAGCTATAAGCTTCCCCCTTGAACGGGGTTCAAACCCATGACCCTGCAATACCGGTGCAGCGCTCCAAACTCAGCTTTCAAGCTCTGTCGGGCGTGCAAACGCACGTGAGACAGGGCGTTATGTATGAACGTGTTTTCCCTTTTTTACTACTTTCGCAAATTTCTGCAAAAATTAATACGCTAAAAGTGGGAAAAAGTACATAAAACAGTTTACTTTCAAAGTTTTATTTCGAAAACACAAATATGTGAAAATCCAACCCGAAAGCGGTCCATCTTAGCTGTCGATAGAGCGAAATTCTGACCATTCAGGATACAATTAGAACGCTTCTTTTCACCGGGGACCATTTGAGCCACATACATAGTTCTAATAACCGACATGCTTTAACCACTGAGCTTGTTACGAGCGAGGTCGTATTTACTAAGTTCATGGCCTCGTCCAGCACACCGCTAGGAAGCGTGCAATTAAAAAGGCTTTTTGTTGAGTTTCCAATTAATTTCAGTAGCGAAATATAGTACTCCTAATAACTGTCTTTCTTATTTTCCGTTTCATGTGGCACTTTTGGGGACAAACCAGATCGTAAGTATCTTTTCATTGCCATTAATCACACGCTTCACTTTGCTTGATTCAGTCAACTAAGTTTTAACTGCACAGGGCGGTAATCTGTACTTCATATTCTATGTTGATAACAGACTCCAGGTAGCATAGCCCAGCCCAGGCTTGCCGCTTTCCTCTATAATGCCTGACCGCGCAAGCTATAAGCTTCCCCCTTGAACGGGGTTCAAACCCATGACCCTGCAATACCGGTGCAGCGCTCCAAACTCAGCTTTCAAGCTCTGTCGGGCGTGCAAACGCACGTGAGACAGGGCGTTATGTATGAACGTGTTTTCCCTTTTCTACTACTTTCGCAAATTTCTGCAAAAATTAATACGCTAAAAGTGGGAAAAAGTACATAAAACAGTTTACTTTCAAAGTTTTTTTTCGAAAACACAAATATGTGAAAATCCAACCCGAAAGCAGTCCATCTTATATATACAGCGAAATTCTGACCATTCAGGATACAATTAGAACGCTTCTTTTCACCGGGGACCATTTGAGCCACATACATAGTTCTAATAACCGACATGCTTTAACCACTGAGCTTGTTACGAACGAGGTCGTATTTACTAAGTTCATGGCCTCGTCCAGCACACCGCTAGGAAACGTACAATTAAAAAGGCTTTTTGTTGAGTTTCCAATTAAATTCAGTTGCGAAATATAGTACTCCTAATAACTGTCTTTCTTATTTTCCGTTTCATGTGGCACTTTTGGGGACAAACCAGTATGTAAGTATCTTTTATTTCCATTCATCACACACATCACTTTTGCTTGAAACAATCAACTATAGTTTTACTGGATTGGACGCTTCATCTGTATATTAGCGGAGCTCGCGGAGCACCATGGGTAAGAAAATTTGGTAACCCGTTGATCCGAAAAATTTTGGTTCTGACGTCAGCGTACGTCCGTCCGTCCGTCCGTCCGTCCGTCCGTACAGACTCTGGGGGAGGGCGACGGGAGTCCCAAGACAGCCTGACCGGGGAAGGTGGAATGACACTTTTTCTTGTAGCTGAAGTAAACAACATGGCGGCTGGTTCGTCGTACGGTCTTCTTTCAATACGATAATTGTAATACATTCTTGGAATGAAGACTTGTAGCAGTTCATCACGAAAAGGAAGAGGATTGCTATAATCTCGATGGCGCATATAGAAGATACTGGAGAGCTTGAAGGCAAGAAATCCTTGTTCGCGGACATACTTGTTTTTTTCAAAGCTACGGAGATCTGGAAAGAACCCGGCGACTTTTGTTTAGATTTTCAAGGCCTTCTTTCAGTTCAGTGGTAAAGTAAATTATAGATTTGAGTGTGGATTTACATTGTAAAAATTGTTTAATTGAGCGACTTTACATGTTTAGTAAATTACGGTAATTTTCTTGAAATGTTTTAAAAACTTGTTTAAAAATAGCTCGTAGTTCCCGTTTGCCGGCTTGCGAGTAACTTCACTGGAGGGGAAAATTGAATGCAGTTTGCTTTCCTAGGCAAACGAATGCTTCGTATGTGAATGTCATTTCATGTTTTTGAAGGTTTCTTGTCCTTTTTCTGTGTTTATGCATTAAAGGAATTTTCATTAGTGAGCAATCTGATATTTAGGCTTCAGTTAACTTAAGCTTAATTAAGCTCAGTTTCCTTTTGAACTTTAGTGCGTAATTTTCAATATTTTTCTTAGAGGAATTCTACTGTATTTTATTCGAAAAGTGGAAATCGTGACTAGTTCTAGACTGAGTCTGTGTTGTTTTTTCAATGTAGGTTGTTTTTCTTCGGCGACGCGTATTGGGTTGTTTTGACTAATTCGTATTTATCGTATTTATTTAGTATTCAACACCTGAAGAGTCGCTCTGTCGTCATTTTTAAGTTTATAGTCTTAGTGTAGAGCTCCTTATGTTTTTTGTTCAGTTGTGGAATATTTTATCTTCCTTATATTGTTATATTTTTTAGCTTCTCCATATGAAGTGAATGACATTTCTGTCCCAATTTAGCGACTAAACTTAGACTCGCCGTTTCAGTGAGTGAGTTCAGTGTGGCATGTTTTCGTGATCGTTTTGTTTTTTGTTAAGGTGATTCCATCGAAATAGAAGGAATATTTAAAATTTTCTAAAACTTGGTCCAGTTGGTAATTATGTTTAGAAGCTTTCAAAAATGCAATAAAAAATAGGGGTCACCGTGCTTGTTTTTTCACAAAATGGATAGCCATTAATAGCAACTATACGATCCACAAGGTTTTCTTGAGAAACCCTAATAATCAGAAATGAGAACTATAATTGCTTTGAAAAGTCGTTGCTTGTATTGAAATATTGGAGCAGTTCAACAAAACAGACAACTATCTTGTACTGTATACTATTTTAGTTGAACAGGAATCAAGATTATGAAATAAATTTAAAAAATTGCGGCGAGCGTACATACCCTGCTGCACCAAAAGACGTGTTCTTTTCGGCATTTAAATAAAAATATCTCAAAGCAGAATTTTTAACTTTTCTCAAAATCGCGATATATTGTACTAGACCGTATGCCATTTGAATTTATGTATTAAAAAATGGGGGTCAGTGAGCTCGTTTAGGAGAAAACGACCATTTATTTCTCTGAACAGCTCAGTTTTCATAGAAAACCTGTAAAGTTCCGAAGGTGCGCGAGCTCGTGCGCGCGCTAATCACGCAAGAAATGATGCGCAGAAAGGATGCGTAATGCAATTGAAGGGAATCACCTTAAACCGCTAAGCCATTTCAGTGTGTGTTTAGTTACAGATCGAAATGAAATCTTTATTTAAGTAACTATAAGCAAAGCATTTCTCGGTTTAAGTCTACATGTATTTTGTCTAAAATGAGACTCTAAAACCTTTCTAAAATTTAATAGTTCAGGGTGTATTCTTGAAAGCGCCCGATTAATACTTCGCGGTTGAAAAACTTGTGCCATTTTCTCTTGATAATTATACGTGTGCTTGAAAGTTTCCGAAAACATTTTTTGGAGAATTTTTGCCAGTAAACGGTTTGATGCCGGGAAAATATTATTTATTTTAGCAAGATAGATTTCGAGAAATGTTTCATGGTTAACAGAACTAAGCAGCCAGAGGAATGCATTGGAATCAGTGAGAAATATGTATTTGCATGGAAAAGTCTTTAAGTGGGTTTTCTTTAGCAATTGTAGTTTTATAGGTACTCTTCTTGAACTCTATAAGCTAGCTTTCGAAAGAATGCTACAAGAAGAGCTGTCGGTGAAAGTCGTACTGAAGTCTTCTCTTTGATGAAAAATAAGCCAGCTCACAGTTTCCTCAGCGGTCCGCACGTTTTCCTTTCCTGTTTTTCACCTCTTGGGGAATAACTGCACAACTAAAATTTACTGTATTTTACGGGCCAATTAGCATGAAAGAGAGACGTGGAGCTCCGCTTTTAGGCTCGGCTAAATCTATATATTACATTTTGTGTTCATAGCCCTCTATGACACGGAAAATGGACGCTAATGTCTGGTCTTTGAGAGCAAATTCATGTAAATTCAAAGTCATCACGGACAGTTGTGTGATGACAATAAATTCAACTTCCTGTTTGTTGGAGGATACCAAAATTAATCCGTTTTGTCCATTGTTTATTCAGTAGAAGCCGCATTTATTTTATAGCAATACATATATTTGTTGTTATGATTTCTCACAGGGATTTCTTGACCTTTGAAGTGTTCTCAATGCAATCCTCCACATTTCTTATCTTTCTGAATTTTTTCTTTGGCATTTTCGACGTCAAAACAATAGTAATGACAACTTTTTACGAATAGCTGGATTTTGTCCTGGATCAGGTAGAGGCTTTTCTAGGTGAAATCCTAATTGCCCAATAAAAAAGTTTATTGATCTCTTGATTTTGTGTTTATCGTTGCCACGACAAAAAAGTACTTTTTGCCCAAATTTCAATCCACAAGAATAACTCAAGAATACTTAAAAGCCAGTTGAAAAGATAGGTATGGTTGCGCATCGCAACACCTAGCCTATGACTTGCTGGTCGTGACTGGGCAAGTCGTGGGTAGATAAACGTGATTCGTATCAAAAAAAGGTGCGATGAACAGGTTGCATTACAGCCGAGGTCGTACCGTCCAACTAGTCTCTATGAACTTTCTAAGCGATTTGGGGCATTCAATATCATTTTTAAATGTGAAAAGATATATCTCATAGATCCTGGGGGCACTTGATCTTTATTTAGCTGTATGTTTAGTGTATCGCTCACTTCTAAATAGCATGATACGCAATCCGAATACGTGAAAGCTTGTTTGATGACATTTGGATTTTTTCTGTAATACAAAGTTGGTGGCTGGTCAAATTGGAACGCCTGGGGAAGCTGCAGTGTGACATGCGGCGGTGGATCACAAACACGCAATCGTACTTGTACCAACCCTCCACCTCGATCTTCTAGAAAGGTCACCGGCCCTTGGTTTTGCAATGGAGGAAGCGGTTCCCAGTCGCGATTATGCAACACAAACAACTGTCCAAGTAAGAAGGCATTAGACTTACGTACTTACGATGCAAGTAGCATAACAACATAACATAACATAACATAACATAACATAACTGCAACATAACATAACATAACATAACATAACATAACAAACATAACATAACATAACATAACATAACATAACATAACATAACATAACATAACACAACACAACACAAAACATAACATAACAACATAACAACATAACAACATAACAACATAACATAACATAAGATAACATAACATCACATAACATAAGATAACATAACATAACATAACATAACAGAACATAAAAACAACAAGAACAAAAAGTAAAAACAGAAATCGACAAGAAAGTAACGCTAAACATCTTTTAATTGAATATCACATTTAAGGATTTTATCCATGGACTCAAAAGTTTAAACCTGCCTTTTGAGAGTACTCATAAACTGCTTTCATGTAAATGACACAGTCATCTTTTACTTAGAAAATCTACTGCTTACGCTAATGAAGTTATTCACTTTATATTTGTCGTATCTTTGGTAGTTAACGGCGGCTGGAGTGACTGGAGTGAATGGAGTCTCTGTTCAAAGGCTATCAGTGGCATACAGACAAGGACTAGAGAATGTGTGAATCCAAAGCCAAAATATGGTGGCAAACCTTGCAATGGAACTAGAGTAGTTGTAAGGGAGTGTAGAAACATGTCAAGCTGCTATAAAGGTATATGACTGAAATCTAAGTACTTTGTTATGCTGAGACATATTCATGAATTGATGCGCCATCGCCGAAGTTGTAACGTCAGAGAAGATAAATAAGGTCGCTCTGTGGCCGAGCCGCGGCGCAAATTTTGTTTTTTCTTTGGACAGTTGAGCAAAGTAACCGATACAGTCGACCTTTTCATAAGCGGACACAAATGGCACCGCAGTCAAGTGTTCCCTTGGGAGGCTAGGGGTGTCCGTTCGTGTGAGGTTAAAACGTAGTGCTTGTAGTGTGACGTAGTTGTGGCATGATTGACAATCAGATTGAAGCGGTTTAATTTCGTTGTCCGTTAGTGGAGGTTCCACTGAGTTGTGATGAGTGATGGTATCCTGTTTCAGCATCTCAGATCCTAAACAATAAACAAATGGCTGAGTAGTGAGGTCATAAAAGAAAGAGAAATTGAAATTTTGAGTTGTCTATAGTTTCCTCTACGGTGCGGAATAAAAATGCGGAGGTTTATGAAGCAATCACACACTTTTAAAATTTATTTCCTAGGTAAGCTGTAATGTTTCCCCCCTAATCACACATAAACAGCATTCAATCAATTTTTATTTTCTATTCTCATTGATTTACTGAAGCCATGACATTCTGCTCGTGCTTCATGTCCACTATCAATTATTAACTTGGAGAGTTAATTTGCCTGGTGGTCTTGACCTCCCACTTCTCCTTAAGCGACATCCTCACACTATCTTCATTAGCTTAACTAATTGCTCGTTCTTTGAATAACTGTGCCATTTATTCGTAACTCTTTAACTGTCAAAGGTCAATGACATCCAGTTAACAGAGTCGGATAACATTTTCCTTTTGGTTTCTGAATGTCAAAATATATATCATTATGATATTGAACTTTTGTAACTTGAAGTCGGCATTGGGAAAACAATTGGTTGAGTTCTTCTTTTTGCAAGTTTATGGACCTGTGGAGGTGAAAAAAAATATAAAAAGCAAGTGTACTATTTTCCTAATGCGGACCGAACAAGCCAGGCCAATAAAATTTCATTATTGCAACTTTATCACAAATTTATGGAGACCATCCCCTTCATCTGAATTAACAAACGCACGCGCAATAAAAGGCTATGTATTAATATGTCTTTTTCATTCCACTTTCCCTTTTTTTCTTTTTGAAAACACAAATCTTTCAAATCAAACCTGTGAGCGGTTTATCTTAGCGGGTGGTATAGCAGAATCTGAGCCACTCAGGGGATCAATTACAAAGGTTGTTTTCAATGCGTAAGAGTTGAGACATGCACACACAATCGCTAATTTATGTTACGCCAGATTACTGCGACAACGGTCAAAATGGATCATCTAGATACTAAAAACATTCATTTAGAGAACAATCAAATCTTTTACACTGATTTAACATTTTTTTTGGTCCTCTGGGACCGGGGTGGCGGATTCCACCCCCACCTCTTAGCTCCGAGAATATTAAAGTTACGACAACGAAACTTAAAGGACAGACAGTACTTCCAAAGACATTTCTTTTAAGGTCATATGGCGTCACAATAACGTCTTGTTTTCAAACGGCGGCCATCTTAAATTTCTTGTTTTTTTCCAAAATCTTCGAAAGCCACAAACTGATCAAGAAGTGATCTAAATTAATAAATTTACACTAAAATGATCTAAAAATGTAAATTTACTCGAAAAACGTTAAAAGAGGGAAATTCAAAATTCTGAAAAACCCCTTGTCAAAAAGTGGTTGCCATGGTAACGTCAAACTTACTAGACAAGAACTTGCTACACCAAAATGTTTCCAGATAAATGTAAGGAGGAATAACCAAGTTTGGTGGATTTTGCTTGCTTTTTTTTAAGTTATAAACGTCCAAAGTCTGTGCGGGCAGAATCCGCCCCCTCCCCCTTCCCCCGCTACCCGGTCTGAATGGAGTCAAAATGACGTGACATCATTTCAATGTTTAGAAATAAAAGACAAGTTAAAAACAGCTCAAAAACGTTACTTTTCTTATTAGAAGAAAACCTTGGAAATATAAAAGCTAGACTTAATTCTGATACTAATAAATGGCATATGCTACTTGTTTAATTAGCATTTCCAGTGCGTTTTCGGACAGAGGAGATCCCATCTCAAGGTACTATGGAAATTTACACGAACAACTCATGGCAAAGACTTTGCATCTCGAGTTGGGATGATGCTGAAATAAATTTGACATGCAGGGCAATGGGGTACTTTAACCATCCTCCAGAGAACAGCACTTGGGACAAGGTCTCCAGTACATCGAAAAACAATACCATTCACCGTCGCTGTGCACCACTGACTCATAACTGCTTGAATAACAGCAAGGAGAAATTTCAGTCATGTGAAGGTATTTAGAAAAACCAGGATCTGACTAGGGAAATATTTAACGCATCCGAGTGTTTATGTGTTGTAAATTGTTCAAGCAAGTGGGGATTTTAGTAACTTGAGAGAATAGCTAAATAGCTCTATAGGGGCAAATGAAGACAGACGAGGCGCGACCCGGTGCTTCCAAATCTTGCTTATTCAGTGTTCATTAAAAATTCTCAACTAATCATGTGACTCCAGAATAGATGAGGTACAAAGTTCCGTGTCCTTTGTGCTCGCTCAAACGCGTGACGCAGGCTGTGCAAATTACACTCACTACAAAATTTTCAAAGAAATGCGCTCGCCAGAATTCCCTATCTGATAGCACGAACGTGACTCTAACTTGTAGTTCTCGATTCGTTGGCTTTGTATGGGGGTGGCTATGGTTCACAAAATGCTAAACTAACGTTAAAAATGTGGAAATAAACTTCACTTACCTCATTATGGAGTTGCCTTTGTATCTTGCGTGTAATTTGGGAGCAATTCGTGGCCGTTTCAAGCGTTAGTTTCACTCGTTGTCGTTCGCGATGTTGTTTCTCCGCAGAAAACGAAGGAAGGCAGGTGACTTCAGACGACTTTTTAGGTATACACAGCCTGGTAGACAGTCTGTTGTTGTGCGAGACTGATGGTTTGGATTGACCAATGAGAGCGTAGAATGTAATCTAATCTCTTGCAGTCTGCAATGGCCGTAAAAAGTCAAGGGCATGGGAAGATCGCCGATATCTGAATGATTTTCTAATTTTCTCAGACCAGAATTGCCTGCGATCACCGTGAAGGCTGAGTGAGATGTCGAAATTGTTGGGCTTTATGAATACAATGGTTTTGTAGCGATTCTCTTTGTTGCTTTGTGATACAAGAGAGATTCAAGGGACTCGCTCGTGTGGAGTCACCTACCTTCCAGTCCTTCGTTTTATGGGAGAAACAACACCGCGAACAACAACGAACGAAAAACTCACTTGAAACGGCAATGAATTACGCCTAAATCACACACAGGACAAAAAGAAGACCCCAAGTTGAGGTAACTTTATATTAGCATTGGCGAACCAAAGTGAATTTCCCATACAAAGTCGATAAATTTAGAACTACAGGTAAAGTCGCGTTCGTGCTATCGGATCGTGAGCTTGGGCCGCTTGTGCTTGTGTGCGCCCTACGTCACGTCAGGGCGTTGTTTAGTAACGCGCAAATATTAGGGCGATTTCACAAACCTTCATCCTTATATACTAACAAGAACCAGTAAAATGTTAGTGTAGTGAAACAATAAAGCGCACACATGCAGACCAGATATTACAATAGAACAGAAAAGAAATAAGAAAAAAAGACCCAATCCGAAATTAAAATGATGCAAAATTCTAAGGTTAAAGTGTTATTCAACTCAGTCATCAGTATGAGTGCACGCAAATTCTAGAACATTTTGTGAGATAAATAAAAATGAAACTTGTTCCTCGTGCGCTGCTAAGTTATATCAGCACAGCCACTTACTGTAGGAATGTAAGAAGCTTCGGCCCCTTCTTCTATAAGTACTTTTCATTTGTTCTTGGTAATTCCCGTGTGATCCTTAACATTGAAGAGATAGAAAATGACGCGTGTGCTCATAAAACCTGATGAAAACACGATAAGAAGTTTGGAAGAATTTGAAAGTTTACTTGAACCTGAGCCACAGGCGAGGGTTTACATAAGTACTTCTTCCAAACTCACGAAGCGGCCATTTTGTATTTCGTTCATAAGATTTTGTCAAATAAACAGTACTTGAAGTGATGGCGTGTTGACAGAAGCTCATCTAAAACGGCTACGCAACCGAACAGAGTGCCTGTTACACGAGCAAAAGGTGAGAACAACTCAACACTGTACTCGACGCGTTTTCGACAAGCACACCCGACTCGAACTCGACAACTGTGCTCGACTCGACAAGCACACCCGAAATGAAGGGCGGTTGGTTTGTGATGGTATAATGAAGTCGATCTGACCAATCATTGGACTTATTTAATTTGTTTCAAATTTTATATATTGTGATATATGCTCTGTAACAAAGTATATGCTGATGGGCCACTTAAGTCATTCGGATTTATTGAGTTGGGGCAATACCGTCGTTTTTTTAGCTTCACGATCAAGTACAAAACTGTAAAGAGTGAAGTTTGCTTAACATTGCTATGTAATGAGAAACGACTTCAAGATTTCTGTCGGCCTCACAGAACCTTTGATAACTGTTCATTGAACACTTATTATTTACGAATTTACGATGTAAACGAACGATCGTCAAAAATAAAATGACCTATATCCAAAGCTCACTCATATTCAAGTTTTCGTCAAATCTGTACGATATATAAAGTTAACTACACTTTTAAATTAAAAAAATGGCATATGTGCTGTTATTTTACCTATTTTAGTTCCTGTACGCTTGAGTGGTGCAAATATCCAGTATGGAGGAAGAGTTGAGGTCTTTTACCAAGGAAAGTGGGGGAAGATCTGCCGCAATAACTGGGGCCTGGACGATGTTAAAGTTGTTTGTAAACAACTTGGCTTTGAAGGCACTCTGGCAGAATTCACTGGGCTGGGTTTGAAGGGTGACGACATTCCTGTTTTGATGTCTAACGTGTCATGCGCCGGAGACGAATCTGATCTGGCATCTTGCAAACGTACTGATGGAGAGTATGACTGCCGTGATGACAAAGGAGCCGAGGCACTGTGTGAACCAAGTAAGTTGTCGATTAAATAATAACGTCGGACGATCTTTTAGCAAGTCAAAACTACATTTGCTAAGCCGGGTTCCTTTACCTTAAAGAATAAGTATTCCCTCCCTCCCCCCCACCCACCGGGTGAGATGCTTATCCATTCAGGGTTACCTTACACCACCTTGATAAGTTTTCCGTCATCAGTAAGCTGGTTGTACTTATTTTTATACATGGGTGAAGAGAGACAACGCAAAGCACACTAGGAAACTAACAGGGAACAGGCGTTGACTGAAACCCTTCTTAATTGTTTACAGTTGGAATTCGACTAGAGCTACTAAATTTGTAGAAAACTACTTTAAATGTGTATTACAGTCTTTTAACAAGATTAAAAAGAAACAATGAAAAAGAACGTTCCAGTTTAATCTCGTTGTTTGTTAATTTTGTTACTTTTTTTTGTAGCATTTTATATTCAGCAATAAAGAATGACAGCACATTTCTGTAGTGTGGTTTGAAGAAGATTAAAAAGCTTATTGTTTGTGTTGCTATGATAACAACATATCGTTCTGCCCGGCTTGTGTCAATTGACCCTTTATATCGTATTTATTATTTTTGCAATACTTTAGAAAACAGAGAAGTGTTGGAAAAAAAGACTTATGTTGTGGATATTGATACCAGCGAAACAATCCATTGTTCATTGCAAAATGAGACTTCTGTGGTCGCATGGTATGATGGGAATGGTAACGAGCTCAAATCTGGAGGGAGGATTACAGTATCCAGTAAAACATTAGTCTTAAGTGATGTTCAGCTGTCTGATGGAGGGACGTATGAATGCCGAGGATTAACTCCTGGTACACATGTAACTTACGCTCGGTTCTACACCATCTATGTGAATGGTAGGTTGATTTTTTAGAGTATATTGCACTTTTTGCCCTTCTTCATTTAAAATATTTCATTTTGGTGTGTAAAATTTCGATAACATGTATGGAATTTCATTTTCGCAAAGGAATTCTTATTTCAGTTATTCGTTGCTACATTTGTGAGAAAGGTGTCTGAAGTGACACTCAATAGCATTTATTTAGCGGCGGATATTGCACTCGATACGTGCAACTGACAGGCATTCTCAAAACAGAACAGCAAATTATCACATGAAATCATCATTGTCATGATGATATTAAGGATTAAATTGGGGAGCGTTGAGTGAAGAGCCAGGAAACGGCTGCGTAGAAGACAGTTGGATATCATCCTGCCTCAACTATAGACTTATCTAAGCAGATTGTAGTGTCTCAGCTGTGAACGTGTGGACTTAAAGAAGTCGGACGCACGGTTTACTAGATTTCTGTTGAGAGGTCTCAGTTTGCCACCTAAGATGGCTGTTTTCGTTTCTTATGTGAATGCGCAATTAAAGTTTTCACTTTTTATGACTATACAGTGAATCATCTATCTTTCCCTGAACAGCGAGATTTACTGCTAAAAGACCCCAACAAACTCTTATCAGTGGGAAGTCTGGCATCATACACTGCAGTGCAGAGGGAAATCCAACTCCACAGTTTAGCCAATGGATCAGGGAAGACGGAAAATCAGTTGAAAGCAAGAGATTCAGGCGATTGTCAAATGGGAGCATGGTCATCTATCCAGTGAGGCCAGAAGACGAGGGAAAGTATACATGTACCATAAAACAAACCAAAGGGGCCGACTGGATCACAGAAAAATCCCAAAACATCGATGTCTCTGTAGTAGGTGTGTGAAACTAGAATAGAAAGGGTAACAATTCATGTAATTAGGTTATCAAAATTCCTCAGAAAAGTTCTTTCTCGGGATAAGGTAGTTAGTTTAGTTACATTACATGTACTAAAGCTTGGGTCGTCTTTTGGGAACATTTATATATTGGTTGCAATATTCCATTGCTTTTAAAAAATGATAGTTAAAAGTACAGAAAGGAATAGAACAGCTCAATAACCAAATTAAGTCTGGCAGGAAGAAACAGGTGCAAAGTCATTCAAGATGTGTTTATTGTTCATCGTGGTGTAAGATAGGCAAGATGAACGTTTATTCGTTTGTCTGTTCGTTTGTTGGTGCGCTGTTATTGGTGCATTTCGAAATGCACCAATAACAGCGAACCAACATGCTACAAATAGCGACACGCAAACAATCGACCTCATCGGCTGATGAAGACTAGCAGTATTGCAGTCGAAACGTCGCGATCAACAACTCAAAGCGATTCCATCGTGAGACAAACGAATAAACGTTCATCTTGCCTAACAGGTGCAAAGTTATACAAGTATAGAGCAAAATTAATATTTAGAAGATCTCATCCCTAAAATTAAAGGGGAGGAAAAAAAAAACGGTGGGTAGTCTTATTTCAAATACTTTGTTTTAACCGTCAGGTTTGTAGCCGGGTAACAATGACGAGGCCCTGCAGGGTAGGGGACAGGGTGGGGGAGAAGGTGTTTCCGTGTGTGATGTCGCTGTTTCAACAACCGCTTATTTTAGATCATTCCAGTCTTAGATGAGTCTTAGCTGTCCATGTTTGCAGATTGCACTTTGCTGCAATTTCATATTATGGGCTGTCACAACGTTTTGCCCACTTTGCTTGTCGGAATTTACTCTGGCAGGGCGTGCCTTTGAAACACCACTGTTATTACCTTTTTTACCGTTTCAGTTCCACCAAATATCCAGGTATCAGGACCAAACGATCCCGTACGAGAAGGAGACAACGTAACGTTAGCTTGCATTGTCAATGAAGGTTCTCAGCCACGAGTACACTGGTACAAAGGCAAAATTCCTCTTAAGAAAGAGGACACAAGTATGGTCCTAATAGAGGTAAAAGCTACAGATGAGGGATTGTACACCTGTAAAGCGGAGAATGAAGGCGGTTCTTCTAATGACAGCATATTTGTTACTGTTGACAGTAAGTGTTAGTCTTTTGCGCCAATGATAGAGCAGTTTTCAAAAAATATCGATAGTAATGTTGTGTTTGCGTTGCTTTTTACTTCACTCTCTGACTGGTTAAAAAGCTGCTTCGCGCCACTTTCTTCACCAATCAGAAGTAAAACCAAAACCAACTGTGACTCGTTCGCACGCGCTTTCCCGCACTTGACGCTAATTACTTGTGTTTGCCTCAATTTCTGATAACTTCATTTTATTTTTTGTTCCTGTTGTGATTGGTTAAAGGAATAACTTTGGTTTTGGTTTCCAGGCACTCATTTGAAACCTGCTCTAAGAATTTTTCCTTGAGCGCGCATAAATAAAGAAGCACAGAATGCTGGGTTGGTTATAGTAGCCTCTTATCCAACACTCACGTGCGTGAGTGGAATAATTGCTTTTATAATTAAATTTTCAGCTTCGGTTTGGTGATTCGTTTTTTTGTCGTGTTTTCGGGCAAAACACCTGCTTTGAAGCGAAAACTTTGCAACATCGTGCCATTTGACATGGCTTCCAATTTCCTTATGAGGCAAAAAGAGCGTGATTTGCTGGTAACCTGTATGGAGTGAGTTGTGAGAAAGCCAGAAATTCAAGATTGAGATTTAATAATATTTACTGATATTTTTATTACTAATGTAATATGATTCTCTCTGAGGTTTCTAAATTTTGTTTACAACGGAGTGTCTCCTTGGGATAGAGATATGACGTCCATAGAGTATAATGATGCATGCTCACAAATTTTGTGTAGCAGTACATAGCGACTACTTCACATTTACTGCATGCCCACAGTAGCATTCAGTATTCAGTAGTATTCAGCATGTCATACCAAACTAAACAAAGAGTGTTCCCAGGTATAATTTAGTGAACGGTGAACGCCAAAATGTTTTGGGGGTTTTTGCTTGCATGCTGAAAAAAGCCATTTTTAATAAGCGTTCAAAGACCTTGTCAATCAGTCACTGTCTTCCGTCAATGTCCTTATTAGAAATCAGCACTGAAAGACACATGCTAATTATACATTAAGCAAACAAACTTGTAAACAAACCCCTTGAATTAAGGGGTAGATTCTGCCTCCCTCGGTCTGAATAGCGGTTCTAAAATGATATTCATTTGCTTCCATTTAGAGGACTCTTAAAATACAGTATACAATGAACTTCATAGGCTGTTTAAGTTAGTGGGAGATAGTTTCTTCTTAATTTCTGAGTGGACATTATTCATGTTGTTTCATGAGCAATCAATTGTCCCAAGAATTTCTGTTACTTGCAAAATCTAATAGTCAGACGGTAGTTTTACCAGCTTTATTCTGTTCTCAAGTTCCACCCAAACTGAACCCAGTCCTCAAGAACCATTCTGTGCCCTTGAACTCTACATTTTCGACGGAGTGCGTTGTTAGTGGTGCGGATCCCGAACCAAAGGTCAACTGGACCAAGGATGGAAAAACTCTTGCTAACACCAGCAACACAATCACCATCAATCACGTGACTTTCAACGACGAAGGCCAGTATAGATGTTATGCTGAAAACCGGGCAGGAAAAGTCAACGGCTCTATATGGATTGAAGTAACAGGTGAAACTGTGATTTTGTCAAATAGGGGAGAAACGTTTAGAAATATCATATACATATATATCATATACACCTTTGCATTACACTTGGTTCTCCTCCTGAGAATTTTTGTACGAAAATAGGTCATCTTGTTTATTTCTTCAGGGTGAATAAAGCTAATAAGCGTAGACAAGGAAAAGTATTCTATTCTGTCGTGCTAGTAGTAATGAGAAAAAAAGGTTTGTGGCTTGTGCTATTATGAAATGCTGATATTTTGAGTGATAATATTTTAAGAAAATAAGGTAGTCATATATGGACTCCAAATTCAAGTTTTAATTTGTTAAAGCCGACGTTCTCTCTCAGTTGCCCTCCAATATCGAAAAGCAATATGAAATATGCACCCAAGAGAACTAGCTAGTGCTAATGGCTTTAAATATGAAGGTCGGTTGTTTTCTGAAGAAACTAAAAACATCAAAAAAGAAAAGTTGATTCATAGGCGACATTCTGCGAATCAATATCGTAACAAACCATCACAGTATGTGAACTGGCTATGGGGTGGAAGGTGGTTTTCCGTTCAAGGTACCTAGGGCAGTGTTGAAGGTGTTAGGGTTAGCAGAAGTCTACTTTAACTATTACTTGTCCCAACAGCAAAAGGATGTTCTCTAAGCCTTCCTGTAAGTTCCCATTAGATAATAAAAATGGACATCATCTTTTGTCATTGTTAAACCTCATGGTTTGTCATGATTATTAAACTTAAGAACCACCATTTCTTATGTTTGGTGATTAGCTGTCATGACTTCACTTAATTCACAACAACTTGTCAATATCATGATGAGCCTCAAATTGTCATGATCCGAAACAAAATGTCATGCCATTACTAAGATTGTTTGACTTGTCCTGACAAATTAATGACTAATCACATTTTGTCAGAGTCATCAAGTGTCCTGCCTTTGTCATGACATGTCATGATATTCTTATGACACTTCATCAGTTATCATAAAAGTCATTATTTGTCCAAATGTTGTGAAATTTCACAATAAATTATGAAATCTCATGATTTCATAATTTTTATAATTTCTTTTTAGACGGTGGATGTTGATTATAGATATATCTGGGATGTTTCAGTGTGTAGTATCGCTGTAAAAATAATTTTTACGAGTTGCGCTCTATTTTGACGAGCCCGCAGGGCGAGTCAAAATAGAAATATTGTGATTCTATGTGATGATGCAGCGCGGTTAATTTTTATTTATGGGGAGATCTTTTGTCTCAATTAGTGTTCCCTCAGGTTGATGTGTATCCAAGAAATCAAACTGTCCCTGAGGGTAAAACGACCAACATTAGCTGCAAAGCCAAAGGTGTCCCAAAGCCAAACGTGTCCTGGAGTCTAGAGGGTGACGCGCTTCCCCCCGTTGCAGTTGAAAACACTACTCTGGGAGAATCACTGCTCCGGTTACCAAAAACTGAAAAAGGCATGGAAGGAACATACCAGTGTACAGCACAAAACAAAGCTGGTGAAGCAACTTCCAAATCAACTCTTCGAGTGTTAGGTTAGCTTTCGATTTCAGTTGTATTTTTGGTAATCAAATTATCGGAGATAAGAAATGCCAGGATGTAGGCCACACTCCTATATTGATGCATGCAGTTTATATGTAGTAGGAGTGGCTTATACCCAGACATTTACAGCTGTCTTTTATTGTGCACTGAATCATTTCTGATTTTTCCTTACATTTCTATCCACCATTAGTCTAGCATCCAGTATCTTTATTTTCTCCTGATGACTCACTGTAAAAAATGTGCTGTAATCTATGCCAGAAGAGCAAGTACGCCCAGATAGCTTTTGTTCCCTTTAGATACAGTTATTTTGGATACTTTAAACATGCCTAGACGTGGTGCTCACTTTCTCTTTATCATAGATGTAGTTCGAGTGCTCTTTTCCTCCAATCTCCCTCTTTTCTTTGTGTCGATGTAATATAGTGGCCCTATTAGCAGCAGCAGCTTGGCTAGCTGCCGTTGTCGTTGGTGGTTTTCTGTTCTGTGCATGGTGCCCAGGCGAATGTAAAACCTCTCTGTCTTCTTTAGTCACATACAGCCACGCCCTATAATAAATGACATGTCTGTTTGAAAAATGTACCTTAAATTCATATCGAGACTGAATAAATCAATCCATGTGCCGAACAGCCAACCAGCGCCTAGGCCTCGATAGCTTGATATCCATATGAAACTGTACACAACCATCAAGATGATATTCTCCGCGACACGACAATTGATCGACGCGAGAGTATTTTCATAACGAAATTAAAACGCTCAAAAACGAGATCCGCAAGCCTTTTACGCGAGGACACTTTAAGGGTGTTCACTTGACTGTGGGTCATTAAATATACTCTCCTTGTTTCACGAACTTCTAAACTCGCTTCTCCAAATTTGACTTTTACAGTCTTAGAACTTTTAGCCACTTTAGAATGTTGGAAAATCAACTGAAGTTTCGTGCCATTTCGTATATTCTTAAGATAAAAGTGTCAGCACATCTCGCACGCGATTATTGTATTAATAGTCGATAACCCATTTGCAGAAAGACTTGTTTTGCTGCTATACTCCATCTTACCCATAAATAGAGAACTATAATGAAAGAAATAACGGGCTCCCATGTCGAAGAGTAACGCAGTCTAACAAGACATTCTTTGATAAGTATATTTCCTATACAATCTATGCCAGAAGTGGTTGGAACACCCTTCCCCTTTCCCCTTGTTTAATGTCGACTCACACAAAAACGCACCAGTCTTCATTTGGTTTTTTATTTGTTTTTGAACAACATTGCTACGGTTGGAAAGGGAGGTAGACACTGCTCAGCAGATGGTGTCTACTGATTGTAGGTTGTATCAAGAACTGTTGGTTAAAAAACCTTATTATTGTTATATGATTATCAAAAAATTTTACAATATAAAAACTTCCTGCTAATTATAGCAACTCAAGTTACCTTCTAGAAATCAGGAGTGATTCATCTTTCAGAGGTGATTCATTAATTCTCAGCAGATGGACTACAAACGATGAGATTCGAGCAAGAAATTGAGGATGGTTAGAGTTTTAGTTTGGCTAGTGCAGAGCTGCAAATAACTGTCGGTCATCGGACAATGTCCGACTAAAATCGGCCCATGTCCGACGAAATTTTAACCGTCGGTCGGACATTATGTCCAGGCAAATTTTTTTTTACCAAATAATAAATAAATAATGATAAGAAATAATTCTTTCAAAAAGACTTCCACTTAAAAATAATAATTAAAAAAACAAAACAACCGGCCAAAATGGAAACTTGGTCGGACATATGTCCTTTCAAAAAAGAAAAATTATTTGCAGCAGTGCTAGTGGGACCTTTGGCAAGTGGAGATTTGAACTGTCAATACAGACAAACGTGTGAATTTCCGCGTAAAATGGCCAAATAATTACTCAAGAATTTCTTATCTCGGCACTGTCAACTCGCTCTTTTAACTTAGAGTTTATTTGTTTATTTATTTATTTATTTATTTATTTCATTTAATGTTTTTTTTCCTCTATTTTGATGTCAGAAAAACCAACTGTAGAAATAACTCCAAAATCACTTCCAACAATGCTGACAGGCGGCAAGCTTACATTGACTTGTAAAGTCAATAAAGCAACATCTAAGATTATATGGAAGAAAAATGGTGTGTCGAAAATACCAAGAGCTCACATCAGTGAGAATGGTGACACTCTTGTTATTGACGGTGTTGAGGCTGGTGACAGTGGTGATTATTTTTGTGAAGCACACAACCAAGCAGGCTCTGTTACGTCCTCTATAGTGAAGATCAAAGTTAGAGGTAAAATGGATTCTTTTGTAATTTTAGAGATCACTAGAAACGAATGAAAAGTACAGTGATATATGACTACTAAGTATTGTTACTACAAGTCGTCATTATGTCGTTGGGTGCCGTCTTATAGGGATACGAGAAGAAAGAAATTTTGTCGTTGTAGGTTGTTCAAGGTCACTGGACGATTGATTGGTATGGTTAATGATATGGCGGTGAGGAAGGAAGAGGGCTAATATTTTGACCGTGGTTTTCTTGGGGGCCAGGCTAGGTACGGTTAATGGCATGCCTCTGACGTTTATTTGGAGAAACTCGAAAAATGATGGTAATGGCAATTTTCAAGAGGTTTTGGATATTACACGGATCAAAATAGGTATTTTAAAGGGCGAAAGCTCCGGTAGTCTCGATTCAAATGAACGAGACATTGAAGGGCTCAAAGCTGTTCAAACCAACGAATTAGTTGTTTCAGGGCAGAATATAATATCTTCCCAAAGAGAAGGCTAATCTGAATGGCGGCAACTGAGAAAAAAGCATACATTTCGGGCCTTGGACTTCCTGAGGCTTTTTAAGCCTTTTGTGGGTAAAATAATTCCCGGAGTAAATTACACGCATGATAATAATTACATTTATTTGATTATGAAAAGTCTGTCTTTAACTCAGACAAATATTTGAATCCACGCATTTGAAATCTAGCTCATATAAAGAGGGAGCAAAAAGGCTAAAATCGACACTGGGCTTATTATGTCGCGTCAAAATGTTTAGCGCTGAAAACAAGTTTAGACTTCAAAACCTTTTAACCCCGGGCATTTAGTTGAGGATCACCTCTCGACAAGTAGGCACCTAAACTGGAGGAGGTGATACAGGTAACGCAATTTGATAAAATGCATGGCATTGTTCACAGTTTTTTTTTCCTTTTAAATTTTTATTACAGTTTTCTAATCAAGTTACAAAAATATCATTTCTAAATATTGAAAGGATATAGCACAATTACCTTTCACCGAGAATTTCAGTCCGGAATACCAAATGTTATTTGAAATGTGCAATGTTAATAACCCGCCCACTAAAAAGTAACAATTAGAGAAATGCATTCCACTTGGTTGTAAAGTCTGTTGACGGAAGATTAATCTCGTCTCTATGCTGCATCGCACCGTCGTTGTCCTGAAAACCACACAGATTACGGACACCAGCATATTGTTCATACTGTGTCCTAGGGACGAGAAATGCTCACCAACAGGGAGGTCTGTATTTGCGCTAACTGATCGTATGTGCTCCCGGAATCTGTCGCCAAGGCGTTTCCCAGTTTCCCCAATATAGATCATAGAACATTAGCGGCAAGACATGACTTAAACTAAATTGCTGGTCCTGTAAGTGAATTAATTTGTGCTCGAATCTCAGTTGACCGCTCGGGAGGTTGAGAGTCTTCTACAAGACTCGTTATTATTATCCCTGAAAACTTAGACTTAACTGACCAAGAACAAAGTCTCCTTAGCAAGGGCCTTTCATATATCCCGACTAGAGCCCACAATGACGAATATACCACAAAAGAAGACTGCGAAAAGTTTTTCCGCCGTCTCCGTCTAAAGGTGATTTTTAGTTCCGACCCATGAAACGCCACACCCCCAAGGCAACCATCGAATCAGTGTAAGGACGGCTTGCCGGTGTCCGTAATCTGTGCGGGTTTCAGAACAGCAATGGCGCGATGCAGCATGGATAGTCTTGGGGCAATGGTATTCCCGTGGAAATTTCGTGATGATTTCAAGCGACCAGAGCAGAAGTGTTGAGGGGAACCTAAGAAACACGTTGAATGTTGTTGGCACTTTTGTAATGCGTGCAGAGGGTTTCTACGGGGCGTTTAAAAAGTGCCCTCTGTGGCCTTCCATGAAAACGAGGCTGAATTATAAAATAGATTGAAAGTTGTTCTTTTAGTGGTATTTAGGAATCAACTATTATCAGTTTCGATAGTCTGAGATGTTCAACTGGATACCATAACTTATCCGGGTAATTAGAGCGGTCAAGTGACCGGAAGTCGAGGCTTAATTTCCTGTAGCCCTAAGAATGGCATATCATCTAAACTGAAGACGAATTTTCATTTCCAGAAATGAGAGAAAAAACATATTCACAACAAGTTTCTTTTTAGTAACCTTTCTACCCATCACCGTCAGAGTCGTCGTACTCAATTTGCAGAGTACTGTTATCCTCACTGTGCGCTTCATCAAGCCAGTTTTCCGGCACTGGCATCGGTTGTTTGAGTATCGGTTCTTTTGACAGCCACACTTGACCAACTGGATGATTGCTTGAGGTTCAGGTGCTTGCTTCATCATAGCGGGAATCTATTCGTCGCCTTCTTTCTCTCATCCGAAACCATCTGGTTCTGGCAAACTAAGACTGCATACTCTGTCATTGTTCCAAACTAACATCTGGTATTGGGCATGGAGAATTGCTTCATGAAGTGCACTCTGTGTAGGTGGTAGCCTGTCCGACTGAGCCTGACTCTTTCTGAACGTCTGCCACCTGAGGTCTTTGACTTGTGAGATGCTTATTTGAGGCCTATCAAGCTGGCAGACGTACTTCTCCAAGGTTCCCCTAAGCACTTATTAAACATCTTCGTCTGGGTCTCTGAATGCTTTTCAGCATGCAAGTTTTCCTTTACAAGAAAAACTCCCAGTAAAATCAGCACCACTGCGTGGAAGTCGATAGTGCCGCCAGTTTAGCGCTGCCGAGAACGCTACAATCGGACTAACTTCAATCACACGATGGTTATCACCAGAGCCAGTGACGAATGATGACTTCATACACAGCTCTTGATAGCGCCTTAGAGATGGAACTAGAACGTCATGATCAGTGTCTGGGGGTTGGCGGTTGGCGGTTGCTTTTAGAGCATGGAGCAACATCTTGGTATCAGCCTCTTCAAGATCACCATGAAGATGGTCTACATCTTGATGTGTTGCACGACATGTGCGTCCCCAGGCCACAACAACGCGTAGTTTCCTCTTCCTTAGCATGATTGACGAACTTCTCTGCCAGGTAGCTTGTTATCTCGTTCTTAGTATTGTATGAGACAAGAGTCTTCTCCTTCTGACCTTGGCAATGTGTGGAGTTGGTAATACGGTAATATACGGGATTTTGATTAGCCTGCCTTTTAACTTGGGTACCTGTTTTAAGAGACGATGGCAAGTCATATCTGTCGAAAATCAAGCGGACCTCATCACTGGATTTATACTTCTGGTGATTTAGTGGTTAAGTGCTCAGCCAAATGCGAACAGTCTTTGGTATCGTCTGGCTTAACAAGGGATTGAAGTTTTGCCATAGCGTCAGCACCAGCGACTCGCAACTGAGATGAAGGCCACACATTTATTCTTCCATGCCCACTATTCCGAGGAACTGAGGTTCTGTGGTCGTTCTCTGCTGCGATTCACCACCAAGCCTTACTAGGATGGTTATCAAGACGCTCTTTGCAGAGCAATGAAGCACCGTGTCATCTTGCGCAAACATAGATCTCGGAACCACAGAAAACTCGTACTTCCCAATAGCTTCCTCGAGATCTATGTCAGGTCTTCTCGTGCGTACTACCATCAAACTTGAGAACAGAGATCTGTCCTCCCGTAATTCGATCACGTCCCGTAGAAACCCTCTGCATGCATCACTGAAGTGCCGACAACATTTAACGTGTTCCTTAGGTCCCCCTCACCACTTGCTTGAAATCGTCATGAACTTCCCAAGGGACTTCTTTCAGCGACATCTGCTCCCGGACTAGAGACGATCTTAGTCTTCTCTCGCCAGACTTCACACCCTAGTGGAGTCAACATTGACTTTGCACTTCTCTAATTGTTCCTGTTAAGCGGGCACGTATGTCTTAGATGCAACTTTGACATTTAAAATTAACCGACGCGCGTTTCTGATTAACGGCTTTTAGTCTCACTGATGAGTTTCGAAACATCTAAGGATTTTTCGACCATTTTCTTCCAGGGCACAAACACTACAAAAATTAACATCAAGAATATCTCGATTTATCTGCGCAACAAAGTTTCAATGCAATTTTTCATTTCTATTTACCGCTAAAGTTGATATCGTTGTCTGCAAGGGTCATCAACATTTTTTAGTGCTGTCATGATTACAGGACACCAGAGCCTTTACGTGATTTTTCATTCTTTCGAGTATTTTCCACAGGCTACAATCTAAGACCACCTTGTACATTAAAATAGACAATTTCTCTTGAAACTTCTAATCTTTATGGGCGCAGATGTTAACAATTTGATGCTCTCCTCAATTCATGTCTTTATTACAGCACTTACTTCAAGTGGAACGACGTTGGAGTGGTACTATATTGTGGGCCCCTTGCCTGCTGTGCTTCTTCTCATATTACTCGCATGGTACATTTGCAAACGTCGAATGGCAGGTACGAGATTTCGCCCCTTCTTCACCCACTTTGTTTTGATTGTTAGATCTAAAGGGTTGCCAAAACTGTAAGACAATTCCGTTATGCACGGGTTACAACTACCATTTATGGGAGCCATTTCATTAGGAGTCAATTGTAACGCCTGATTCGACAACTAAAAATTTCGCTTTTAGTTGTCAACAACTAATCTCACACACAGCGTTTTTTAGTTGTCGATAACATTTAGTTGTCGCCAACTAAAAAAGGTTGTCTTGTCTGTGAAGGCCCTAAACCCTAACTCCAAGTACCCCACGTTCATCAGCGCACCAGCTGAACTTCAACGGAGTAGATGTAGATACAGCGTGGTCACTTTAATATTGATGGAGAAATCGAAAAAAATTGTCTTTGTAAAAAGTTGTTAAAGTTGTTTTTGTTTGTTTTATATCGTATGTCCCACACCAAAGTAATTGAAAATTCACTTACATTTCCTGGTCCTTTACACAATGGCAAAAAGACTTTTTAAAGTATACGGGACGAGGAATTCCAAGATGCGAATCCAAAAATGCTCCTAAGCACAGAAACCTTTAAAATAATCAAAATCAAGGTAAACAATATTTTGTTATGATTTTTTTCTTTAATAATTTCCCAAATTTTATCTACAGCACTTGGACACAACATTGTGTCTCCAAATCAACTTAAACGACGTCCCGCTATCTAAGCCCACCTGTTGAACCTTTTGAACCAAATATTTTTTCATGTCATAAAAATCACATCCACTGTCAAACCGTGCCCTATAGTCATCTTTCAAGTGGTGTTAAGGATTTCCCGAATTCCAGACAAGCGTTATTTCCTCAAAACAGTTCTTTTGGCCCGAATGGTCACCTTCACCTCTAAAGCAAGTGCATGGGGAGGGCGTCCTTTTCCACTGCACTGCCCTAGCACATTTATCATTGTCTCATATAAAGGGCGGCATATACAGCTATTTCAATTAACGTTGTCGGATTTTAAAGCCTCGAGCTTACGTGACAAGACCGAAAATTAGTATGGGTAGCTGTATATCTTGTGTGATTGGGCAGTAATTTTACGCCTGTCTCTGCCGTAGGGTGGGTAAAAGTACCATAAACACTTGTCTATGTGATCTATTTTCTGTAGGGGTGAGCAATAGCCTAAGTTTGGTAAATTTATTAATAAATTACCCATGTCACTTTGCAGTGTTGTCGCGAAGATTGTCTGACAACGTTAATTGAAATAGCTGTATACATGCAGTTGAATTGAAACAGTCATAACTACCAATAACTTGGCTGTTCATAGACTCACTCCTACCCCATGTATCAAATTTATAGCTGCAACTAAGCAGGGACTAGGGACAGTATGTTTACCAATTGTCTGCGATCAGTGACAACTGGTTTACATGAAAGTTGGTGATTAAACCAACTGACTCAGGGTTTGGCTAGAACGAACACAAAAATTAGCAATTACTAAGCAAAGTTTCAAGAGTAAAATAGTGTTTTGTCGGTGGCAAGCAGATCAGATTATTTGCTCAAATCAAGCCTGACTTAGCTGCAAGGCACTAACAAATCACGAGAGTTCACTGAGTTCAGCAATTGTTTTAACTTCCAACTTGGGATTTCATGGTTAAAGTCGGTTACCTTTTATAGCTCTTCGAATCGGTCTCATCGATTCTCAAAGGTAACATACTTGCCTGCATTCTGCTCAAGACAAACAGTTAAATCGATTTCCGATTATTCCGGCCTGAACATTAGTTGCAATTGCTGACAGTGATTCCAAAGAGGGCAAAACGGCGCACGAGCAAGACATTATCTTCAGCAAAAATGCAAATAAGAGCAGGCTATTTCAAATTTGTAGGCAGTTCTTGTTTGCAGTTACAAAAAAGCTTTGTATTATTATTATTATTATTATTATTATTATTTTCTACCAATCACAATAATCCCAGAGAAAATAAGTTAAAAAACCAAGTAAAGCATTTACTCGAATTGATTAGCACCAATAAACACTGCAATAATGACAATAACAATCAAGGCTATAGGTAACATTGTAAATCACATGTGATGTGTACAATATTTTCAGAATAACATAAATAAATAGATACCCTAAGTATGTATATTGTATATCCTGATTAGGTCTTTTCTTTATGTTTCATATCTGCCTTTTTTTGATCGGGAGCACAGCCAAAGCCGAGTAAGTCAGATTATTATTTGTACTTAGGGGAGTTGGAATGGGGGGGGGGGGGGGTATTTGAGGGGAGTCCCTCATTCGAGGATTTAAGGTACTTTTAAGAGACAATCAGCGCCCACTTCTACGGTCGTGATTGGAAATAAGCGCCCTCCCCTCCCTTTGCTCCCTTCCCCTCTGCCTTTTATCTCATTGTTGTAGTAACTACGAGCTTTTTTGGTGGAGTTGAGAACATTCTTGTGGTTATTTTCGTGAGCTTTTCTTGTAGACTCCATGAGGTTTGAGAGATATTCGGTATTCATAAGAGAGGAACCTCGCTGGGTCATCGGGCTACGTCGCATATATCTTGTCTAATTTTTAGATTCAGATGTATCAGAAAACTAGGGTCTCGATAAGTTTCTGTCGGTCGATTATCGATGATTTCAGGCTCATTTATGGTAGTAGCGATAATATGTTTTTGAAAAACGGAAATCAATTTTTGAATTGGCCAATGAAGCAAAACTCTAAAATATGCTTTCTGGAGACAACACACAGCACCGGAGAGGTTCGAAAGAATGATGTAATTTTTTGTTGTGTTATAAATGACGTGCAGATTTTCGGTTTTAATTAGGGTGCGTTTCCTTGGGAAAATCCAAATCCGGATTCTTGTATCCAAAAACGGATTTTGCGTTTCTTTACCTTAAAATCCGAAAATGCATTAATCAGGGATTAGTGATCTGAAGAATCCACACTCCGAGTGGATACATCAGATCAAATCTAAATCCGGATTTTTAGGATTCATGATCCGTGCGTTTCTTTGGGGGACGGATCCGAAAACAGTACATCTGGTCTCGCCATATTTTCTCTCGATCTCGCGTGACAAAACATTCGATCGTGAAAAAGAAAATTCAAGTGATTATTCCGTTCCGTATTTTTGAAAAGTTTTCTCGAAAAGTACAGACAGAAGCATTGACACGTCAGGATAACTTCATTTGTGTACCATTTCTGTAATTCAGGGACCAGATTTTTCTAATTGTGAACGCAAATAACGAGTTCACTTGAACTACTGCAGATACTGTCTTGTTTATAAATTATTTGTATTCCATTCTAGTTGAATTCTAGGGCGGTACGAGTGAAATATCGTTCTGATATATATATATATATATATATATATATATATATATATATATATATATATATTGCGTGCCTCCAGCCTGTCTTGTCATGACAAAATAATCCTTTTTCGGATTTTGCGTTTCTTTGGTGTCGAAGAATCCATATAATCTGGGATCACAAATCCGTTTTCAGATTCTCCAAAAGAAACGCACCCTTACATAATATTGATGTAAGGTGCAACGAAATGTTTGGTTTTGCGCTGTTATTGAAAATAGAATTTTGTGTTCAAATATTTACCTTTTGTGTACATTGTAGAGGAAAGAACAGAAGGATTCGTTTAACAACAATGAGATCTCGTCCGTGGGGCAGTTTTTTACACTGATCATAGCCATTTGAGAATCAATTAAGTCATTTACACATTACAAAAAAAACCGGTTTCTTTTCTTCCAAGTCTGACTCTCATCTTGCAAGTTACAGGTCCACGTGGCCGTTGATGATATTCACATCATTGACATGTATGAGGACCAAGAAGAAATCGAATTTGATGTTTAATATGTGATCACGTTCGCCAAAATAGTGTGCCATTAGGAATACTTAACACGAGCAGATTTGCACATTAATACATGTATTAATGTAGTCGTTCTGGTTTTGGCGAACCGAAATACTATACAAATGAATACGCGTACAAAGTGTGCCGCTATTAAAACGTCACGCAAATGTTGGCAAAAATAAGAAAATCACAGGCTACGATATATCTTCTAGGCACTAGCGCTCAAATTTTCAGGAGCGCTAACTTGAAGGTTCCGTTATTGTACATGCTTGCTCTGTCTGAGCTGAAACTTAATGAAAATTCAGAACACAACGAGGTTGTCATGTACCATATGCTGCATGCTTGAATCCTTTCATTTCAAGTGGTATAAACGTAAACTGACATCGGGAAATTAAGAGAAATGTCTTCAGTTTCATTCTTTAGAATAAAGATATAAATAAAACCGTTTATGAAGAAACGAGTATTTTGTAACTAAATTTAGTTCCAGAAATGATAGATATTTGAGATTAGCAGCGAATTATATCTCTAGACAGCAGCGAATTATAAAACAAAGAACAGTTGTTATAAAACTAGTCAAATCCTTTCATATCAGTGTACTGTCAGAGATCAATAAAACGACATTAGTAACACTAAATGAATAAACTGAAAATCTTTATTACTTAGATAAAAACAAACACACAAGTAAATACAGCATCTCGCTGATTGCGGCTCTTGCTAAACATCAGTTTACCGTTACGTTTAACTGAATTATCGGTTGACTTGCTGATCTTTCTTGGCGAAAGAAATAGTCCTTCTGCTGTTGGTTTTGTTTCGTATAAAGCGGAAACAACCACTACTCTGTTTATCTTTTCAACACTAGCTGAAAGCCTTCAAATGAAATTTCGAGACACTATGCGATAAAACGGGATACATATTTCACTGTTGCTGTACTTCTCTTGTCCAAGTGAGAGACAGCTTGCGTCAAACCGAACGCCATTCTAAGGAGAGAAAGAAATGATGCCAATATTCCTAGAACGACAAGAATATCTTAGAGCGACACATTTACCTCGGCAGATTTGTTCCTTGGCAATGGCGGTCGCATTGAAAATTGTGAGCGAGTCTCGCAGACAATTTACTTCCGTTGACAGCTCTATTGTTAAAGGACCAATCAGATTCCGAGTTCTCCGCGACCAAAATTTGGCCGCCGGTACAAGGCCTCGTGAGAGATTGTATCAGGCCCTATTTTAGCGAGCGACCAACGTGAGAGAATATGAGAGCGATGCTAAAATTCGGCCTGATCGCAGGTTAACATGATCGCTACGATTGCTTCGATCGCTACCAAAAAACTTGAGCGGGTCGTTGCGACTTTGATCGCGGAGCAGTTTCCATATAGGCTGGTTTCCATATGATTGCTGTGATCGCTGCGATTGCTAAAAAGTGGTTTCCACATGATCACAACAATTGCTGAACGTTTTTCCAGTGATCATAGCGATCGTAGCGATCATATGGAAACCAGCCCTTATAAAATTATTGTTGTTTAAGGGCAAATGTTTTTAATATTACACAAGCATGACCACTTGGCTGCGATTTGGAGAAAATTAAACAAGCCCAACCCAACCCTCTAGAATGACTTTCGAGCTCGGATTCACAGAACAGATCCCTAAAGTATTGGAGGACAATTCGGTCTTGTTGAGAAACAAAAGAGCCCCGAAATGTATTTCGGACAGAAAAGTTTCAGGACTATTTTTGAGAAACGAACACCAGCTTATTCCTTGGGAGCTCCGCTTTTAGGCTCGGCTAAATCTACATGTTATGTACGAAAGTACCCAACTTAATTTTTTTTCAAGATCACCTAGTCCTAATGTAGAGGAAGGTTACGAGATGGATGTGTTAGATGGGGAAGCGGATGAGTGGGAGATCTCGCGTGACCGCATAGTTCTCCGGGAAGTCGTCGGCTCTGGAGCATTTGGAGCTGTTTGGAGAGCACTATTGAGTGCCCCAAATGGAGAACCAGGAAATCAGACTGTTGCAGCAAAATGCTTCACACGTGAGAAACACTAAATTTCCTTATTATAATAACTGCACAACACGAAGTATTACATGAAGTCAACGTATCACTAGCGTAAAGGTTGTTTGGATCTGAATAAGAGCATAGCAGAACCTTGAGTTTGGCCAATGAATTAACCATTTTGCCCTCTGCGCTTGTTATTGATTCATCATTAATATTTTCCAAAATGATATTTTGCTTAGGTCTCAAAACTTGTTACCTCTTGTGAGTAAAAGGACTTCACGCACTTTTATGGCCACTTAACTTAGTTGCAACTCACCAACTGACCAAAGTCTCACGCATGACCTTGCTAACTGTGTCTCCGTAGGGAACTGTTGCTTTGGCTAATAATGAAATTAAACAAGTAATCGATTGAACACACTGACTTCTACTACAATTGTGCACACTGTTTTTGAATAGATATCCCTATAAATAAAAGTAGTATGTATTAGTTATCCAGTTGTCTATGAGTGCTCTACTCGATCTCCTAATTTGCAGCCACATCTGGAGCGGAGGGAAGAAAATCACTAATGAGGGAGATCGAACTGGGAAAACGTCTTGGAGACAGTCCTCAACCAAACATCGTCAGGTTTATTGGTTGTGTCACAACAAGAAGTAAGCAGTTACATTTTTTGGCCAACTGGAGCTGGTTGCTTACGACAATGGGCTCTCGTAAGCGACCAAGTGATAAAACAGTAGAGGGTGGTCGCTTACGAGCGCTTTTAGCAGCAAGTTTGACATAAGTTGTTGGTTGCCAATAGTATTATAGTAATAATATTAAATAATTTATTATTGCCTATTACAGAAGAGGTTCGCGTATGTATAAGTCAACGAACCATTAGCTCTTATGTTATGTGCTACTCTAATTTTGATCAAGAAGTGAATGTTTTTATACAAGTGATGACTGAGCAGTCCTCCACGAGGACTTTAAAACAAAGGAAAATATCAGTCGGTAATTCACAAAAGTGGTCGAGGTCGCTTACGGGAGTGGTCGCCTACATACATACATCACCTTTATTTCACCTCGGATTTACAAGGGTAGCTGTATAGCTAATTTCTCCGAGAAAGAAAAGACGAAGAAAAAAAAAATAAATGAATAAAATAGTATTAATAATAAAAATAAAAATAAAATCATATATTATATACAGTACATTAAACTACTATTTACATAGGTAACAATTGCGTTGATATTCGAAAGAAATTTGGCATATTTTAGTGTTTAAGTTACAGTGTTTAACAGTGTTTTGAACGGGTTTTTACAATGCTGGTCGTAACAAGAGCTGGTCGCTTACGAGAGTGGTCCCAAGGAGAGCTTCGACTTTATTTACTTCTTATTGCTAACTTGCTTAACATTAACAAGCTTGGGTACATTCAGACTTTGAATACACTATAACGACCGTACCGTTGTTATGAAAACGCTGCATCTCTGCCCACAGTTCACCCAATGCTGATCATGGAATATCTGCCTTGTGGAGATTTGCTGGGGTATCTGAGGAAATGCAGAGGAATTAATGACAAGTATCATCACGGAGAGATTGAGGCTGCGGATCTGAACACATACGACCTCGTCACATTTGCAAAGCAGATTGCCACTGGAATGGTTTTCCTCGGATCCAGAGGGGTATGTTCTTGTTAACAAGCAACAAAACTTACTTGTGATGCAAAATCAATTGTGATTTCAACGTTAACACATTCAGTGTTTTCAGTTCCCATAACACGTTAGCAAAAGGTATCTAATTGTGGTTGGCTATTTCGATTGAGTTATGAAGATGAAGTCTCAATTAAAAACAAGATGCTGCCTTCACGGTTCCTATATTAGCACACCTCTTCTCGAGGTGCAGTAATCGTAATCTCTTTCTTGATGGCAAAGGGATGTGCAGCACGGTTGACTAAAGCAGACGAAATTTATTTTTTGTCTCAAAAATGATTCAATTTTTAGTGGTAAAGACAAGAGAAAAATGTTTATTGAATAGGAGAAAAAAAGCGTATGGTATGAAAAGCCCGTCTACTGATTACTGTACATGAAGACCCATATAGAGCGGACTCTGCGACCACCGATTGTTAGTGATTTGTATCATGAAATTTGGCAACGCTCTTATAAATTCGAATCCTCACTTGACCAGGTTTTCTTAGGCAGTTGGTGGTCTGGGGCCAGATTTTCAAACCCTTCTAAGTGTCGTGTCATAACAAAAGGCTATTTTTATTAGACAACACTCATTATTCTTCTTAATTTAGGACAGCCTTGCTTATCAGGGCCCCGCTCTCCTGATATCCGCTGTGCTAATTACTTTAATCGGTGATACCACATTTAACCTGTAAATACAAATCGTTTGAATTTGACTAAGGTTCGGGAATACAATTTGCTACATTCGGGCAGGGAAGACGTCAGGACTCAAAAAGGAAAAATAACATTATCTTGTGGTATTAATAATGGTAATACACTCAAAATTATGGCAACCAATTTCTCTTTATTTATATCTATTTATTTGAGATGATATCACATTAACCCAGTTTAATAGCCTAGCTCTCACGAGTTTCCTATAGTTCAGTGGTAGAGCATCCCGACGAGCATGAATAAGAAGGTCATAGGTTCGACTTCTGTTGGGAGAACTCGGATTTCCTTTTTTCCCGGTTTGCCTGCCATGACTCACTGATAAGCATTCTTGCTTTTTTTTGTAGGTAGTCCACCGTGATTTAGCTGCAAGAAACGTCCTTCTGGATGAAAACTTTGTTTGCAAGGTGACCGACTTTGGGTTGGCCTACCAGAGCTTCAAATATGGGCACGGACAGGCCAAAAAGGTACACTGGTCTTAACCTTTCAGTTGAAAATAAATGGAGTGAAACAGTGAAAACTGTTACACTCGGTTAGGATCCGCCGCACCACAAAAAAGGTGGTTGTTCCTTTTTGTACCCCTCATTCTTTACCTTGAAAGATGAAGTCTCGTGTTCGGTTGTACAGCTGGCCATGTACCAGAAGAAAAGAGATTTAAAACCTGCCCCAGCTTTTTTTTCTAGTAAGACAAGCTTCCTGCTAGCAGGATATCAGTCTCAAATTTTAGGGACAGTATTTTTTTCCCATGAGCTTCATTAAAAGGGTGGTCTCATGTATAACCCTGTCCCCTCCTTCTGCACTTGTTTGATCGATCAGTTTATGTTTGAAATAGAGTCTGCTTTGTGTTATGAAATGAAACTTTACGGTGTTGTGCATTGCACTGTTGCTACTAACACATGTTCTTAGACAATTTTTGACATAAGTGAACTGTTTTTTGGGTTCCCACCCACATGGGATTGCAAAGAAAATTCTCACCCTCTGCACTGAGTGGTAAGATGCTCAAACCATCCAACTACTTAGGAACTCGTGGCGAGCTGCCTCATGTCTACTACGTTTCTATGTATGCGAAACACTTCCTGTGTAAAGTTCTGACCACTCTACGAGTCTTATTGTAGTTACTAGCCTAGCTCGCTATGAGTCTTCTTCTATAGCAGGTCATGGGTTTGGGCACGAAGAATGTTTTTGTCCCTTTTGTCCCATGATCGAGTGATAATGAATACAGTCAATTTCCCTGTTGGAAAAAGTTGGAAATAAAAAAAGAAAAACAACAGCAACAACAACAACTCCACGTTTACCACCTTTGTCCTTACCACCACAGGAGACGCTTTCGACATTATTGATCCTAAAACTGTGCAGATTAACCAAACAACCTCATGCTCCTAACTTACTCAGTAGCCTTTAGCTGTTTACATGGTGGAGCTCCAACCAGTTAGAAAGGTTATTACCCGGCAAAAGTGTCTTTTTGTTTTGTTTCGAAAAATATGAACAAAGAAATGGGAATATTGTGCGATAATTTATATTAAACTCTATCTGAACTGCTTTTTAATTATAAGCAAGTATTTTTACAGAGATATTTTTGTTAAGTGTGTACATAAATACGTAGCCTATTTCATAATGCAAATCTGAACTGTTTTGGTATGAGGGGTGGAAGGCGGAAACTGCTTTCGCGCGGCACCCCACGGACTTGATATTTATAGCTATTTCAATGCACAGACAAATGCCACCAAACTTTTCAATATTCCTGAAATTTACATAGGAACAAGAGTAATTAGTAGGGCATGTCATTGTTGGGTTGGGTTGGGTTCGGGTAATACGCCTTGTAGGGGACTTTTAATGTTCACTTGCCATAGGCAAATTGGTTAAATAAATCGTTAGTAAAACTAATTAATGGCAGGCAAGATTTTTAGAACTTTGATTTTTCCTGTTTTTTTTTTTTATTGTTGTCGCTATTGTTGCTTTTTTTTTATTCATAACTTCGCGCGATACCTTTACCTTTTAGATCATTTTAGTGCGTTTCATATGTTTTGAGTACTTTTGGAACAAATTTCGGTGTCTTTCTAAAATCAGGAAATCCAAGGTAACTAGATCCAATATATCTCAAAATGCGGGGACAGGGGGGTGGTCGAATCGTCTGCTGCTCGGGTCACAGGAGATCGCAAAATCCCGGCCTATGTAGGGGTCAGTTTTTAAGTATGTCAGTTTGAAAATTGCTACATGTCGAGTTTGTAATGACGTCAGTCTTAGCATTGAGTTGGGCGGCATTGCCATGTACTCAGGTGAGCAAGGAGACTCCAGTTTTAACATGTAACTATAATGTTGGTTGCTTTTGCAGGGCTGTATGCCAGTGAAGTGGACGGCACCTGAGATTCTCTTTGGGAACCCTGCTTCACTCTGCTACAAAAGTGACGTGTATGTTAAAGTATTATTTTATTAATAAACCAGTTATAAATGACAGGTACCACAAGAGGGCCTCTTAACCGACTTAGGGCAGACTCAGGGCACTTTCTTTAAGGCTACGTTTACACGGGACCGGTCCGGAACCGTTCCGAACCGAACCGGACCGGATCGGCTTCTGTTTACATGGAACTGTTTGGAACCGGTCCAGGTGTTTACACGGGACCGTTCTGGAACCGGTCCGGATTGGATCCGATACTAGACCTGCAAAACAGCAGGTTCAGTTTTGGATCCGTTCCGGACCGGTTCCAGAACGGTCCCGTGTAAACAGAAGGCCTATCTGGTCCGAAAATCGGACCGGATCCGTTCCGGACCGGTCCCATGTAAACATAGCCTAAGTGTCCTTCAATCGGAAGCATTAAGTTTCAAGAGTTAAAAACTACCATTTCTACATGAAAGTCACTACCGCTAAGCAGCCTTTTGAGTAGTTTTCCCTTAGGAATTCAACGTAAGAATCAACAGTGCAGAGTCAAAATTTACAATCAAGCCAAGAAGCATAACAAACAGACCACAGGAAACGACCACCCAGTAGCTATTTTTATTGGCACCGTAGTCAGAATTTTGTTCATTCCATTTTGCCTATGCCGTTTCTTTAAGAATTATGTTATAAAAGCGCCCCAGAAGAATATTTTTTCATTTGTCATCTGCATTTCTGCTTCACAGGTGGTCATATGGGATCGTTCTCTACGAAATTTTCACCAAAGGTGGGTACCTTTGATTGCTTAGAATTTGTAGGGATGCGATAGGATTAACACATGAGAGAAAAGCTAATTCTTTTAGAATGTGAGACAAAATAACCACGCAGAACTGCCTTATACTGGATTAGTTTCTCAAATGAAATCTCTTAATGGAATCAACTCAACCACTACTTATGGTTATGATTCGGTGTTCAAACATTATTCCACGAGGTGTGATAATCACCTGATGTCGAGCGGACGCGAATTGAATAATTGTTTTATTGAGTTTTCAGCCTCGGTTATCGTTCCTGTTTTTTTCGCCATATATTTTTGGACAAAACGTTTGCATAGCGGCGAAAACTCTTGAACGCCGCCGCACTTGATATGGCAAAAATGATGGGATTGACATTGTAGAATAAATATTAAGAAAGGGCCAGAAATGTTTCTAAAAAACAGACCTTTCATGTATATAACCCTTCTTCAGTGTTTTTTGGAAACTTTCCTGACACTTTTTGGACATTTATTCTACAATACCGATCCCATCATTTATACAATTGCTAGTGTCACGCATCTCAAACGAACTTTCCGTTCACTGCCTGACATGGCATCCGAATTTCCTTATATGGAAAAAAGCAGAATTACTCACTGATGACCTCCGTGCGGTGAACCAATCAGAAAGCTGGAAATTCAATAACCGGGATTGAGAAATAAAAAATTCCCCTTATTCCTCTACAAATTTAGTCTGGGTGTGGGGCGGGTTGGTGTAGTGGATTGGGCTTAGGAATCAAACTCCTGTTTTGTATCTGGGCTTGCTAAAAATAGTTCTCATCTCTAATTAAAGTCAGCATAACTGAACATATCTGTTGGACAGCCCTCATGGAACGTGCTTTACAAGGGTGACCGGCTTCTCGTTTTATTTGTGTAAGCTTTACCATCATAATCCAATCTGGTATTGTAGGGGTACAACTGTGGAAAAGTTGCCAACTACACCGAAAGAGATGACATAAGGGTACTTTTGACCATTTTCAGCTGTCAAGTTGTTTGAAAACGTCTTATAAACGGGATGGCTATACCAGTAACTTGTCCTCAATTATTATCTCGGCAAGGTTTTTCCAAAATTTAATTTGAGGACAAGGTGATATTAAATTAAGGAGGGCGTTATGGTTAAACAAAGTGACATTACTTTAAAAATTAACAGGGGGTATTCCATATCCGGGTTGGTCAGAAGCCAAAACGATGACGGAAATAAAAAGTGGTTACCGCATGCCAAGACCCCCGCACATCCACGACAGCCTGTGAGTGTATAACTTGTATTTAAAAACTGTTTTGCGACTGGGAAATATGCGACTTACACGTCTTTGCCATGCTAAAAGTAAATTTTCGTATTTAATGCAAACAAGGAAATAGAGTTTAATATTTTCTTTTTGGTGGTGCTAAAGGGTTCTACGCACAGGTAGCGCTCTCGTTGCGTCATAATTATCAGCTTAAATTTTGGAACAGTTGGGCCCCTTTTTTGTAATCGTGATTTAATAGGACGTGCAAAACAGTACTGAATTATTACTGATCCAAATACATGCAAAAGAGGAAAAAACCTGAAATTAATAAGGAAATTGTTTAGCAACCCCATAATCCAAGATGGTGAAACAAAGATGGCGGCTGCGCAAGGTTAGTGTAAGTCTTCATATTAAGTCATCGTCTTATTATTTGGATCTCAGAGGAAACCATTTTGGACGTCCTATCCCCCTTTATGTTTCATTGTCATTGGTTTAACGATCTTGAAGAGGTATGGAGGGGAGGGTGAATTAGTCCCCACCCTACCCACCTCCACTCCGGTGAGGTGTGAGAAAAGCCTAGTCTATGTAAAGTTAATTTTTTAAAGTCAAAGGGACTGTCTATAGATTTAACAAGACATTTAAATAAAGATCTTAGAAACAATTGTTTATTTCTAGGTATCATTTGATGGAGAGATGCTGGCACGTTACCCCTGAGTTCCGCCCCAATTTTGAGAATATTCGGCAGAGAATGCAATCATTTCTTAAAGACGAGGTTTGTGATCAAGGCCTAAAAAAGGCACTTATTTCCTTTACTTTCGTCGTAGTGGCAGTTAGAAAAGTTGCCCATAAGTCCCAAAGAATTAGTTTTGAATAATTATCTGCATGTATGGAAGACAAAGTCAGCCCAAGGAAGTATTGGCACACGACAGTTTGTTTTAGCTCTGGCTCACTATGTATGTTGACAAAGCAAGCTCATGTGTCACATATTAATCCACCGGTATTCCACTATGGCTTCAGCCGCACTAAGCTTCTCTTCAGTGGTTCTATTGTAAATTTAAGCCAAATGGCTAAAAGAACATCATAGCAAAAGTCCAAAACTAAAGAAAACACGACATTAGAATCCTGCTATGTTTCAGTGTTTTGGCTGATAGGTAAACTCATTCATTTAGGCCACATCCGCGCTAATGCATTTTCAAATTCCTTCCTTTTTTTGTCCCTTCGAAAACAGATAAATAGTTTTGCCTCCACGCTAGCGATTTCGAGTGGCTGAAAAATAACCGGCCCACGAACGAGATCTCAAGGTTGTTGCATTTCAGCCAGCATCTTCGTATTATGTAAAAATGGCATCAGTCAAAGGCTCTATTTTCCTTTCTTCTTAAAATGTATGTTATTGAACTAACGTGAGATCCGTATTGGGAAGATATTAGCCGAGTTCCTTGCGAACAGCAAAGCGTATTTCTATTAGTAAGCGTGTACTACAAAGACGAGAGAAAGGAACAAACGATTTTCATAATGCTACTGTCGCAGAGGTTTTTTTTCCAAAATTATAGGCACGAAAGCAAGAACAAGATTTCGACTTCATATAAAACTGTCCTCTCTTCTAAATTTTTTCCAAAACACGATTTAATGAGATCTTTTAGTGAGCGGTCCATCTCAGTGATCCGTATAGGAAAATTCGGACCGCTCAGGCAACCAATCAGAAAGCTCCTTTTCTGCACGGACCATTTCAGCCATGTGATAAGAACAAATAATTTCCTTCGTTCTTACAATGTCCCTTGTTGAAGCAATCCTTTCTATGTATCTCTTGAATAATTATCGCCAATGGACAAAAGATGCGAAGGAATTGGTCAATTGACTGCTCCAACACAGAATTTTATTTTCAGTCACGTCAGCAAAATCAAACATTGTTGCACTACATAAGATTATTATGTAATCAAAACCGTAAATCGGCTGTTCTCATCGACTGTGTAATAATGCAATCAACACAAGTTAAATCACAATGCGC
This sequence comes from Siderastrea radians, assembly GCA_964017195.1. Taxonomy (NCBI): domain Eukaryota; kingdom Metazoa; phylum Cnidaria; class Anthozoa; order Scleractinia; family Rhizangiidae; genus Siderastrea; species Siderastrea radians. The sequence goes on from OZ024899.1 coordinate 16,954,467, forward strand.
TCCTCAACACTCTTATTCTTCGGCCATCTCAACTTCAGTAGGAATAAAAAGCAAACTGAGGTGAAGAAAATGACAAAACGAGGCATGTTGTAAAAAATATTGATTTTTATGAATTTAAAAATCATCTTGAAAGCTATCACGAACACGGAAACTTAACTCTAGATGCTGTAGTCACCGTAGCTGGTGTAGTTGGTGTAGTTGTGTTTGTCAAGTTGCTGTAGTAGCTGGAGTTGCGGTAGTTTCTGTAGCTAGTATAGTTGGTCTAGTTCGATTATTCGAAACTCCCGATTCTTCGAACCAAAAGTCGTTTCCCTTGGATTTGCTTCAGTCAAACACTGTAATTTTACCCCCGATTTTTCGAATGCCCGATTTTTCGAAACTCCCGATATTTCGAACTAATTCTTTCTTCCTTTCAAAAATTTACATTCGATTCTCGAACTTTGAAAACTCAGGAACCAACAAAAACCGGTTTTAGCCACATACACACCTGAATGCAATTAACAAGTTCCGGAGAAGGTGTTTTCAAGCATTTTTTAATTACAAAGCAAGTGACAAATCTGTCATCGAAGTCATCTTGAAGAAACTAACGCCGTTGTTACACAATCGTACATGATCAAAGTTCCTTCGTTTAGTTGCATTTTTCAAGCTCTTGCCGTAGCACATTAATAAATTTTGCTGTTCCTTTAAACCCTGGAGTACAGGGTACTTTTTTTCTGATACAGTAAGGGGAAGGAAATGCAGTCGAGTCCGCGCAAAATTACAGACACATGTATCAGTACAGTACTGGTTTTTGTTCTGCCGAAATTGGCTTAAATCCTTAAATTTTCGTTTTGTTTTAAATGCTCGTTTTGTTGGTAAATAAAGATGGTTCACACATTAACAAGAGTGATATACCGTTGTTGTCTGCCTTCTTGGATCTTAGCAACCATTCCAAGGCAAAACAGGTCTGATTTGATGCCACCTTCGATTTTTCGAACTCCCGATTTTTCGAACGAATCTCCATTTCCATTGGAGGTTCGAAAAATCGGAATTCCACTGTATGCCGTGGTTTGAATTGATTTTTGGTCCCACTTTTTTCCGCATTATTTTGTTATTATTGCAATCATGAAAAAATATCGAATAACATTTCATGACAAGACATTCGTTTCTTTCTTAGTTTTACTTGGAGTTGATAAACGAGTCGGCATACGATGGAGCTAAATACTCCAAGACAGAAGATGCCGGATCAGCAGTTGCCGCAAAGGAATCAGCAGCTGCCGAAAAGGAAGAACCAGCGGCTACATCAGACGAGAAGCCATTTGCTAGGAGGAAGTGGATAAGTCTTCGAAAATAGCGGAGCAATATCACTTCCAGGGTCAGTTAGCGTGGCTGCTAATTAAAAGTGGAAATGCCATTCAATTTGCATTTCTTTCAAGTAATGCTAGTTAATTATTGAAGTAGGAAATTTCCAGTTGATGCTTTAGCCATCTAATAGCTATTGGAACAAGAACTAGTATACCGCACATTAGATGAGTTGTTATCGATACTAAGTATTTCACTTCAGTGTCTTAGTTAACGCCCGGGGGGGGTACTCGGAAAAATTTTGATGGGAGAGTGCCGCTGGGACTCTGAAACCCTTAACCTATACCAGACCACGTTCATGTCGTTTCTGCAACCCTATTCTAGACTAGATGCCAAAAATCCCTACCCTATCCCAGACTAGCTATTTTCGAGCTAACCATCAGAAATATAACCACACAGTGCTTTTAAAGGAAAATCATCTCTCGATCAACAATATTGTCTCGATTTCATTTATATTTTATATTTCCGAGTTTTTCAAACCCGTTAATTAATTGGATTAAATTTTCACATCACCCATTAGTTTCCCGGTAATTGATACCCTATCCTAGACCAAGACTCCCTGATTTCTATACCCTATCCCAGACCAAACTGCTTGAAAACCATACCCTTCACAGCGGCACATACCTATATAGGTTATATATGGGAGTACCCCCCCCGGGAGTTAACGTAGGTAATGAATATAGATTAATCCATGCGAACTTATTAAGAAATCCATAATGAAAGCTTTCACGAACACGAAAACTTAACTCTAGATGCTGTAGTCGCCGTAGCTGGTGTAGTTGGTGTGATTGTTGCTAGCTGTTTGTTAAGTTGCTGTAGTAGCTGTAGTTGCTATAGTTGCGGTAGTTTCTGTAGCTGGTATAGTTGGTCTAGTTGCTGTAGTTGCTGTAGTTGGTGTAGTTGCCGCAGATGAAGTAGTTGGTGTTGTTACTGTAGTCGCTGTGCTTGATGTAGTTGCTGCAGTTGATGTAGTTGCGAAGTTGGTCCAGTTGTTGTAGTTGCTGTAGTCCGTGTAGTTGCCTCAGTTGCCGTAATCCGTGGAGTTGCTGTACTTGGAGTAGTTGTTATAGCTGGTAGTTGCAATGCTGTAGTTAAAGCAGTCGGTGTACTTGCTGTAGTTGTTTCAGTAGATGTTGTAGTGGCTCCAGTTGGTTTAGTTGATGTACTTATTGCAGCTGACGTATTTATTGTAGTTGGTGTAGTAGCTACAGTCAGTGCATTTGCTGAAGTTGATGTAGTTCCTGTAGTTGGTGTAGCCGCTGTAGTTGGAGTAGTTGCTTTAGTTGCTCTTATTTAATGTCAGTGCAGTCATTGTCCTTGGTTTTAGTCGCTGTAGTTGCTGCAGCTGGTGTAGTTTCTGTGAATGCTTTAGTATTTGCAGTTGCCGCAGGCGTTGGAGTTTGTGTAGTTGCTGTGGTTGGTGTACCTCCTATACTTGGTGTAGCTGCTGTAGCTGCTTTAGTTAGTAGAGTTTTTGTGGTTGCTGTAGTTCCTGTAGTTGGTTGCTCCAATTGGTGCAGTTGTTGCAGTAGGTTAAGTCGGTGAAGTTCCTGAAATTGCTGTTGTTAGTGTAGTTGCTGCAGTTGCTGCATCTGGTTTAGTAGCTGTAGGTGGATTAGTTGCAGTAGATGTTGTAGTTTGTGTAGTTGTTTTACTAAGTGGATTAGTTGGTGTGGTTATTGTAGTTGCTGTAGTCGCTATAGTAGCTGTCGTAGCTGTAATTGGTTCCTGAAACTGCTGTTGTTAGTGTAGTTGCTGCAGTTGCTGTATCTGGTTTAGTTGCTGTAGGTGGATTAGTTGCAGTAGTTGTTGTAGGTTGTGTAGCTGTTTTAGTTGCTGTCAGTGGATTAGTTGCTGTGGTTATTGTAGTTGCTGTAGTCGCTATAGTAGCTGTAGTTGCTGTAGTAGCTGTAGTTGGTGTGATTGCTGTTGGTGGATTAGATGCTGTAGTTGCTGTAGTTCCTTTTGGTCTGTAATTGCCGTAGTTTCTGTAGTTGGTGTAGTTGTGGTAGTTCGCTGTTATCAGTGTTGTTGCTGTAGTTGCTGTAGCTGATGTGGTTGCTGTAGTTGCTCTTGTTATTACAATTGGTGTAGTTCTTTATAGTTGCTGTAGTAGGTAAGGCTGGTGTAGTTGCTGACATTGCTGTAGCTATTGTAGTTGCTGTAGCTGGTGTAGCTTCTGCAGTTGGTGTAGTTGTTGAAGTTGCTGTAGTTGCTATAGTAGGTAAGGTTGGTGTAGCTGCTAAAGCTGCTGTAGTTGGTGTAGTTGCTACAGTCGAAGTAGCTGGAGCAGTAGCTGTAGTTAGAGTAGTCGCTTTTGGTGCTGTAATTGCTCGAGTTGCCATATTTTCTGTAGTTGGTGTAGTTGTTGTAGTTGACGTATTCGCTGCAGTTGATGTTGTTGTGTAGATGCTGTAGTTTGTGTAGTTGCTTTAGTTGGTGTAGTTGTTGAAGTTGATGTGGATGCTGTGGGTTCTCTCGTTGTGGCGTAGTTGGAGTAGTTGCATGCTGTAGTTGGTGTAGTTACTGCAGTAGGTAAGGTTGGTATAGTTGTTGAAATTGGTGTAGGTAGTGCAGTTGCTGAAGTTGCAGTAGCTGTTGTAGTTGTGTGGATGCTGCAGTTGGTATAATTGCTGAAGTTCCATAGTGTAGTTGCTGTAGTTCCTGTACTAGGTAAGGTTGGTGTAGTTGCTGCAGCCGCCGTAGTTGGTGTAGTTGCGGTTGTTGGAGTAGTTACTGTTAATGCTGCAGCTGGTGTAGTTGCTGAGTTGCCGTAGTTGGTATAGTTGCTGTAGTTTTCTTCGATGCCGTAGTAGCCGTAGTTGATGCAGTTGGTGACTATCTGGTGTAGTTGCTGGATTGAGTTGTTGTAGTTGCTGCAAATGCTGCAGTTCCCTTAGTAGCTGTAGTTGGTGTGTTTGCTTTAGTTGATGTAGGTGTTGTGGTTGCTGTAGCTGGTGTAATTGTTGTAGCTACACTGTAGTTGCTGTAGTAACTGCAGTTCCCGTAGTAGCTGTATTTGATGTAGTCACTGTAGTGGGTGTATTTTTTGTAGCTGGTGACTCAGGCTGGTGTAGTTGATGCTGTCGCTTAAATTGCTGTAGTTGGTGTAGCTTCTATAGTTGGTTTAGTTGCTGTAGTTTGTGTAGTCGCTGTAGCTGCCAGAGTTGCTGCAGTTGCTATAGCTGGCGTTGTTGGTGTAGTTGGTTTAGCTGCTAAAGTTGTTGCAGTTGGTGTAGTTGTTGTATTTGTTGTAGTTGCTCTTGGTGTAATTACTGTAGTTTGTGCAGTTGCTTTAGTCACTAGTCGCTGTAAGTTGTTTTTTTTCTGTAGTTGCTGTAGTTGATGTAGCTGCTGTAGTCGCTATAGCTGGTGTAGATGGTGCAGTTAATGGAGTTGCTGGAGTAGCTGTATTTGGTAGACGTTTATTCCTTAACTCGTTGACCATTTTATTGTTGTTAGAACATAAATTAATATAAACGTTCTCATTTGCCGCACTCAAAAGTGCTTTGGTTTTGACATTCATTAACCATTTTAACATAATTTTAAGAAAATGATCAAGACATAATCAAATTAATATAGAATAAAATTACTTCTTAATGAAGCATTTATACAATGCATGCAAAAAATCCTAATTTAAAAGAACACTCAACTTGCTGGAACTACAAAGTGCAACTTTATGGCGTACTTTAAACAAGAGCTAAAGCAGTTCTAGCAAATAAATTTTGTGTTCATTAAAAAAGCCAAAAAAAATTAGAAAAAAACAAAAAAATGAGATATTAACTTAATGTAAAACTTGATTGAAAAGCTCTAAATAAACACTTAAAAATTAAAGAGTTTCAGGACTTTATTTCTGTGCTTAGCTGTCCTTATTGTTATGACCTCCCAGCAACTCTCAATATCGTTATGCTGTTTAAGCCCTTCATCCTGACCCATTCTTCAGCTCAAAACTAAATATGGCAGCTAAAACACTGAGGGCCAATTACTTAAAACGCGTTCTAAAACACCTTCGGATATTCTAAAATAGCGAAAATCCGGCAAAAATTTAACGTTTCTTTTGTTTTTTTTGCCAAACTTGACGTTTCTAACTTTAGCGTCGGAAATATTGGACTCGATTCTACTAAAACGTGCCATACGTCTGGGTGTCTTGGCAAAATCTGTCAAATTTGTTAAGACTTTACCATCATTTTATTTGGTTCGCAAGATCCTGGGAAAAAAAGCTTCGGAAATATGTCATTTTCCCGAAAAGAAGACTCTCTTGGCAAAAATTGAACTTATTTGAGAGAAATAGAGCTGTTGATAGTTATGTTTAGAAACTTAAATTTTCGTCTACTCTCATTCGTTGATAGGAGCAAAATGTCGGTGGAATTTTCCGCCGACATTTTGCTCCTGTCTATAAAATGTCGACGGAATTTTTCGTCGACATTGTGCTCCAGTCATTTTTATGTGGGCGAATATTATTGTCTGCCTTCAAAATGTCGCTAGAATTTACCATCGACATTTTGCTTCTCTCAGTAAAATGTCGATGGAATTTTCCGTCGACATTTTGCTCCTGCCATTTCCACATCCTACTGACATAAGCAAAATGTCGGCGGAAAATTCCATCGACATGTTATGGACAAAAGCAAAATGTGGTTGGAAGAAAAATGTGGGCACCAGTGACAATGACTTTTAAAAAAAACATTTAATTGACTCATTTCAATGTTTCTACAATGTAATTCTACGGCGTTTACAACTATGCTGTGAGGGCTCATTGTAACAGTTTGAAGAGAATATTGTTCCTATGGCACCAGAGCTAAAAAAAAGAACAGTTGAAACTGGAAAATGATGTGCTAAGGGCAATTACTCCCTTTGCTCTACATTGACAATTCTTCTCATGATCCCCCTCCTTCTTTCCGTGTTTTTTTCCACCACAATACAGTTATAAGTAGTCAAATCGGCACACGCCGCAGCAGCTGATCCTGGTGAAGCATGTAAAATAAAAAGTATAATACTATTCTTTAGTATATCTTCAAAATCAAAGATCTTTAAATCGTTCTGGGCGTTCATGAAGGCAACACTTATGAAGGGTAACTATTATAAGGAGACGGAGCAACAAGGAGAACCCAGGCGTGGGAAGCAATTGAAATTGCACCTGATTAAAACATTTTAGTTTGTCTGACATTTTTTGTTAGCTTTCTACTAGTTCCGTTGTGAGCGAGGGAGCGAGTGAGTGAGTGAGTGAGTGAGTGAGTGAGTGAGTGAGTGAGTGAGTGAGTGAGTGAGTGAGTGAGTGAGTGAGTGAGTTAGTGAGTGAGTTAGTGAGTGAGTGAGTGAGTGAGTGAATGAGTGCCCAGTGCCAGGTAATAAAAACTCAGTTTTGTTATATTTGTAATTAATTTCTCTGGCAGCATCCACTTCCTCATATCGATGATACACTCCTCTAAAGCATTTAAGGCCGAGACCTCATTACCAACGACATCTGCACAGAAAGAAAGGTAGAGTCGGTATGCGCATGAACTCAAGGGAAATGCGATTGAGTTGTGTCGAACAGCTTGCTCGCCTGGATAATAAATTAATCATAATGGACCAAGGCAGCATCTTTGGGATACTCCCCATGCAACTGAGCTAGAATTCATCAAATCCTATTCCACTAGCTTTTGTAAATGATCATAAACATTAACGAATGACGCATTGTATAACCCAAATATGTTATGACTTCTGATAAATGCCTCTCTAGGTAAACACGTCAAAAATTCGGCCTATTAGTACCTGCGCCGCTGCAGAGATCAAGAATCCAGGAGTCTTCACTGGCGTAGATCGAAATTAGGTCTTTATACAAAGACACAGGCTTCTCCATCTTGTAGTTTGTCTCTGCATCTTGAAGTCTTGAAGTCTTTTTTGCTGTAGGGTACTTAAAAACGTTGCTTACACTTTTGTGAAGCTTATGTTCTCCGCAGTGGCCCAAGATGAACGGGAACATTTCTTCTATGAGCTTGTTAGAATCTGTAAACAGAAGGAAAAAAAATCATGCATCTACATCTCCGCATTATTAATGATTTGTTAACTAATACAATCTTCTATTCGACAGAACTGAGATAAACACCACCGGGAAAAAGTAAGACGAGTCCCCGATTCCATGTTGCTGTCATTTGCTTGCTGTCACTTGCAGTGTTAGTAGCAGGTTTCGCTATTTGTCTATCCAATGAAGCGCAGGTAGACCTACGCCAATTTTCTGCTCAATAGTTTGAGCAGAAAATTGGTTAATCTAAAGACATCTACAAAATGTAATTTCAAAAAATCTAACCAAAAGGAAGACTAGCAGATCCCGGATCGCTGCTACTCGCGGGGCTGAACTTGTGAACATTTACTTTAGTGATTTGTGCAATTTGGTTTTCTAAAATTAGCCAGGCCCTAACACTATTAAATGAAAAGGTCATATTAACTGTTCAAACGAGGTTGGAAACCGATATTACGGTGTCAATGGGGAGTATTTCCGAAAAATTGTAGTAAGATGGAAAAGAGCGCGAAAACACCGGTGTGTAAGCAAGGGTACCAAAAAAGGGTGTTCATACAATGATATTCGCTATTGCATTAGTATTGCTAAACAAGTGAACGCACAACGATAAATCATAACACAAGCACGCAAGGCTATACCAAATACCTTGGCTTCTAGTAGGCTTTTTCTCCAGATGAGTGAAGGCCATCTCCACCTTGAACCCAGCACTTCTTACAACTTTTGGCACCACCTCAAGGAATGTCCAAAGGTTCTCTACTGATGGAGGGTACACAATAAGGTGGAAAGCGTCTACGTCGTTTCTTGTGTTAATAGATTTAAGATTTCGGAGTAATTTCTCCACAATTTCACCATCCCAGTCCTAGATGCAATGAAAAAAGGAAAGAGGATCAACGTCAACACTCCCACTGCTTTCGAAAAAGCATTCTTACATCAAGCGTTCTTCAGAGGCGGCGGAACTTACAGCGGCCCCTGTTTGCCATCTCTACACTAGATACAGGTTTATGTGCTGCCTTGTAAGTAAATCTGCCTTTCTGCTGTGCTTCAGGTTTACGTAGAACCTCAGGCAGCCGTCAACATTATTGAAACTTGTAGCTGAAATACGAAAGTCTAACTTCTTTTTACCTTTGGGAGCTCCAGAAATATCAGTGGCGATCCCTTGAAGTTTGGAGCCTCAGTCATTATGTCCGTGTTGTTAATTTTTGTGCGTCCAAAGAAGACAAAATTATGGATATCTGCTTCCCATCGGGTCTGGTAATTTTTAACTCGTTGGGCGATTCTTTCATTTGCACTGTCGATTCTTTGGCCCTCTCTTCTTCCCACTTCAATGCGCGTGCGATGTAGTTCGTCAGAGTCAATCCTGATGTCGTTCGGCCTCGAAAAGCTTGGAGCTTATCCTCCTCTACTCATCCTGGAAATCTGAAACGACAACAAAAAAGAAATACAAAACTTGTAAAATAAAGAAAAAAGAAAGAAAAAGTTATTTAAGGTTTTACTAACGGCCGTATTAAGAAAATGTTCTTCCCTTTGACCGGAAAAACTTCACTAACTTTTCCCAGTAAAGGCCTCACAATTGTAGGATTCGAGGATTTGTTTATAGTTTTAAATTGGAAACACAAATTGCATAATTTTAATTCGTGAAAAAGCCGAATTCACCGCCTCTTCTTAACCAGGTTTGCTTTCGCGCATGAACCATTGTGTCGTGACATATCGTTGGTCAAAATGGTGACTGCGATTTCCAAACGAAGCCTAAAGTTTGTCGCCATCGTGCATATGTTGACATATATATATATCCTGTGAGAAAAGAGCACTGAACTTAAACAGGATGAAAGTTCTAAAAACGCCCGTCATCGTTCTGCACAAGAGGTATCCTAAAACACTCCTGTTGTCGTGGTTACCCTTCAATGACTTCCTCCCAATGTTTGCTTCCCGTCTTTGTAACGAAGTGCCTTTGCACTTCTTTTACTTCTTTGATGCGGCTGGCTTCAATTTTCAGCTCATTAAATGTAAGGGTTTTTTTCACTAAATCTTGAAGGAGGCCACGGATCTCAGTATCTGTTAGGTCTCCCCGGAGGCACTTAAAATTGTAAGCAGAGCAATCAACAGTACTTTTCATCCTGGTCCTCAAATCTCGTTTCTTCGCCTTTTGTCCTTTTAGTTCCAGCTTGCCGTACATGTCTAACACTTCGGTAACCAACTTATATAAATCGTCTGGAAGGGCGCTTAAAAAAAACACCATTTCCATTCCTTTTTTCCAAAAAGAGAGAGAGAGAGAGAGAGAGTATGAGTAAATCAGCGCTCCCTTAGGGACGTTCTGGCGGACATCTTCTACAAAACAGATTTTTTTCGACACCTTTGCTTTCGTGATATTTTGAGTAACTCTTGTCAGAAATGCAAAAAGAAATTGGAGGGCCACCAACACCGTTTGAGAGATAAAGCATGTGTGAAAATACCCCTGTTTTCATTGGCCCTCGTAACTCGGCATAGCCTCAAAAGTTAGTAGTAGGTAGGTTAAAACATATTTTCAAATATTTAACCCTATGTAGCCTGATTGAAGGGGGGGGGGGGCACATTGTGCCCGCGCTGACTTCAACGAATTATAACTTTTTTTAAACGGCTAGACGAATAATCACCAAATCTCGTGAATTTTCCCGAAATGTATCAGAGAAAATTTCCCTGTGTCAATGACGTGTCTATGATGATTGAAGTTTCTATAGCAACCGTCTACTCAGGTGGTGCTTTGACTATTTTCGGTCTTTTTTACAGTTTTTTGCCCTTCGTCAGTGTAAGAAGAAGATAATTCTTACTTTTTTGCTTGTTTTGATTAAGTTCCTTAGAACAAATTCATATATTTTTCGATGTCGTCATTGTCAACTGTATGACTGCATGCTTGGGAATCAAGATGGTGGCTTAAAATTCCAAATGGCTGCTTTTGACGTCATTGTGACGTCATGAAACGTCATCACAAGAGCGTGAATACTTTTCGAGATCAATAGAGAGGGGCACTTGTTTCTTTAAAAAATGTATTATTTTTAATGAGTATTTAGTATTTTAGTATATTTAACAATTATTCTACGAGGGCGCGCTGGATATCGAATGATAGATAACCAACGAGGCGCGTAGCGCCGAGTTGGTTATAATCATTTGATATCCAGCAAGCCCGAGTAGAATAATTGTTTTATTAAAAACTTAACCACTATTAAAAAAAAAATCAAGAAATAACGGGAAAAATGAGAAAAGAAATTTAAACGGAACAAGAATCGATCACATGACTGAACGAAAAAGGCGCCAAAACCTTGCGAAGTGTTGCAGCGTTTCATTGCAAAGCTGAATGAATCAATGAAAACTGCTCGAAAGTGAACAAAGTAGCACACGTTTAGGAAAAAATCTTCTAATTATTGGCTCTGAAATATGGTACATGTTTGATTTTTCCTCAACATTGTTGTAATCATCGTTCAAAGCGGATTGAAGCTGTACAATTTCACCATATAGCTTCTGGAGTTGAAACTGAGCAAGTTTGTAATCCGGCTGTTCGCACAACGGAGCCATCATGTGCGTGTTTGATCGAACTGAAGACAGAACAAATTTGAACAGTTGAACTTGAAGAGGTAATTTCTATGCAGCTCAGAAGCAAGATTACTGTAGCGAGGAACATTAGAATTCACCATCATAGTTTGTTAAACGCAAAGCGCAAAATGCAGATGTTCTCGGTTTAGAGGTTGCGGACGGAATGGTAAAAACAACATACAAACAACTGGAAAAGCGATTCAACTCCGTTTACATGGCATCCGATTTCTATCTGAGCATTTGGACCTGTTGGAACACAGAGCTACAACAAGTGCAGGTAAACCAGTGTCAATTTTGCGTGTTAAAGCCGAAAAACAATCTCGCCCTTCCTTCTTGGTAGTTTGCAGCTGTACTTTTTTAGTACTTGTTTAGACTGCCTCATGATTTTCGCACCGACTCGCCATGAATGCTCCTGCCCCATTTCACTGTGTTTTATTTTATGTCTCGTCTTGATATTTTGAAGTGGAAATCCTTTCTGATAAAACTTACCGTTTGTTCAATTTCAATGATCGACGTGACGATCGATGAAAGAAATTATAATTGTAAACACAACGCTTAATGCTTAATTTTCTATTTCTGCACAGTATCTTCAAACAATTTTGACTTGTGTTAGACGACGCTGTTGGTGATGCTTTGCGGTGACGCTGTTGGAATTTCTGCTTGATTTAAATTCGCTGCCAAATGATTTTTCTCGTCCATTTTTATCGCCGGGGCGCTCGCGAGGAAAAAACTTTCAGCTCACTTTGTTGTTGAGTGTTCATTGACCATATTTGGTCGCAGCAGGTATATGAGCTGATAGCCTAGCTCCGTTGAGCCAATCAAAATGCAAGAAATCCAATATACCTAGTCCAGTTTTTAATAAATATATATATCGGACAACAAGTCTTGTCAGAAATGCAGTACTAAAACGTACACTCTGTTCGAGGTTCTTTTGTTCAAATCACTTTACGTATCACTTACATCCTCCCCGATTATGCACGCACACGAATTCCTCCACTCGTTGCATTTTTTCCCACCAAATGAGGCTGTTAGAACTTGTTTGCAGAGGACTACCTAAAATAAGCGAAAACTACAATGGGTAAGGAAACTTAACATTTGCGTGTTCTCTACTACATATGTCCATCCCGATTAGTTACGGACAGACCATTTCATTATTTTCAAAGGGAATTCTGGGAAACTATTCTTCCATAAAAAACCTGTGAAGCCTTTGTAGACCAGAATAAACAAGGCACAGTGAAACAAAGCAAAGGAATATGTCATAGAATAGTCAAAGAAAATCCATGCACCGCATAGGCTGCGAAGAATTTTTAGCAAAGAAAAGCAAAACAACAACAAAAAACAAAACAAAGGATTAAAAAAACAACAGAGGATAATGATAATGAAATTATTAATATATGAAATTCATATATTTGAACTGCGGAATGAAGAAATAAATGTAAAGAAGATCCTCGCAGTTATTAACGCAACTTATGCAGTTGCGAAAAGAAAGCCTGAAAAACTGCATAAGTTGCGTTAATAACTGCGACGATCTTCTTTGCATTTGATAATTATAATGATAAAAAAATTGTCAGTTCTAACCCCCTTTGTACCTTTTCTTTGGTATTCAATTCGTGATGGACTTTGTCTGTTGTATTGTGAATCTGAGCCAGCCTCAACACGTTTTCAGTCTCTGTCATCTCTGTGTAGAACAAAACTCGCAAATAATTTGGTGTAAATTTTATAAAAGAGGGAGCCGTTTAACGCTCTCAGAGTACACTGGCGAGGGACAAAAAATATTGCATTTTGAAAACCTGGTTTTGAAAGAAAGGCGTATGTTTTTGTACCACAAAGTTGCACAAGTCGTGACATCTGCAATGTGCTACAATATAATTTATCCTGTATGCCATATTTGCAATGCTAATCTACAATATTCGTCACATTTGTGGCGCCTCCCCAATGTTGAAAACAATGACTTGCGCCAGCCAAAATTGGTTCACTCAACATTGGGTTACGAAAGAGCCACGCATAGGGACAGGTGAATTCAAGCGCCTGCTGCATGGAGCGGTGAAGAACAGGCTAAATTTGATGTGACTGTTTTTTTAAATGCTCGTAAAATTACCAGTTGCGCCTTTTTTAAGTCCAGATGATTCTCGGCTGTCGCCACAGTTTCGAAAGGCTATAACAGCTAAAAAAGGAAACCTGGGTGATCCTTCATTCTATTGAGATGAAAAAAACAAACTAGTTTGGCTAGTAATAATAAACGCATTTCACATTGTGACCTCTGATAAACTAACCAGTGTAAATTTGCACGTAGACGAACTTGTACAGGTCCTTCGTCGGAGTATCCGTTGCAGTCGTGATAATTTGAGTGATCGCCTCTCGCCGATGATTGCCTCCAATCACTTCTAGTTGATAGCTGTCAAGGTCCTTAACGTCAAAATCTTTGGCATCTTTGAGGCCTTTTGCTATGACAAGCATTGGTTTCCAACAGGAAATTGGACGTGATACAAGTTCCGCTTTCAATGCTTCAAGGTGGGTCTGATCCAACCCGCGAAGTGTAAATTCCTTCCTCGGTTGGATCAAAGATGTTGCCAGGACTTTATGTAAACCTGTAATAAAAATATATTGATGTTATCCTAATCCCCGTTCGGCAAACTTTTGAGATGATAAATTTTTACTGCTTCCCTTTACAAGAAAACTGATATTGTATGATGAATGACTGTAAAGACGGTTTATCGACTGACCGCGTCGCGCCGAGGGTCACAAGACATGAATGTGATAAATTGAGGCACGTTACCTTCAGTTTCTTTCTAGGACAAGTGGATTCGCATTTACCCGTTTCCCAGAATTTTTTAAGGAGGCTCGATAGGCCAAAATTCATCAAAAATGTGATTTTTTTGAAAATCCTTTTTAAGGCATCTTAAGTCATTGTAGTCTTAAGAAAAGTATGTTTTTTCCTATTTTCTTGTTGTATAAATTTGTTTTAGAGCCTTTTGTGAAGCTGCTCAGTGTCAGTTGGATGGTTGTCATGGCAACCAGAGTTGTTTACGCGTTGTTTTTCAAGCAAAAACTGGTCATGTTTTGATCCAAATCCAGTGAAAGCTGTGTAGGAGCGATTTCGAATCATTTAGGGGACTGGTGAAGAGTCCGGGGACATTACATTGTAAATACATGAAGCGGTAAAAGCCGTAAAACGTGGATCGCTTGAGTCGCCATTGTTGACAATTTTTCTTGTGAAACGTCTTGACAAAATGCCTCCAAAGAAGAAATTTAGGAGCGGTAGAAGCAAGAAAAGGAGGTTTGCAGGTAACAGGTATACTTTAAAGCAAAAGAAAGAGGAAAATGAAGCTTCAGTCGAGCGAGAATCGTCCGAAGAAACCGAAGAGTCCGACGCCGAAGAAACCACGCGGCCCTTGAGCGCTGAAGCAATTGAAATGAAATCTTTTCCAGCATCAGTGAGAAAACTGGACGAACCTTCAGGTGAATCAAACAGTAGCTCAAGCAAAGACGATTCAAACGGACCAGAAGGCTTTCGCTTTGTTGATATATCCGTGCTTGCCTCAGTTTTTCAGTTGTTCCGTTGCCCTGTTTGCAAGTATGGTCATATCGAGTTGGAAGAAGATGGCAGTGCCAAAATGGGTTTTGCATCCCTGCTTGTGTTGAAGTGTAAGAATCGAAATTGCAAATTCTCGGAGAGATTTTATACTTCTTCAAAAATTGGAGGGAGCCAAGCATTTGAGGTAAACCGTAGAATTGTTTTGGCTACAAGAAACATTGGCATTGGCCATCAAGCTCTTACAAAATTTACTGGTGTTATGAACATGCCCTCCCCCATGAATGAGAACTCGTACAGAGACCATGTTGCTGCTGTTAAAAATGCTGCTGAGACTGTTTGCAAAAAAAGTATGGGAAATGCTGTGGAAGAGGTAAAGTCCTTTTATGAACCTGAACAAGATGGGATCTTTGACATTGGAGTTTCGGGTGATGGCACTTGGAGGAAAAGAGGATACTCCTCCTCTTATGGCATTGTCACTGCTCTGTCAACCATCACTGGTAAAGTGCTAGATGTTGAGGTTATGTCAAAGGACTGTAAGGAATGTACTGTGTGGAGGAACAAGGAAGGGAGCCAAGAATTCCATGACTGGTGGGAAGGACACCAGCATCTCTGTGAGGCTAACTACCTGGGCTCCTCAGCATCAATGGACGCCTCCGGTTTATTAGCTATATTTCAGCGGTCAGTTGACAATTACTCTGTTCGATACACGGAATTTTTGGGAGATGGCGATAGTAAGGCCCACAGACTTATTGTTGAGGAAGGAGTTTACGGTAATAAGGAAGTTACCAAGCTTGAATGTGTCGGCCATGTTCAAAAGCGTCTTGGCTCCCGCCTCCGCTCACTGAAAACGAGGCTGGGTCAAACGCGTCTCGATGATGGCAAGTCAATTGGTGGTACTGGAAGGCTAACTAAAAAGACAATTGACAAACTTCAGGTTTACTATGGGAATGCTATCAGAAACAACACACATGACATTCGAGAGATGCAAAATGCTGTCCTGGCCATTTGGCATCATTCCCAGTCAACAGACGACAGCCCAGACCATGACCTGTGTCCCCCTGGAGAAGATTCCTGGTGTGGCTATCAGAGGGATCTAGCCATGGGAACCTCTGATTATGAGCATAACCATGCTCTTCCCAGGGCTGTTGCTGATACCATTTTCCCTATCTTTGAAGATCTGAGTGACGAAGACCTACTCAAACGCTGTCTGCATGGAGGGACGCAGAATCAAAATGAAGCCATCAATGCTCTGATTTGGCAACGGGCCACTAAAGAAACCCACTCTGGGCTGAACACAGTTGAACTTGCTGTGTTCCTTGCAGTTTCATCCTTCAATGATGGTGCAGGTTCCATCAGTTTGGTCCTCGAGGAGTTGGGAATCAGCCCAGGAGTGCACTGTGAGAATGCCTGCTCAAAACTTGATCATGACAGACTGCGCCATGCTCGCAGAAAGAGCAGTGAGCATTCACAGAAGAGAAGGAGACAAATAAGAAACTGGAAGAAAGGGTACACTGACACTTTGGAGGCACTTGAAGGCCCACATTATGCAGCTGGAGCCTTTTAAGACTGAACTATGAATGAAATTGTGTGACTAAACTTTATACTTCATTTTCTTAAATTCCGTATTTTAGGTCTATTTGGACATGGTAAACACAATATCTCAAAAAGTATTTGGAATAATTCAATGAAATTTTCACACAAGGTTACATATCAATAGAACTGTGCAATGAACTAAAATAGCAGGGTTTCGAGCAGTTTGTCTTGATTTATTGCTGTTCTGTCCAAACAACGTCATGTGAATTTTTTGCACTTTGTTTGTGAGAGTGTCATTCGAAAACATTTCATGGTGAATTGATAATTCTAGTTCATTGCACAGTTCTGGTCATTAGCTACCAGTGTGCCAAATTTCAACTGTCCTCTCTGAAGCAGAGATGAGATATTGTGTTTGCCAATATGCCTTTTATTTGACTTGTGGAAATGGGTGTGGCTCTTTGAAGGGGTGTGGTTCGTCTGGAATGTAAGGAATGTACCAACAATGTGATGGAAATTATTCCTTAAAGAGTTATCAGTGTTGTGACTTTGATAAGAGGCCATGAATGAAAGGCAAACTGTTTGAAAAATTGCTCCTAAAATTGTCAATTTTAGACTATCGAGCTTAAGGAAATGCCGTATTTCTTTGCATAACAAACCCAGGTATCACGCTGATAGGCAAGGAAATACCTAACGCTTCATGAAATTGACGTAAAAAATTGCAACATTCGCTTTACAATATAATCCCGCGGGGTACTCCCCATACCCCGGGAGGGTTCTCCCTTATATGGCCTATACGGGGATGTTCCGCTGGACAGGGTATGGTTTTTGGCCTGTCTGTCCTAAACAGGGTATATAATTTCGCGCCAGCCCGTCCTAATTATAAACAGGGTATTGCATGTCCTAAACAGGGTAATAAAATTGAGCTTGTTGTCCTACAGGGTATGTATTTTAGGATTTTTTTGTCGTAAACAGGGTCAGGGTTTCAAACCCTCAGCGGCTCACCTATACCCAAATATGGGTCGAGTATCCACCCCCCCCCCCCCGGGCTCTATAATTGCTCTCAAGTTCACCCACATGTCACGTTTCCATGTGGCAGGCGTTTTCTGCTCTCACTCGTCTGTTCTTGTCCTTAATTGTTCTACTCAGTAAACGAACAAGGGCTGCTCGTAGTCTATTTTTGTTTCTTAATTTCTCTACAGCGCTTTCGGGAGAGAACACGAAACTTAATAACGATTAGAGTTTGAGCCCAAAATTGTTTTTTTAAAATTATTTTTCTCGTCAACGCCTTAAAGTAATTAACGCAAGCGAAGCGCTTCAAGATTCTCGCCCGGTGAAAGGCTAGATTTAATGATGAACAGACATCGACAAATGGTCTTCTTCCTTTTAAAATGTCTATGGCAAAATTAAAGAGTAACCGTGAAATAAAAAATATGAAAACCCGAGGCAGAATTCAGGGCTACGTTGCCACAAACATCTAAGAAAGAGATGTTATTGTATGAAACTCTTCTGATAATTACAGATGAGCTTACCTTGCACTGCATGCTTGCTCATCTCCTGTAAGAATTTAACGTCAGAGCAGCTGGTGTCCTCTCCACTATTGTTCTCTGCACTACCTTTCATTGTCTTTCTTTTTGGAACAGGCGGGCTTTCCATTTCAGGGGTTGGAAGTTTTCGCTTTGTTGTCTTCTGTTTGTCTAAGCCGACATCGATGACTTCTATGACAATGGGATTGTCACACGACTCATCTTCGTTTGTATCTGGCGAATCTTTCTTATTCCACACTACTTCGTCAAAGCGGTTTACGAACCTTTTCGCTGAAAAGCACGAACTTCTAAAAAGCCCTGAGAAGTCGTTTATGGTAAAGTCAAACAAATCCACACGTAACCCAACGTTGTTGTTGATGCACTCGACCTTAAGGGAGAATAAATAAAGAAACACCCGAGTAAAATTGCAGTGTCAACAGAGCACACACGTATTGCGCCTTTATACTTTAAGGCCATAACTTGTATCCAAAATAAGGGTAAATGAAAGTCATCTCGGATAGATTGTCATATATAGTTAATTGCCAAGTTAATTGCTATGTTGCGCAGTTGTTCCCTTCGGGAATAACCTGAGTATAAAAACCATGCAAATCACGAACGGCCTTTTAACCCTGATGATGACATACTTGTCGAAAACGTTTGATTCCTTTTAATTGTTTATACTTCCCCTTTTATCTTTTTAGCCTTGTATATACATAAACGAAGTCTAATTTAGACCGCGGTTTTAGGCAATAGATAAACCTTTACATCTGTTTACAAGTGGGTTATTTATAGGAAATGAACGTTCTTGTAGTCTGTGCTACATGCCTGATTTGCATTTATTACAGTAAAGAAGGCTTACTATTTGGGTATACCAGATTAAAAATCGATTTAGACCGCGGTTTTGCTAAACCTCGTCTAAACCAGTCCTAAACAACGTATGCGATGTAAATTATCGGATGTTTTCTTTACAGACACCCATGACCAAAGGAATCTCCGGTTTCTATATGATGACATTAAAATTGGAAAACGTAAACTAAGAACACCACGAAACTCTTCTTTTAATATAATTCTCATACACATGAAAAAATTCTTTATGGAAAATTTCAAGTTGTTATCGATTGATTCTACTCCTACACAAAATACTATATTTGGATAAAGAAAGTGGTTCCCATTTTGCTGAAGTGAAAATATCAATAGCTTCAACTGTGTTTTTTTTCTTGCGGCCACTTCAATTGCTCAAGCCCTCGCTCGTTGCATACCTTCTGATTGGAGTTTGACAGCAAGAGGAAGTCGAACGAATTCACTAAATAAAACCTGAAGGCTTGACGAAACGCTAATCAAAGATAATACTGTCCTGGTTTACATACCTCTCCTTAAGAACGTTCAGTTGCTTTGTTTTATGTGGTTCGAATTATTTGTTCTTTTTTAACGTTAATTTTGTTCTTGCGTTTCTGTAAGTGCTACCAAACTGGTGTCCCAGCACGCGTTTCTCAATCCGGAAGAAAACCTTACAAAAGCAGCATTTTTAAAACTCCGTTTTTTTTTTTTGTTTAAAGGAAAGGTTTCAAGCACAAGCTAATCAGGAAGATGTTTTTGTTCTGTCCATCGCTTACGATGATGTTAAGAGTCGTTGACTTGTGGATACAACCTTAAACGCCAATCTAAAATCCACCACCGCTTTCGAAAACGTGACAATGTGAACGAACTTGGCGAGCGTGTGCTGACTTTTAAGGATAAGCTGTTTTCACGGAATTTGATAGGCTTTTCATCCATAATTCGAAGCCATTGTAGAATGCAGCATGTCGTAACTGGATCTTTGCACAATGTTTATTCCCAAGGTGTCAAAGAAGCATTGGCCACCATTCTCAGCAAAGCACCGACAAATCACTTGCGATAGAATCGATCCTTACTAGGAGCAAAACTTCCGGCTTTATTTGGTGAGAATGATCCAACACTATGAAAACAACTGATGTAACATTCTTTAAAAAGCAAGATCCACCCTAAACGTAACGTTTTTCATCGTAAAGAAAGTTCTCAGAGCGAAAGAAATGCCCCCCCCCAAAACTAAATAAGCTTGGAATAAACAAGACTCAAAACCGCATGGCGTGAGTGGCGCAACAACTTTTGCCCATGCGCAATTGCCTATTTTATGGTGTCAAAATTTTCCAAATTTTGTAACTTCTGAAGACCCCTTCTGCGCTTCCCCTCGGTACGTTTGTTTGTTTATTTCTGATCTTCCCAAAGTGTTTTTCACAGGAATTTAAAAAAAAAAAAAACAAACAATCCGTAGGACTAAAAACAAGCAAATTCTCAAAAACGGGTTTTCTGCGTTATTTTACCTACAGAATTTCGTTTAACTTGACACTTAAGTAGCTTACTAAAACAAAAGACGGTATGTAAAATTTAAGGAAATTTCACCGTCGAATTTCAAGCAAATCCAAGGTATGTCCCTTTCAGGGTCCTACTTTGAAACTCAGCTGCGTTGCCATAGCAACAGATTTCTTGACAACAAAAATAAAATAAAATTGATACTTTAACAATATCATTACATTATGGAAAAATTTGTTTACGATTCGCCGAGGCTAACTCAGATACGTTTCCTTGCAAACACGTTGCAACAGAAAACAAAAAACCCTTTCGAGCCACCTTAAACTAACTGATAAGATCAGGGTGGTTGTCTAATTTAACCTACGACCAGGCCGAATTTTAGCATCGCTCTGATATTCTCTTACGTTGGTCGCTCGCTAAAATAGGGCCTGATACAATCTCTCACAGGAGTTCGTGTCGGCGGCCAAATTTTGGCCGCGGGAATCTCGCAATCTGATTGGCCCGTTAACGATAGAGCTGTCAACGGAAGTAAATTGTCTACGAGACTCGCTCACAATTTCGATCCGACCACCATCGCCAAGGAACAACCAAGGAACAAGTCTGCCGAAGTAAAATGTGTTGCTCTAGTAAATTCTCGTCGTTCTAGGAGAATTGTCACCATTTCTTTCTCTCTTGAGAATGGCGTTCGGTTTGACGCAAGCTGTCTCTCACCTGGAGCAGAGAAGTACAGCAACAGTGAAGTATTTATTCCGTTTTATCGCATCGTGTCTCGGAATTTTCATTTGACGGCTTTCAGCTAGTATTGATAACATGAACAGAGTAGTGGCTGTTTCCGCGTTTTACAAAACAAAACGAACAGCAGACGAACAAGTATCGTTCGCCAAGAATGATCAACAAGTCAATCGATAATTCGGTAAACTTAACGGTAAACTGATGTTTGGCGAGAACCGCAATCAAGTCGCAAAAACGATTTTCAGTTTACATTCATTCATTGTTTTTAAATGTCGTTTTATTGATCTCTGACATTGACATCAAAGGATCTGACTAGTTTTATAATAAATGTTCTTCGTTTTAAAATTCGCTGCTGTTTAGAGATAAACTGGTTCGCTGCTAATCTCAAATATTTATCACTTCTGGAACTAAATTAAATTACAAAATACTCCTTTGTTTATAAACGGTTTTATTTATATCTTTATTCCAAAGAATGAAACTGAAGGTACTTCTCTTATTTGCCCAAGGTGTTTTACGAAGAAAATCGGTGACAAATGCGTAAAGAATATTTCCGGATACCACCTGAAATGTCTGAAATGGGAAAGGACTCAAGCATGCAGCATACTTTGGTACATGACAACCTCGTCGTGTTTTGAATTTTCATTCAGTTTCAGCTCAGACAGAGCAACCATGTACAATACCGAGACCTTCAAGTTAGCAATCGTCTAAATTTGAGTGCTTGTGCCTAAAAGATATATCGTAGCCTATGATTTTCTTATTTTGCCGACATTTGCGTGACTTTCTGCGAATTGCCGTTATAGGAAATTTGCATACCGAGGATCGTGCAAGCAGAAGAAATTTTGATTGGCTGTTTTGTTGAATGTCAATCAATCAAAAAAGTGGGCGGTAGTCGTTCCGTAGAAGAATTGTATCAGGCTCTCTTTTTCGTTTCGCCCGTCCCGCCTGAATGTTTCAGTGAATGTTTCAGTGAAACCTGTCAGTCAGTTTCAGACAGTCATTGACTCAGTCAACCAGTCCAACAATCATTCCTTGGTTCCTTCCTTCAATCTTTCGTTATTTCGTTTGATCAGTCAGTCAGTAAGTCAGCCATCTTTGATAGAACACAGAAATAATATGATAAAATGTAAGAAGGTAATGAGAATTTTGTGTTGTCATTGTTCAAACTTGATTACTTAGCAAACTATATATCTATTTAACTGAGTGGCAACTCTTATATTTTTTATTTTCAAACAGACATGTATTATGCGGTCGTGTCACTTGGCCCTACAGAACCTGCTAAATCTGCATAGAAAAAGAAAACGGTATGTGTGTTTTATTTGCTCATTCTCAACGTTATCCTGGGGAGGCATTTCCTGGTGGAGTCCTTCGTGGAGTGTCCGTGAGTTGTCATCAACGCCTTCGTGAGGAGGATTTTCATGAGAGAGTTCCTAGCGAAGGTCGTCTAGAAGAGAACCTTTCTGGTGAGGTTCTTCATGACGAGCAAACAAGGGGTTAGTTTCTAAAGAAACTGTGGTGCTGCGTCGGTGGAGACGTGAAACACAAAATTTGGATTTATCAACTGAGTTGGCCACCGTAAAGAGATTGAAAGCTGACGTTTCGAGCGTATGAAGAGTTGTGGAGCTACGCTATTGGTAGATACATGGCAACGTAAAAAGCAATGGCCGATCTACCTTATCATCTCAGTTG
The DNA here is from genome assembly GCA_964017195.1 of Siderastrea radians. Lineage (NCBI taxonomy): Eukaryota > Metazoa > Cnidaria > Anthozoa > Scleractinia > Rhizangiidae > Siderastrea > Siderastrea radians. The sequence continues at coordinate 16,976,707 of OZ024899.1, forward strand.
ATACATCCAAATTTTGTCTTCCTGACGACGATTGACATGTAGATGGCGTTTATTTCACGAAGGTATTCATAACAAGGTTTTTCCTGTGCGCTCTGATGAAAGGTTTCCTGATGGATCTTCTTGGTCGTCTTTGTACATGTTCTGATGCATCTTGTCTGGTTGGGGGTACCTGGTCTTCCTGTGTATTCCAAAACACTTGAGAAAAAATAGATTGTGTTTAAGTCTTTTAAAGTTTTGAAGAATAAATTTTCACCCAGTTAACAATAAATTGATGGCAGCTTACTCTCCAGGAGGAGTACTCCCGCAAAATTTAAGTGGGGGTGCACGGCGCTCTCCCTGAAACCCTTACCTTATTTCAGACCAAAATATGTGATTTTCCCTACCCTATTTCAGACCTTAACCAAAATTCGATACTCTGTTTTACCCTGCTACGGTTTGTACAGACATTTGAGAAGGGCTTCAAATTTCCGATATCAATCAAAACACTCTTCTCAAAGGAATATAATGATAAAAAGTAACTTCTTCTTAAAACCACACCGAATTCCAGACCAGATCGCACAAACCTTACATTATTTCAGACCAAAATGGTCAAAATCTATACCCTATTTTAGACTAAAACGGCTTGAAAACCCTACCCTTTGGGGCTGCACATACATATCTAGATATCTACCTTATACACAAGAGTATCCCCCCCCCTCCTCTCCCCGTCGCCGGGCCTGCTGTGTGGTTAACCTGTGGGGCTTCCTCTGCAGGTGATCTTTGATGGACAGTATAGTGCAGGCTAACATGTGGGTTTCCTGTAAATGCTAACTTGTATGCAAATATCCCTTCGACATATATACCGTATGGGAAGTTTGACTTATTTAAGATGGACATGGAATTCTGGCACATTTTCCTTTATTACTGACACACGCGTTTCTCCACGTCTTCATACCTCTACCACCAAACTCCATAACTGGGTTATCTAGAGTTGCAGTAATAATTGAGTCCAAAGTACAGCTAAGTTTTTGCCGGAATTTTTGTTTCTCGTAGGTGAACAAAATGACATTTAATACAAAAATGCAAATTCTAATGGCCTCATTGAATTGCGTAATGAAAATGCAGCTGTGTTGCTCCAATCTAACATCTTGCTGCAGCCTATTCTGGACAGCTTGTATGTTGAGGTAACATGACATGGATGGACGTGAACAAGAAAACGATATCGAAGGATATCATGAATTTGTCGCCGTTTGTTTTTTGTTTATTTTACACTCGAGTACGTGGCCACGTGGTGGTGGTGGGGCACGTACACCAATGCCGCTTTGTGGCGAAGAAACTAGATACCCTTCAGAAGAAGGGGGAACCAAGGATGTAAGATAGTAGAATGTAAGATAACAGTCTTATTGTGCCATCGACCTTTCTGTTTGACCCGTTTAACTGTTTTGCCTCATCTAGATGAAGATGTATACTGCCATTATTCTTTTGTTGCTCGTTTCCATGGTGACGGCGTCAAATGAGAAGTAGAATGAGAAGAGTCTTCCTTTTACTCAAGATGATAAGGAATTTAACGATGTACTGACAAATAAAACCTCACAAAATAAAATTACATCCACATTCTGACTTCTGATGACTGGGAAAGCGACGCTTTACGATGATGAGATTATTTGATGCCAATGGTCTCAACAATTGCTTAGAAATTGTAAATGCTTCATTTATAATGAAAGGGGATGTACTGTTTTATATCCCAGCTAGTTTACGGGCATTTCACACCAGTAATCAGAAAAAAATATATATATGAGATTGAAAATAAAATATGGTTAAAAACTCCAACTGGGAGGAATCTTGGTCGAAATTCGCTCTCGTTAGTAATACGTTTGCACAGTACTGTATATCATGGGTTTTTCGGTTAAATACGTTTTTCGGTCAAATCTATGCTAAGATTAAAACCAAGTACGTTTTTATGTACAAAGAAGGCTGCTAGGAAATCAAGGAAATGATACCAAGTGATTTTCTAAAAGGGAAAAAAATAATAATCTGCCTCGAGAAGTTTTTCCAAGACGAGAGAAGTATTTAACTAAATTGGCCCATTTTTTCAAGCTGTAATCCAGTTCCATTCTATTCATCTGTACACAGTTATTTATAGCTTCAGAAAACTAGTTGAGTATTTTAAACAATTCTGAGCCATTATTTGTGGGTTTCCTTTGATTCCAATGTGTCATTTTGCTTTTTAAAGTAATACTTAACCCTATTTAGCCTGGATGTGTGGTGAAGAGGGAGGGGTAGGGAAAAGGGAAGGGCAGCGCGGACTTCGAACGTTTATATTTGGTACAACGTTTTTAACATACAATCAAAAGCCAGCAACCTTGCGAAATGTCCTAAAATTTCTCTCGGGAAAATTTGGATTTCTCTTTTTTCTCCTAAAACTTTAAAAAGTACCAAAATTGACTAAAAAGAACTCAAAATCAATGAAGAACACTAAAATGATTTTAAAATTGTGCGAGTAACCACGACAAAGTTATAATTTTTCACCAAAAAGAGAAAAATTTACAGATTCTGAGAAACAGTCTATCTGGTTGCTAAGGTATCCTGAAATTAGATGAACGTGCAATTGCTATGCCGAATTTTTCCCAGATAGTTTTTAGGAAAAGTCACCAAGTTTGGTGGCTTTAGTTTGCATATTGAAAAAGATAATGTATGGACTTAGTCAAGCCTAAAAGGGGAGCTCTATTTTTTTTTCTGCTGGTACTTATTAATTTCTGAAAACTCTCATTGAAGTAGTCCAGCCCCCCCCCCCCCCCCCTCTGGGAATCGAACCCGGCCCACTGGCTTCGAAGGAAAGCGCGATGCCACTCGGCCAGGCTCGTTGAGTCAACAAATCTACTGCTAATTTTAATACTTATTTTAATCCAGCTGTTTATCGATCCCAGCTCGATCGAGGGAAACGCAAGGGGTGTTTTTTTCTGGGAAAATGTTTTTTGACCCCCCCCCAAAAAAAACATGGTTGTGGACAGATAAACCAGGGTGCACTACCTCTGCTATATCAGGCGTCGGGACCGATACCAAATGCTGCAAACTCACGCGATGTGCCAACCGAGTTCGCAGCAGAACACAACAAAGATGAAGTCCTCAAAGGCAAATTTCGTAACTTGAACTTTTCGCCTTCCATAAAAGAGACAACTGAGTATAGTTTTAAACTTTTTCTTTCAATTCATAGATACTAGGTATTTTTCTTAAGTTTAAAACTTCAACACTGACGAACAATCGTTTTATTTAAGTTATTAAATAAACCTCCTTTTCAATAACGACGATCTCCCGCCTAGAAAAATGCCAGTTGCCCAAAAGCACCACGCGAATTCCCGCCAAGAAGAGATGGCATTCTCCATGCCCCCCTCCCCCCGGGTCAAGTTGCCTTAGGACTTTCCTCCACCTCCCCCAGATTCTGTACGGACGGAAAAAAATCCGAGGTTCCAACAGAAACCAAATCCATGACCTTTCACACACCATTTTAATGGTCAAACCACTGAGCTACTGGAAGGCGTGTGGCGATCTTGGTCATTCTACTTGACAGTGATAATTATACGTATGCGTTGCACAGCCTAGTCCCAGGGCGTTCTCTTTTTCTCATAAGAGAGCGTAAAGTACACGGAAGAGCTTGGGAACAGGTTCGCTTCATTCATTGACGTCATAAAAATTTCGCTTCAAGTCGAGTAATTAGGAAAGAGAATGCCTGGGTATGAGGTTGTGCTGTACAAAGTGGCTCTATCTCTAAATCTAAGTGATGAAGTGTAACCATTCAAATGAATACAATTTACTAGTATTTACCAAATAAAAGATGGTGTTCAATGGTCTCTGAACAAATAATTCACGTTTGAGGTCTGGACCTCAAGAGAGCCTCGTTTCCTTACAGGACATGGGGCATCACCTTCTATTGGGTTTAGAATATGGCATTAACCCTTTCGCTCCCAGAGTCAGTTATGGAGACATTAAGGTGGTTCTAACTTTTGACTCTGTGGACGACATCCTATGGGGTGACTATTCAAATGAAACCTTGTCAGCCGTACTTTTACATGGTACTATTTATATTTAAGTATTTTACAAAATGAAAGTTGGGATTCGTTTTGAATTTTGATTTTAGGCACTCTTGGGAGTGAAAGGCTTAAAACTACGACTTCGTCAGTTGAACTGCCCAGCGAATGCACGAAGGTGATTTAACTTTTGAGCCTGCGGCTGAGATCCTAAACGGAGTGACCATTTAGATAAAAGCTAACCTGGAGTACTGTACTTAAATGTGGTGCTGTTTATGGTACTTTAAAAGATGACTCTAACTTTGACGTTTGTGGATTACATCCCAAATCGTAACCATTCAAATAAAAGCCATTGAGCAGCGGTTTTCTGGCTTGTTGTTCATTGTGCTGCACAAGGTGGAGATATGTCCAGGATTAACAGCTGTGGCAAAAATTTGCCAACAAATCTCTATTTCAATTTTAGCAAAAAATTACTAAAAAGAAATTATTTGCAGGACTCAAAAGTAGCAAAAATAACATATGTAAGAAAAGTAACAAAGATTTTGCCTTCAACGGCAAAAAGCTTGTTACCAAAAACCAGAAATAAAGCAAGAATAAAAAATTAAGCGGGCTGAGAATTTTGCAAATTTTCTCCAAAGATTTTTGCCTCTGCAGGCAAAATCCTTGTTACTTTTGCAACTGCGTCCAAGTCGTGTCGAAAGTGCGCTCAAACTGCGTTTTAAAGTGAGCGCCAAAACTGCGTATAAACTGCGTTTAGACTGTGTCCAGATTGCGTCTAGGTTGCGTCCAGAATAGGGCTAGAAATCAGTTCATATTTTTGCGAGAGATAATTTTTCGTAAAGACCTGCACGGTCTATCTATTTCTTTTTGGGACTTTCGAGGAACGAAAAAAGTGGCCTATTTCTCGATAATCCCGATAACTTACCGTGCCCGAAAAGCATATTTTAAAATCCGATATTTAATCAATTGTTGGTAGTTATTTGTGTCATTATTTGCCAACGTCATCCATGAAATTATAAGTATTTTAAAATTTGTCTTCCAAAATCGATGCAGATTGGGTCTCTGTTGAAGAACGTTGTGCACACAAAATGGTTTTCGGGCCCCGTGAGTTTTTGAAGCTTTTGAAAAACACGGTCCAAAAGCCCCGAAGACTTGTCAGTCAGTTGTCGGCCCCGAAAAGCCATGTGTAAAGATTAATCTCCAATCGCTCATTTTACAACGCTTTTATTTTGACATGTCTTTAAATAGAATTTCATGCTCAGAAAAAATTCTTTGTTTACAAGATACAATGTGAAGTATCGTGCACGAAATAAGCCCGAAAAGTTTCGGCGCTTTTGAGAAACGCACGCCTGGAAAGAGTGTGAATACGGTGATTGATGAGACCAGTCGGGAAGAATCCAAAAATCCACTGTTTTGCAGACTAGTATTATTTTCCCGTTTTTATTTATATTACTTACTCGTAACAGCAACTTGCAGCTTTCTGCTGAACACTTCAACTCCAGCTTTCTGATCTTTCACAAAGTACTGATAAATTCATCCTCAGTAACATCAATAGAGATAAGTGGAATCAAAATTCCTGAAGCTTGGATACCTACCATCAAAGAACACAACAGCCGATCAACCACAAAACGGACCTGTGAGGGAACAACATCTAACAGTTGGAATAATAATGAGGATCGAAATGCACCAAAAGCAGCGAACCAACATGCTACAAATAGCGACACGTAAACAATCAACCTCATCGCCTGATTACGACTAACAGTATTGCAGTCAAAACGTCGCGATCAACAACTCAAAGCGATTCCATCGTAAGACAAACGAATTGAAACGTTCATCTTTCCTATCTTACACCACGATGAACAATAAACAAATCTCAAATGACAAGTTCCACTGACTGTGTTCGGTAAAAAGATAGCTTCCATTCATAGTGCTGTCTGCACGAGATAAATTGGGATATCCATGAGTGTTATTGACCCGGACGAAGCACAGGGAAGTTTGAAGCCGTTTTGGCTGTGGAAACTAACGGAATTTTTTCATCATTAAGTACCGTTTCTAATATACAGGGTAACGTTTAAAGAGTTAAAGTAACTGCTTTGACCTCTGAAAGGGAGTACGACGTTCGTACCGGTACGAGCTCATCCGGGACTCCTCCTGTGTTCTGTATTCGTTTACGTGATATCGGTTCAAATTCTCCCACTTGTAAGACTCATACTGATGCGACGATAGGTGAAGTGGATCGAGATTTCTCATCCGGTACGAAACAGCTCACACCGGTGTCATGTAAATATAGGAAGACTGTTCATTTCATATCTCTTAGTTTTATTTATTTCTTTCCAAAATGGGATCCAGCTGCCATGAAACAGTTATTGTGACCGCGGTGTACAGTTTTTATGCCGAACCAGAAAAAAATTTTTAACAACCCATCACTGGCACGTCACTGTCGTTCTTTCCGTGAAAGTAACAGATAATAGAAATATCGAAAGAGATTTACCTGCCTCTTCAGCCAGAGGGCAAAGAATTCAGGCTGAGATCTGCAATCCCGATGCTTCTTCCTTTGTAGCCATCTGTTAAGATCAAACTGAAATCAAACTTGCATTTCTTAACTTACTAAGTAAGTAGTAAGTTAAGAAAAGCAATCTGATTTCAGTTTGATCTTAAAAATCGAGCAACAATCCTATCATTTCCCAAGAGCCACCTCTCTCCATCGGCCATTAAATCCTTTCACAAGAATTGATTTGTTCACGAGGGTGTCAATTGCACTCTGTGTGTAGCACCAAAACTGCCCATGTAGGCTCACAATGAAACAAACGCTTAAACCCTGATTAAAGCCGCACATATAACGTTTCTCGTTATAGTTATACGCTTTGTTGTTTTATTTTGATTGTGGTATTTTTTGTTTTTGTTTTGTTTGTTTCTCAAATTATTTTTCTTGTTTTGTTTGTGTGTGTTTTTGTTCTTTTTGGTTTCCTAGATTTTTCGTAAATTCGACAAATAATCAATTTACAAAGAATGATTACTCTGGTTGCCCGATTCTGCTCTTCTTTGCAGAAAATGTCCGACAATGAATGATGATCCCTCGGACGTACAATCAATGGCACCCCCGCCATCGTGGAACAAGGCAGGGGGTTCATGAAACCCCTCCCTTGGGTATTTGCTCTGTTACAATATTTCGAAAAGATTTTGCCTTAAGTAGAAAGCCTGTGATGTGCTGCCACCTTGGATTTGACCCTAGATTAGAAATGATAAAAAAACAGCGGAAATTGAAAATGTTTGATGATAGACTTGTAGAATATGACATTATTAAACACTTTGCTGCTCTTTGTCAACATTTAGCGCTTTTTTCACCTAAAACGGGAAAAAAATCCATTTTTCTTGTAAAGTGGCTTAACCACTTGCTACTTATGACGTCATATCTCGTAAACACAGCAACTGATTCACACCAAACTTGCATCAAAATGTGTCTTAGGGATATGCACATAGCTACTGAAAGCATAAGGTACAGGTGGAAAATCGTCTTGGAAAAATTCAAGAAATACCCTATGGGTAAAGGTGGCATCCACCTCACCCCCTGTACGTCCGAGGGTAAAGAGCAACTCTTTCAGTTTGGTAGAGTAAAAATGTATCACTAGAGGCTCCTGGAAATTAACGTTAAGTAAAAAACCTAAATTCAGCAATAAAAGTAACAAAAGCTAAAATGTAGGAAAGCGGAATGGCCAGGTAAACAAGATCTCGGTAACACACCACCGAAATCCCAGAAACCGATCTTGAAACTCTCATATATGCACAGGCCAGTCCCAGGCACACAAGTCATCCATTGCTTGTAATAATTTTACGACTGAAAGATCGCGAGACCATATCTTGGGGACCAACTATTATTTATCGCCGAGAGGGGAGGGGTGGGAAGGGGCTGAGGATTTAGGGAAATATTTATTTGCACTTGAAATCGATATGAACGAGAGAGGGATCACTCAGTTATGCTGACAGAGAGGGGTATGTCAAATCAGAAGCCATTTTAAAATTTCCGTCATGCCCACAACAGCTGATAAACTTCCTAGAGCGTGGCACATTTGGATATATTTATAGCTATCAGTTAGAAGACTCAGATATGAACATTTCCCGGGTGACCATGCTTCTCTCCTTTTGCCTTTGTCCTTTTTCATGCACACTTCCGTAAGCGCGCTTCAGGTTTTTCCCCGCGCAGACAGTATGGATTAGGTGCAAATATGGCGCGAAAAACAGTCTTTTTTCATTCCAGTGCCAAGCAATTCCTGTCAAATATGATTTTTGGAATGTTTGTGAATTATAAGCTTAAGATACCACAGAAAGTATTTAATTTACTGTTTGAATTTCAGGATCGTTGTTAGTTTTCCATGCATTTCTGTCTAAATTTTCCTGCAGTCTTTCAAGAGATATGTATGGAAAACTTGCACTGGTGTAGTATAAGAGCTGAGAAACATCGACTGAAGAGGACGTGATTGGAAGGATTTATGCGGTCCATACTGGGGCCCGTTTCTCGAAACCTGATAACTTTTCGGGCCCGGAAAGCTATTTTATGAGCGTAAAATTTACCTTTAAGATTCAAATTTTGTTGCCAAAAATGCCGCACGCAAAATCTCCAGAAACGCCAAAAAAAGGCAATTACCCTATACAATTGCGTAGCTTTGATGAAAACAAATTTCGGACAAATAAATCTCTTTTGAGTGTTTAATTTGTTCACGATACATTTTAATATACGCACATACTGAGTTTAAGCAAACAATGGAATAAAGATTAGAATATGAAGGGGAACATTATGCAATTGTTAAATTCGGTTAAACAAAATGACAAATTTATCGGTGTTTAGAAATAAAGGTGATATCAATAAAATATCTACCTAAACCTAATGCTTCTCATTAATAGATACGGCCTGACATTCGCATTTTGAGATCCACAACCTCCAGCGAATCTCAAATTTATAGAAAAAAGCTGATACCATAGACACAAACTGATACCTACTTATTAGGATTAAGAAATGTAGAACAGAACATTTTCTACATTAATATAACGTTTAAACAGTTCTAGGTTAAACAAAACCGCCTTTCTTTTACTCGATAAGGTTGTTCGAAAAAATGTTTACACACTCACAGCCAAATCGATTTGTGTAATGTACGTCTAATTTTTGAGTTTGCGCATGAAATCCTACCAAGTGTCTAACTGCATAAAAGTTCTCCATCAGAACGCTCTTATCGTATCTGAAAGTTTTGATTCTATTAGCTGTTGGGAGTGATTGTTTATAAAATTCGAAAAACTAATATATGTCAGATTTTATAGGGTAAATCAGTAAACTTTTGTGTCAAGTTTTGACTTTTCGCGCTGTTTTTGTTCTGTTAACGTTACGTTTTTTTAGAAATTAAAGCCAGAAGGGAGGACTTCAGATTATTGCTTGTCATTAGTTTCAGGGATCTGTATTTGTTCCCTTAGCACTCTGTTTCTGTGTTTCCTCTTCGTGTATGATCTGTGACTCTTTTTCTGCGCTATCATGAGCATTAACTAGGCTGTTGGTTGAGTCATCTTAATTTTATTAAGTTCTGACATCCTCCCGTGCGACTGTGCGTTCTCCCTATAGTAAGCTCAGGAGGAAGACGTTAACACGCCCAGTATCTATCTTGTAGAATATACCGAGCTTGCTTGTACTGTGCCGCGATTGTAGTGAAGAGCAATTTAATCACGAAGCATAGATGATACTCTGTTAAGACGAATGCACTTGTCAAGGCTCGTTTCCATATGATCGCTACGATCACTACCACTGCGCGGTCGTTGCGACTTTGATCGCTGAGCAGTTTCCATATAAACTGGTTTCCATATGACTGCTGTGATCGCTACAATCACTAAAAAGTGGGTTACACATAATCGCAACAATTGCTGAACGTTTTTTCCAGCGATCGTAGCGATCGTATGGAACCTGCCTTTAAAGACAAAGTGAGCTGCCCAACTGCCTTCCCTTGTGTGGGGTGACCAGGTAACCGTAGCGTATTCGGCAATCAGTCGCAATGGTCAGAGATAAGTGAGAGCGCCAACAGATTGATTATACCTGAAGAAAGGTTCCTTTGGCGGATATGTTGGCTCGCGAGGTTCACCAGCAATGAGGAGTTATTAATTTAACATGTGGCAACAAGTCCTTTCAAATGTCAGACATTAAAATAGTGACGTTGTCTGATACTGACCTGCGACCAGGCCTGGTCCTGATAAGATGACCGGTTAGGCTAAGGTGAACGTCTGTCGTTAGGAGAGTATAACGACACTGAAAGAATGCCTGGCGCTGATAGGGAATCAAGAATTCTACCAACACTATGCGAAAAAATTTAATTACACTCCACTGAAACTTTTTTCCTTCACACCGCAAAGCGCACGCGTCAGCCACTATAACACTGTGCCAGCCTCTACACATTAGTAGTAAGATGCGCCCATTGGGCCAACTTTACCTCGTTTTGATGCGAGGCTTCTGATTGGTCGAGGGGTTGTCATGGGAACGGAAACCACTGTCCATAAGGATTGGGGGCTCAACCGGAAGTCACAGGACCGGAAATGACGTCATGGGAACCGGAAGTCACGTGGGTTGGGAGGGGAAAACCGCGGACCAGTGGGAAAAAGGGATCGTGGGCTCAGGGAACCGGAAGTCACGTGGTTTGGGAGGGGGAAACCGCGGACAAGGTGGAAAAAGAGATCGTGGGCTCAGGACCGCTGAGAAACGCGGGCTCAAAGTGCAAAGTCCAATTTTAGCATCGGGGGTGGTCCCTAGACTCCAAAAAAAAAAAAAAGGACGCCATGTTGGAAAAAATAATTTATTCCAAAGGGAGGGTTACAAGGGATTGTCTAACAATGCAGACGACCGCATCTTTACTGGCAAACTCAAAAGGCTCTTCCTACATGGAATGACTTGGCTTTGGATCTCCAGATTTATTGAGGTGACGGGGGGTCGAAGGCTTTCATGTGTGGAAGGACTTCGCTTTGGGTGTGGCCAAGAAAATGGGTCGTTTTTCTGCGGGGATCCCCAGGCTTGTAGATTGTTCCCCAGAATCCTTCAACGGCTCCAGCGTCTCCATGACAAATACCATACCACAGAAGGTTTCCTTTCCAGAGACGTTCCACTTCTTTCACAAATTGGGGGTCTTTTGCCCATTGTTGAGGATGAGCGAATTCAACGACTGAGATGGAATGGTCTTCTGGGCAATAAGGACAATCGATGATTGGATGATGACTCTTTCTCCAGTTGTCGGCACAGGCTACATGACAGGTTTGTCGGCAGCAGGCCAAAATGGTTTGAAAGGGGGCAGGTGCCTTACAGATGATACACGGGAAGGTGGGGGGAGGATTCAATTCTTTCATGTTTGGAATGACTTCGCTTTGGGTGTGGCCAAGAAAATGGGTTCGTGAGCAGGTGTAATGCCCGTCGAAGAGGGTTCCCCAGAACCCTTGGACGCCTCCCCATAATCTTGGGTCGTCTTCCCTGAATTCATGACAGATACCATACCACAGAGGATTGTGTTTCCAGATACGTTTGACTTCTTCCACAAATTGGGGGTCTTCTTTCCATTGTTGAGGATTGATGACTTCAATGACTGCCATGCAATGCCATAGTGAACAGTGAAAGCAATCGCTGAGAGGATCACGACTTTTTCTCCAACGGGTGGCACAGGCTACATGACAGGGTTGTTTGCAGCAGGTCAAAATGGTTTGATTGGTGACAGGTTCGTGACAGCGCACACATGGGTTGGATTGAGCCATCAGGTGAAAGGATCAATCACTCGTTGGGCTTCTGGATTGAGGACTGGATCATCCAGGGATTGTAACAGGGCATGGGGACGGTGGGATTTTTATAGAGAAACAAAGGGTCCCGTGGGAGGGTAAGGAACCAATGAGAGAAAGACCCCATGGTGTTCTGGGAGGGGAAAGGGTGGGGGGACCCCCCTCCCCCCTCCTTAGATGGACCATCAGGCTTTGCGCGGATCGGGGTATATAGGTCAAGCGAGGCCCCAGGACGTCACTCTTAGCTTTGAGCCGGTCCGTGGTGACTTATGTTTGTTGCTGTTGCAAAAATGTCCACAACGAGAAGGCCATTGGGGTCTCTAGTCAGTGATATCAATGTGGGTGGAGCAGACGCGTTGAGGAGGAGAGTGGGTCCTGAGCAATCGCCGGTCCAGCGCCAAACGAGAAGGATGTATGAAAGGAGACAGGAGACATGGCGTCCCTTAAATCGAGATCGTGTGGCGGCCATTATTCACTTATTTTTGTTGTACCTGGTGGAGGGGGAGAATGGTGTTGGACGCCCTCATCCCGAGACGGTCCGATCTCTTAACAAAGCGTTAGTCCGTCGGGTGATTCCATGGATCCATAATCGTTTGGTGTGGACGACGATGGAGACGTATTGGCCTATCACCCTGCAGCAATTTCAGGAACTGGACCAGTACTTGACCGACCACATGCCCCGAGTCCACAGAGACGATGATTGGGGGGCGATTCGGTATTTTTTTAAAGTTGTCTTGCAGGAACGCAGGGACGAGTATAAAAGGTTGGAAGAGATGGAGAGGGAAGCCATGGAGGCCGTAAGGCGGTGTTTAGGACAATGAACATTTTTATTTCTGTGGACATTTGTTTTTATTGTGAGTCAAGGCTACTGTGAGTCAAGAGACATTTATTTATAATGAACGTGCAAACTCAGTGTTGTCAGTTTTTAAAATTTTAATTAAAAAAGAGTTGATGTTTTTTACAAATGGTTGTCCATCTCTTGCCACGCGGGTTGGGGCGCACCTATTTACAAATTGGAAAAGCTATGTACAATTGGAAACATAAAAACTAAAAAATGGCTATGTACAGATTGAAAACATAAAAACTAAGAAATTGAAAAAGGCTATGTACAATTCCAAAAGTAAAAAATTGAAAGGCTATTTACAAATGAAAGTCTTCGAGCTCCAGACGTAATTGATCAATGTTCTCGGGGAGACAGAAGGTGCGATTGAATAAGGCTTGAATTTCGGCTCGGGTTTTGTCGTCCACATCACGGGATCCTACGATAGCACTGCTTTGATGAAGGGTGGGCTTTTTAGGTCCCCAAGGGACAAATTGACTGCCTGTGACCAGGGTGGCGGCCTTCTCGTTGACTTGGTAGTAATGGTCCGAGCGGTACCATGATTGACTGGGTATGTCAAAGAGATAGACGGGTTTGCCTTGATCCATAGCCAATTGCACGGTCCAACCGGTGCCTCCTTTCACACGTTTATGATCCTGTTCCAACATGCCAAAGGCATAGATCGTATGGGCTCTTTTGGCAATTTGATAATTGCGTTGCAGCAATTGCAAGGTGTAAAAATGACTGGGCATCTGTTTTCCTAGTTTCTCCGCTGCCTGGTGAAGATGGGGGTTGGCCAGCATGAGGACTTCCACAGTGGACGGGGTGATGAAGGTAGCTCGAGGATGGTTCGGGGGGACTAGGACTTCGACTTGCATCCCAAACTGTTTACCCAGTTCTTCGACGAGTTCGTCCGTACCTCTGGCTCCCCCGGTGTACACCACATGGCCATAGCCCACTTGCAGTTCCAAGGCATCGAGATCTTGTTCTCCGATCATGTCGATGTTGGGGGGCATTGCTTTGAGAATGACGATCTAGAGACCAAGGGAGCTCCTTAAATAGGGACAACGGACCAATGGGAAGACAAGAGGACCTTAGTTGGATAAGGGAAAAGCTGACCAATGGGACGATGAGACGTCCTTATATGGGTAGGATAAGCTGACCAATGACAGTCAAGGGTCATGGGTATAAAAAGGCATGGGGTGGGTGAAAATCTTGAGCACGATGTCTGTTGATCGGAAGAGAAAGCCAAGCGTACACCCTGCGGGGAAGAAGAAAAAGAAAGAGAAGGTGGACTGTGATCCTGTGGTATGCGAAGTGGTGGAAGACACCCGAGCTGCGGTGGAAGATATGATGAAAGAATTGAATGATATGGTGGAGCAATCGACACCTCCATTCACCTTGACGGCCCAAGACCTGATGCCTCCCAGTTCGGTGGACACCATGGTATGCCCTTGCCATGAGGTGCGTTTGGAGGCGCGAGAATCTCAAAAGGGATGGCCTTATGTGAAATGTCCCATGCAACCGTGTTTGCTGTTTTGTGGTCAAGATCAAGCCTTGGAGTATATGAAAGCCGTGTATAGTCAACCTCATGCGGAAGTGTTGGACATGTGGGGTGGTTTGCAATGCTTTTGCCGTGAACCCGCCACGCTTCAACAGAATCATTCGACTCAGAACCCCGATCGTTTGTTTCTGAATTGTTCCAAGAAAACGTGTGGCTTCTTCCGATGGGCCGATCAACCCTTGGGTCCCAAGTACTGGAGTTGGTTTCATGACCATCCCCCCAAAAAAGCCGACCCACTCGCTGAACCACCCACCCGTGATGCTCAAGGATATCCCAAACGTGGAGTGGACATCCCTGGCCCACCACCTAGAGTCCAAAGGAAAGAGGATCGACCCCTGACAGATTATGAGAAACAATTGTTGCGAGAAATTCAAGATCTCAAGAACCGTCAAGAAATGATGGTAGCCCCAGCTCCACCACCCCCTAAGTACAGTGACAGTGTTGAGAACTGGCAGAAAGGTCTAGAGACCATCACTTGTGGACGTCTCTTTTAAATGTATAAAGGAGTAGGAATAAATTATTTTTTTATCAATGTGACCATGGAGTCTGTGTGGATGTGTTATGGGGGTCTCTTGTCCCTGGTGCAATGGCAATGTCATCAAACCCTTTGCCACGTCTTATATGATCACCAACCCGGGGCCAAAATCCCCATTCCCCCTTGTCCCGAGGATACGCATCCTCTCCAGATCTTTGAAGAAACCCACGTCGACCGCAACCTATATCGATGGGTGGTGTTTGTCTTCTGGTTAAAAGCTCATCCTTACGCATGGCGATGGTATCGAATCATTCAAAAGGCGCATCCCCACACGGTCCCCACCATACCGACCTTATGGGATGAATGCCAGAAAGTATGGCCCCTCGAAAGAAAAAGGATGTGTCCCCATCATGGTTGAATCGGTACCACGATCCTCGAGCCCCCGGCAGTTTAGGAGGGGTGCAACGGTTTGCCAAAGCCCATCGTCTCCCCTTGAAAAAAGTCCAACGGGTGTTGGAACGGGATTTGGCCTATACGTTACATAAACCGCGACGTCGTCGTTTTCCGACCGTACCCGTGATCGTCGGGGGATTAGATGATAAATGGGTCGCGGATTTAGTGGAAGTGCAACCGTTGGCCAAGTATAATCGGGGCATACGATACTTGTTGACGGTGTTGGATGTCTTGTCCAAGTACGCGTGGGTACAACCGTTGAAAGACAAAACCGGGGTGGCGTTGGTTCGTGCCTTTGAGAAGATTTTGAAAGAAGGACGTCACCCTAATCGATTGCAAACGGATCGAGAGAAAGAATTTTATAATCGGACCTTTCAACGATGGCTTGACGAGCAAGGGATTCAACATTTTTCCACCGAAGGGGATGCGAAAGCCAGTGTGGTGGAACGATTTAATCGCACCTTGAAAGAACAGTTGTACCGTTATTTTACCGCAGCCAACACCTTACGCTTTGACGAGGTCTTACCTGAGTTGGTGCAAGGCTATAATGCTACACGTCATCGAAGTATTGGTATGGCCCCTCAAGACGTGACATGGGACAACGAAGAAGCGGTGTGGAAACGATTGTATGGCCAACGATGGAAAGGCCAGAAAAAACCCAAATTCAAAGTTGGGGATCGTGTCCGTCTCAATAAGATTCATCGTACCTTTGAAAAAGGCTATTTACCCGGTTGGACCGAAGAAGTGTTTGTCGTGCATCGTGTGGTCCCGGGCCCTGTGCCCACGTATAAGATTCACGAATGGGATGATACCCCCGTCCAAAATACGTTTTATGAAGAGGATTTACAAAACGTCCATGTGTCCGACGTGTTTCGCATCGAAAAGGCACTTAAGCGACAAAAAAATCGTTGGTTGGTCAAGTGGAAAGGGTGGCCCGACAAGTACAATAGTTGGATTAGTAGTCAAGACGTCACGTCTCTCCACCCACCCCAGAGGAAAGAGACAAGCCCACCCAAGACCAAAGAGACAAGCCCACCCAAAAGACGACAACGTGACTAAAAAATGACGTTGGTGCCCAACTCTTCGTTTTACGTGACGTTGATGAGTCATGCGAGTACCAAGGAGTTTCCTGGGAACAAGAGCCATCATTTCAGAAACCGATTGCCTAAACCCATTCGATTTGTGGGACGAGGATGGATGGTAGGCATTGTGAGTTTATCCTTACCCACCATTCCCGTGATAGCGGAAGAAGGGGGAGTGGGCGATTCCCATCCTCTGTTGTATGTACGATGGCACGAACGGGTGTATGCCAAAGACGATTATGGGAACGATCGCTGGTGGCATGAACGTCGCGAACTCACTGTCTACGGCCGAGATATGAGAAAGGAGATGGCCTCGTCGACGGGATCGCACTTTTTTCATCAACTGGTGTATCGGTACCAGCAAGAACGTGCGAAACAAACCCAACCCCTCAACAAATGGGCCGAGGACAATGGCGTGAAATTGTACCCGACCTTTGAATGGACCTCCGAAGGGGATTTGGTATTGAATACCGTCAATGTGGATTACAAAGTGCAAGTGGCGCATGTGTCATGGGGTAGAACCTTGGCCCTGAAAATGGGATGGATTGAACAAGTGTCCCCCGGTCAGTATCGATTGGGTCCCAATCTCTTGCCAGAATTTCATTCGGACTCCATTCCCACGCCAACCGATGTCCGCGATACCAGCAACAAACCCCTTTTTTGGAAAGTGGAGGGGGATTATGTGAAGTTGAGTATGACCTGTAATTGGCGGTTTGTGAATTTGAACAACACCTTTCGTCCCTCGTTGGAATTTCCCTCCACGCGTCCTTTGCACGTGTATTGTGATGTAGGGACCAGCAGTATGGTAGGGGGTTGCATCACGGATCTCTTACGAGAAATCAAGTACCAGCCTCAAAACACCACGCACTTTGAACCTCGACATATTCAATATGTCCCAGTACGCAACGAAGTGGTGGAAATCGTGGAAACGCAGATGGCCGAAACCAATGGGGATCTCGTGAAATTTGGTGAAGGGCGGACGCTCCTCACCCTCCACTTTAAAAGGGAAGTCGTAGTGTGAAGAAGAAAGAAAATGTCGTTCTACGTGACGTTACCCAGTCATGCCAACCGACGTGAATTTCCCAACAACCAAGCCAATTCCTTCAAGATTCGTTTACCTCATCCGTTACAGCTCACGGGGGGTGGATGGCAAGTGGGGTTGAGTGCCATTTCCTTACCGGATGCGCGCGTCAATTTGTACGAGTTGGTCAAAAAAAATGGGTACATCATGGCGACGTCCTGGGACCAAACCTATCCCAAACCGGATGGAAAAGACGGGGAAATGACCTCGCGAGTAGACACCGCGCAAACCCTCATCAATGACGTGAAAGATTTGGATTGGGTGGTGGATGGCGTGAGTTTCATGAAAGCCACCATTGCTCACTTGGAACAACGACGCATGGAAACGGCGATTCAAGGAGGCCGATTTACCAATGATCAAGGCAAACACATGTACGTCAAGTTTCGTTGGGAAGGCGAGGATCTGCTCATCGACAACACGAATGTCTGCCATTGCAAAACGGACACGCCAGCCCTGACCATCTACACCAAGTTGGCTCTCAAAATGGGATGGTTACGTAAAATCAGCAGTGGGTTGATTTTGGGACCGAATTTACAACAAGAATTCATGGGGGATCAAATCCCCAACATGAAAAAACCCGTTGGCAATGATTGGAACGATGTGAACGACGATCAGAGCAACCCGGTCTTTTGGACGGTGCGTTCGTTTTTACCGGATTATTTACAATTGAGTATGAGTTGTCATTGGCGTTTCACCAACTTGAATGTGACGTTTCGGGCGGTAGTGGGTGAACCCACACGATCGTTGCACGTGTACTCCGACGTGGCAGGCAGTACGATTGTGGGTAATCGCGTGACCGATTTGTTGCGTGAAATCCAGTACAAGCGAGAAGCACGCGGCACCCTGTATTTTGAACCGTTGCACATTCAATACATGTCTCTTCGTAACGAGGTGGTGGAAATGATTCACGTTCAAGTAGCTGAAACGATTGGTAGAGGAGGAGACTTGGTCAAGTTTGGTGAAGGCCATACCATTGTCACGTTACACTTCAAAAAGACATAAAAAGGGGAGGACATGGCCAAGGGAGTGTCTAATCAAAGATGCCCAAGACAAGAGTGCGTGGAAGGAGAAGAAGAAGGCAACGAGGGGGTTTATTCCCCCTCGCGGCCCTCATTCCAGCCTTGATCGCTGGAGGGAAAGCCGTGGCGTTGGGTGCCGCGGGTGGTGCGGCGAGTTACGGGGCCAAAAAAGGGTTGGAAGCCGCTTTTCGGAAAAAAACGACGATGATGACGGTATAAAAAGAGACGAGTCCTGTGACACAAACCAAACGTGATCCTTGGTAACGCGTGAAGACGACAGTACGATGCGTGGGGGAAGTTTGACACGATTTCGGACAGACGAGTGGTATGATCAACAGGGTCAAAGTGGAAAAGGGTTGGTGACGGATCTCTTGCGTGGGGGGTTCCAAGGCCTTAAAAGCACGCGAAATCCTTTAAAACTGCCTAGTAATATCAAGAGAGGATTGGAAACGGGTTTGACACGAGGTATCAAACGCAAAGCCGAAGACGTCATTAAAAAGGAAATCACCAAACAAGCCAAGAAAGCTTTGAGTCATAAGAACGTGAAAGAAGCCGTGCGTGTGGCCAGTGCTTTGTTTCCCAAACAAACCAAACGTGCGCGCGATATTTTTGGAGTGTGAACATGGAACCCGTGCATTCACGACCTCGACGGATTCGTAGTGATCGAGGGTTGTCTCAATGGGGAGGACTGTATCCGTTTTGGAAACTCATGCGACGACAACGTGGGGGATGGTTGAGTCCCGAGGTGATGAGAGTCCCCGGGTTTGATTTGAGACAACGTTTAGCACGACGACGACGACGCTATAAAAACCCCTCACGACGACGGGGTACCACCACTCGACGACGACGTTAACCATGCCTGACGTGAGTACACAAACCGCCCCGGCTCACGTGCGTTCCGAAGGGACCGTCAACCCGGCGTTACGGATTTTCAAGGTGCCCCCGACCGACATTAGCATCAATGCCTATCGCATGGTCACCATCCAACCCACCACCACCGGCATCAATCCCATGGAATTCATCATTCCGGGGTTGGACGATTTTGTGGATTTGGGACGCAGTTACTTTACCATGGAATTGAGTCTGAAAAAGAGTACGAACGATAACTTGGTGGCCGCGGAGAAATTGTGGCCCGTCAATAATTTGGCCCATTCCATCATCAAACAAATTGACTTGCATTTGAATGGCACGTTGATTAGTCCTCAATCCGACACCTATCATTACAAAGCTTACCTGGAAACCTTGCTGAATTATGACCGAGAAGATGGCAAGACCGTGTTAGGACCCCAAGGATGGTTCAATCAAGTGGATTTCCCACCCCAATGGACGGACAACAATACCAACAGTGCAGCACCACATAATGACTACCGGGATCTCCCCGCCAATCACAAAGGAGCCTTGGCCGCCATGGTAGCCGAAACCGCCAAGTATGCTGCAGGTGTCACCCACAGTCTGGTGTTTACCCCGCACTTGGAAGTGTTGCATACCGGCACATTGTTGGTGCCCGGCATAGAAATCAAGATGAAATTTCATTTCAATGGTCCCAACCTGTTTTTGAATGGAGTGGCTCTAGCTGGCCGATTGATGGAAGGCGATGTGAAACTACGGTTTCATCTCTGTCAACTGCGTTTGAATGATGCCATCTACCAGAGTTTATCTGAAAAAAGACACAATGAAGGCCAAGTGGCTGCTTACCCGACCGTCCGCAGTGAAATCCGGACTTTCAGCATGCAAGGCAACCTGACCCGCTTTGATATCCCCAACCTGTTTCAAAACAGAATACCTGACCGATTGATTGTGGGGTTACTGGACAGCCGAGCCTTCAATGGAGATGTGACCCGAGATCCTTTCTGCTTCCAGAAATTTGGTCTGACGTCCATTAAACAGATTGTCAAAGGAGAAGAATACCCTTATGAAACCCTGCACTTGGTGCACAACAATGGCACCCGAGATAATCTAGGCTACTTCCGTTTTCTGCAAGCCAGTGGCGCTTGGTGTAAAAAGAAAGGCAATATGGTAGAACTGCTGGATTGGGGCCACAGGAAAAATTGTACCTTGTACATGTTTGACAATGTCGCCAATGGATGTGCTGACAGTCAAACCCTCAACCCCAAGCAAACGGGCGATCTACAACTGGTCTTGGAATTTGGAGCCCAACCCGGTACCAATATAACCGTGCTCGTCTATGGAGAATTTGAGAACTTGCTGGAGATTGACCAGAACGGAGCCGTGTTGTATAACATTTACCAGCACTGAAGATGGAACACGTGGCCTTGAATAATGTGCAGTTGGATTATTTAGCCCGAGACGACCCGCAATTGAAACCTGTCTTTTACGGGACGGTGGCCTGTGATCGTTTACCCAAGAGTCCTCGTAAGACCCAACCCCAAGGGTACATTGTGAATACGGACCCACACGATCAACCGGGACAACATTGGTTAGCGGTGTGGACGGATGGAAAGGTGTGTGAAGTCCTGGATAGTTATGCTTTGCCCTTGGACACGTACGTGCAAGCCACCCCGTTCCGAGATTGGATCGTGCAACATTGGAAGTATGTGGTGACCAATGGCAAGTCCCTCCAAGCCATTTCAAGCAAGAGTTGTGGTGATTACGCCTTGTTGTACTTGAAAGCCAAAGCCCGTGGACGGACCTTGCAAGCGTTTTTAAATGAGTTTTCGGATCATGATTATGTCAGTAATGACCATCAAGCTGGTCAACGCCTTCAACAATTGATTGTAGGTCAAGAATCGAGATGGTATCAACTTTGTTGTCATCCGTATCATCAATGTAATGGTTAAATAAAAAACATGTTGGAAAAACGGTGTCGGAGTCGTAGCTCAGTCGGTAGAGCTTTTGGATCCCCGAAAAATAAGTATTGGGGACGTGCGTGGGTTCGAGTCCCACCGGCTCCCATAAAAAGGTGCCTTTTTTTCATGGGTATTTAGTCATCATGCAAACGGGGAAACCGTTTCGTTTTCATACCCCCTCCAGTATTTTGGTCGTGGGACCTTCGGGATGTGGCAAAACCGTGTTTACGGAAAAACTCTTGGTAGAGAACCCAGATTTGTTTGAAACCCCACCGACCCAACGACATTATTGTTATGGGGCCTGGCAAGATCGATTTCAAGGCATGCAAGATCAAGGGGTCGTGTTTCACGAAAGGGATTCCCGATCATGAGGCGTTGGTGCAATGGTTTCCTCAAGGACAGGGGGTCCTTGTCTTGGATGATTTAATGGATGAAGGGAGTCAGGATAAACGCGTGTTGGATTTATTCACCAAACATTCACATCATCAAGGGGTGACGGTATTGTACTTGTGCCAAGACATGTTTCCCGTGGGTCGCTATGCTAAAAGTATTTCCCGCAATGCCCATTACATCGTGGCGTTCAAGAACCCTCGAGATCAATTAGGGGTACGCAATGTCATGCTTCAATCGTTTCCGACCACTTGGAAAGACACGTTGGAGACGTTTCATCAAGCCACCACACGACCGTATGGCTATTTGGTGCTGGATTTACATCCCGCCTCCTCCGATCAACAACGTGTGTTGAGTCACCTGTTAAAAGACGAAGGATGGACTCGCACCTATCAAAAACGTCTATAAAGGCACCCTTTGAACAGGAAAAAAGAGAGAGAGCGACCATGGATGATGACCGTCAACCTCCGCAATCGTACGATACCGCGGCCCCCGCCGGTGTGGGGGCGGCCAGTAGCAATCAAATGTCCCCAAGGGCCTTCCAAGATTTGTATATGATGGGAGACCAAGGCCTTCTCGACGTCGCCATGGAGGAAATCCACCCCGATGCCCTCCATGAGTTTTTGTCAAGTCTTCCCTCCCCCCGCACAGTCGCCGGCTGGCCCGATGTAGATGGCGCGCCCCCTGTACAGGCCTCTTCCCCCGCTGGGGTAGGAAGTCGGGCATCCCATTCACCCTCATTCCATAGCATACACACCACCCCGGAGTCCCCGAGAAGTCCACCTGGTTGGCGAACAGCAAGAGGTGGTAGGACAGCAGCGGGTGCCGGGGGTGATGGTAATGGTGGTGGTGGTGGACGTGGTGGTGCTGGTGGTGCTGGTGGTGCTGGTGGACGTGGTGCTGGTGGTGGTGGTGGTGGTGCTGGTGGTGGTGGTGCTGGTGGTGGTGGTGGTGGTGGTGGTGGTGCTGGTGGTGGTGGTGCTGGTGGTGGTGGTGGTGGAGGTGGTGGTGGAGGTGGTGGTCGTCGTGGTGGGGGTGGTGGTGGACGACGTGGACGACGACGACGACGAACTCCCCCTTCACCTTTGACACCTGCCTCCAATCCAGCCACCCCTCGAGGATCTTGGACGTCTGGGAGTCCACCACCTCGTACCTTGCGTCAAGCGGATTTACAACGACGTTTACGGATGATGTTACAAGATCAAGAACAATTAGCCCAAGGACGTGAAATTGCCAATGTGACCATGACCAATAGCATTGTGACCAGTTATAAACAGGGAGGAGCACCCAGCGTACAAACGTCTTCGTCCCGCGTTTTGCCGTGAGGATGAAAACCGTCGTGTCGTTATTGAATGGATCGAAACATCATGGCCTTCGATTCCCCCCGGAATTATTACAACGTATGGATTCCTTGTATGCTTTTTACCATCAACAATGGTGGTGTTATCGAAAAATGTTGAAACATTACAAGTGTGTCAATGCCTTGTTCAATGGCATGGCGTTACTCCTGATGGCTGCAGGCATGATTGCTGGACCCCTTTTGGAAAACAGTACGTTGGTAACATGTTTGGCAGCGGTGGGCACGGTGATCAAAGGATGGAATGATTTTAAACAATACCGATTTAAAGTGACCATGAGTCGATTTGCGTTTACCACCTATGCCAAAGCCTTGACCGAATTGAAAACCCATGTGCGCGGTGTTCCCTTGGAGGATCTGGAACGATTTTTAATCAAGATGCAAACCTTGGATGATACCATTGTGGATTTCACCCCTCCGTTACCCAAACGATGTGTGCAAGATTACCACCGTCATTTTGTGTACCAACCCGTGGAAGCCCTATGCTATGTGGACGGATGTCCTCGTCTCTTGAGACCCAAAGACTATTGGATAGATAAAAAGCCGCTCCCTCCCAGTCCCACACTCTTAGAACCATGGCCGTCCAACGACGACGACGACGCAGAAAAAGGAAACGACGTCAAGGAGGAGGGGCTTTAATGCGCCGCAAACCCCGTTTGGTGGATAAAATTGCCCATGGCATGAGTATGTTTCTATCAGGGCCAGCGCCTGGGTTTGGACTCGCTTTAGGCAAATTAGGCGGTCAAGCCTTGAAAGGCATCACCGATAATGTACAACATGCCCGACAACGAGGTGGGGGTTGGTGGCAAGATTTCAAACGCAATACCCGTCAAGGCTATAAAGAGACGCGAGACGTGATCAAACAAAACAAAGCCCTTCAACGTGTGTTGATGAACCGTCCATGGTATCCTTGAGGAGAAGAAGACGACGACGTCGTCAACGAGGAGGGTTTTTAAATCTGTTGGTCCCCGCCATGGCAGGATTAGGGAAAGCCGTGGCCTTGGAAACGGATAAACGTATAAACCGCACGATCCAAAAAGCCAACCAACGGTATCGTCGTCGTCACCGATAAAGAATGCAACGTCTTCGACGTCAATTCCCGTTTTTACGGTCCATGTTACAAGAAGCCAATGGTTCCAAACGTCAAGAGTTGTTACAACATGCCAACGCCGATCAAATCAATGCTGTGAGTGAATTGGTCTTGAACTTCTTAAAAAACAAGATTCCTGTGACCCCACCCATGCTGGCCAAACTTCAACCCTATAAAAAGGTACTACGTGATTTGGGACGTCGTCGACATTCCGTGAAAAAACGTCGTCAGTGGTTAGTCCAACAAAAAGGACGCGGATTGTTTCAAGGACTCCATCACGTGTTATGTCAATGTGTTCGTTAACGTGGATGTTACAAGACATGGAAAGACTCTTATTGGAAGCATAAATATCACCTGTTGTGACAGCTGTCGTGCATTGGAAGACCTTTGCCCCGACCATGGATGAGGTCTACATGATTCCCCACCAGGACTTGGAACAACTCATTCAATATTACAAAGGAGAACTCACCGAAAATGCCTTGTTGAACAAAGCCGCGACGCTCGCCGCCAAAAAACATGTGTTGTTAGCCAACTCCCAATTGCCCCCAGCCCTGGTTAATGCTCAAACCAAACCGTTGAGTCAAGAATTGACCAAGTTAACCAAACGCATTCGTCAATTTCCTGGCGGGGTGGGAGTGGGAGCGCCGGGTGGACCGCCAGGCGAAGAAGGCGAGGAAGAGGCCGGGGATTTGGTGACGGGACCTGTGGAACAATGGTTGAAGCGCATGATAAAAGGCAGCCCGTCGAGCCCCAAACCTCCCATTAGCCCTGCAACCAAGAAAGGCAAAGGAGCAGCCACCACCAGTAAAATTCCCATTGTCAAGAAAGGGAGCCCATCCACCAGTCGAGGGGATACCCGGTCGCGTTTAGAAGCCATTCGAGAACAACGCAAGACCTTGGAAAAAAAAATAGCCGAGAGTCCTTGGGCAAAGGCAAAAGGCAAAGGCAAAGCACCTGCCCGAGAAGTGGAACGGTTGAAACCTTTACCCGGTTGGGAAGATTGGTACCAAGGCAAAAAGTTACGACGTCGATTGGATTACGACACTGAATAAACATGCCCACCAAGAGGAGGCGTATCAAACGCACCCAACGAGGAGGGGCCTTGGATGTCCAAAAATGGATCGCGAAAACGGGGAAGGAATTTCATTGGCCTGGGTATCAGTACATGGGCCCTGGCACCCATTTGGCCAAACGTCTGAAACGGGGGGATCCCGGGATCAATCGCTTGGACCAGATTGCTAAACAACACGACATTGATTACAGCCGTGCCAAGAATTTGCAAGAGAAATGGAAAGCCGATACCAAAATGACCCAAGCCATTGATCGCTTACCCGGCAAGAAAACCAAGACGGAACGGGTGGTCAAGAAAATCATGCAAGCCAAGAAACGTTTAAAATTGTAAATTTTATGACAAACCGTACCATGTTGAGTAAAAAATAAAAAATGAAAATGTCTCATTGGTTCATGAGTTGAGTCTTCAAAAAAAGTTCTACCACAATGTTCTGCCAAAATACTGAGACGAAAGTTCTGCCAAATACTGAGACGAATGTTCTGCCAAATACTGAGACGAATGTTCAGAGTCTAAGTCACTAAATCATACATTAAATCAATGCCCTCGTCGGACGGCATGTCCTCCACATGAACGAGGTCTTCAGGGGGCACCAAGGCTTCCAAATCGAAATCCTCGACATCAGACATTAAGTCAGGTGATATGTCCTCCAACAAAGAGGAAAGGTGATCGGCTTCCAAATCGAAATCCTCGACATCAGACATCAAGTCAGGTGATATGTCCTCCAACAAAGAGGAAAGGTTATCATCAGATCGTATGTCAAGGTCCTCCAATAGATTATCAAGCCATTGGTTCCAATCAGGTGGATCCGTCACGGTCTTAGACTCCTTTCTATCATCAGGCAATACCCCCCGCCGTGTTTTCGTAGCCTCCCCAGAAGGTAATGAGTTACAAAAGTTCTTAAAATACGTTTCGAGAGAAGGTTGCGTTCTATAATCAGTCAATACCACCCGCAGTGTTTTGAGTTTTGGCTTTCTATAATCAGTCAATACCACCCGCCGTGTTTTCGTAGTCTCCCCAGAAGGTAATGAGTTACAAAAGTGATTAAAATACGTTTTGAGAGGAGACGCGTGCTTCCTTTGGTAGTAGTACCTTCTTGATTGCGCCAGCTCCTTCTCTCGGTTATCCCAGTAGTACTTTCTTTTTTGCGCCAGCAGCTTCTCTCGGTTCTTAGCATAATATTGCCGACGAGTCGCCGCGCTTTTTCCGTTCTCCTGTACCTCTTTCTACACGCAACTGTTCGAGCAGGATTGTTTTGACTATACTCTCGCGCTTGGACTCTCAAACGTTCCTTATGTTTCTCTCTATACTGCCGATGGTATTCTGCGTAACGTCCTCGGTTGTTTCGGCCCCATTCTCTTTTTTGGGCATTCCGTTGCTCCCGATGGGTAGCCCGATAACGCCTTTTGGATTCCCGCACTCGATCAGGATATTTTTCTTTGTATCGTTTTCGGGCAGCAAGCACTCTCTCAGGATACTTCTTTCGGTAGCGTGCTTTTTTCTCTCGAGCTTTCTCAGGATACTTGACTAGGTAGCGGGCTTTTTTGACAGCGTTCCGCCTCCGTCGTCGTTTCCTCAGCAACTCTGTCGTTTCGTCGTCGTCGTCGTCGTCGTCATAGTCCTTGTCGTTAAAGTCGGCGTCAACGTCGTCATCGTCGTCATCACTGTTTTGTCGGTACTTCACGGGGGGTCTGCGACGGTGACTGCGGCGGAGGCCTTCGGTTGACATGGGGCGATGGTGGTGGTGTCAGTGGCCGCTTAAATTTGTGGTGCCAGTTGGTCCAGCAATAGTCCAGTCCTTGGATGAACCAGTCGCAGGTCAATTGGGGGTAGCACAGTTGATGCAAGCGGGTGGCTCGTGCTGCTCGCACTGCCTGGGCTGCTTGGGCTGCTTGCCTCCTTCTCCTTCTTTCCTCCAACAGTTCCTCCCCAAACTCCCGAATGTCTTCGTCGTCGTCGACCACCCACTCGTTCTTCACTTCATCTAAAATTTGTTCGACTTGGAACTTCTCAAATGTTTCCAAAAGGTTCTCATGACTAGAGTCCATGTTGAGATGACTCACCTCGAGGGTCAATCTGTTTTATAGTCTCTCATTCGTTCCCGTGATGCACCATGGACCCCAACTAGAGAGGGGGGAGGGGGTCCCCCCACCCCTTCCCACCCCTCCCAGGGGCACCCCTGTGTCCTGTTTGGTGATTGGTCCCCCTCCCCTAGGTATCCCGTGCTCTGTTTGGTCATCCTCCCCTAGATACCCCAACATGCTTTCCGTGGATCGGTCTTCCCCTAGTTAGCCCAGCATGCTTCACGTGGATCCTCCCCTAGTTAGTCCAGCATGCTTCGCGTGGATCCTCCCCTAGTTAGTCCAGCATGCTTCGCGTGGATCTCTATAAAAACGAACACCGACCGCCAGCGAGTTCATCTGATCATGTCCTCGCAACCAGACGAGGAGGCGGCGGGGCCAAGCGGCCTCAACACCTCGGACTCAGAGCCAGAAGAGACAAACCTGTTATGTCCTGAAGAGATGGGAGACAGCGAAGAGATGGCGGACAGTGACGACCTCTGTCAAGAGGCCTTGGATCGTTTCGAACGGCAACGTGCCTTTCAAACCCACCTCCTTGAACAAAGTGGGGGAAGTTTGGATACCAGGGCAGACGGCGCCTTCGAGTTTGACATCACCAATTATGTCAACCGTCGGAGCACGCGTATGGGGGTTCATGAACGTCATTTCAACACCCGTTTACGCCAAACGGGGAACTTGATTCCAGGTCAAAACATCACGCAAGCCCTACAAGATGGTTTACGTCGAGCGGTGAATCAAGTGTTAACCACCACGCCTGAGCTCCACGATCAAGATCGACTCTACTTCACTATCGGTTCAAACCGTCTACATAATAATTTTCAGGGCTGGGGATTACGTGCGGGAGAATGGCGTGAAGACAGAGAGCGTGTGGAGGCCCTATTCCACCGTTTAGCGCAAGCCCTTAACAGCAACGAACAATTTGAAATGGATGACTCCTTTCAATTATCCATTACTCAAGTCCAACATGCCCCTCAGGGAACCGGCAAACCCCGCCGTGGCAAACCCGGGCACCCAACACTCCAAGCCTTAACGGCCAAGAAAACCTCAGTGATCCGCATCCAAAATGACGATGAACTCTGTTGTGCCAGAGCCCTTGTGGTCGCCAAAGCCCGTCTGGACCAGCACCCGAAATGGTCATCGATTCGACAGGGAGGGAAACTTCAAAAAGAATTGGCTCTCTTGCTCCATCACGAAGCCAAGGTGCCCTTCGGCCCTTGCAGTTACGAAGCGTTGACGGCCTTCAGTAAAGCCCCGTCCCTGGCTGGCTACCAGATCATCCTGGTGGATGC
The DNA here is from genome assembly GCA_964017195.1 of Siderastrea radians. Classification (NCBI taxonomy): domain Eukaryota; kingdom Metazoa; phylum Cnidaria; class Anthozoa; order Scleractinia; family Rhizangiidae; genus Siderastrea; species Siderastrea radians. The sequence continues at coordinate 17,005,073 of OZ024899.1, forward strand.
TCATCGATCGTTCCACATCACCACCTATGGAGACCCCAAAGACAAACAATTGATTTTGCTGCACGACCATGACCATTATGATGTCATAACCCGTCTACCCGGGTTTTTCGGATCCAGTTACGTCTGTGCCCACTGTTGGAAACCCTATGACCATGAGGGACAACATCACTGCAACAAGAAAAAACAATGCGGGTCCTGTCGCCAAAAAGAGTGCCCTGATTTCCAGGCAGCGTACCCTCGAGCCCTCAAAGCCACCCAACGTTGCCCCAGTTGTCATCGAGACTTTTTCGGAGACACTTGTTTCGACATGCATCTCGGCAAGGACCACACGGGCAAACCTGCGGCCAACCTAGAGTCCACCGTGTGCTTTCGTCGCCGTCGCTGTCCTAACTGTCTGAAGCAAGAAGTAGGGCCCCAAGCCCTTGAAAAGCACAAATGCTACTATGTGGACTGCCCGTCTTGCCATGAGTACGTGCCCAGTGAAACTCATCTTTGTTTTATTCAAAGACCCCCCAAGCCTCAAGACAAGAAGAAAAGAAAGAGGAAACACCAAGGAGGGCCTCGCGCCGAACGAGGGGCAGCCGCCGCGGAGCCTGATACCACCCCAGAGGAGGAGGACGACGACCTGCCCCCCTTGCACGTGTTTTTTGATATTGAAGCCATGCAACCCGACGAACAACACATTGCCAATCTCCTCGTGGCCGAAACCGAAGACAACGATCAACCTATGCGTTTCCCTGGCCCCTCTTGTACCCGAGATTTTCTCGAATGGCTGGATACCCTCACGTTGAACGACACCCGACAAGTCAATGTACTGGCTCATAATTTCCAAGGGTACGATGGCTACTTTGTCGTCCAGCAATACCATAGTGACAACCGGATCGTCCAACAGCTCCGCAACGGGTGCAAACTCCTGGAAGTCAAGCACGATAGGATCCGATTCATCGATTCACTCAGTTTCTTCCAGATGCCTTTGTCCGCCTTTCCCAAAACCTTTGGATTAACGGAATTGAAAAAAGGGTACTTCCCCCACAAGTTCAATACCCGCGACCACCAAACGTACGTGGGCATCGTCCCGGCTCTCGATTACTACATGCCCGAGACCATGTCTCCTGAAGGCAAACAAGCCTTGGAAACGTGGCATCAAGAACAACGCAAGAAGGAGGTGGTCTTTGACTTCCAACAAGAGTTGGTAGCCTATTGTGAATCAGATGTACGGCTCTTGAAACAAGGATGTCTGACTTTCAAACGGTTGTTTGAAGCTCAAGCGGGGTTCAACCCCTTTGACCACATCACCATTGCTTCTGCCTGCAACATGGATTTACGCATGAACCGGATGATCCCTAACAGTATTGCCAGTGAACCCACCCTTACTTGGAAGAAGAATAACGTCAATCAGTCCTACGAGGCCATTGAATGGTTAACCTGGTGCCAACAACACCAAGCCCCCCATATTCAACATGCGAAAAATGCCGGCGAGTATCGCATCCCTGGTACCAAGCTCCATGTGGACGGTTTCGATGTGACGACCCACACTATCTACGAATATCATGGTTGTTTCTGGCATGGATGTACTCACTGTTATCCCAACCGTCACGAAAAACATCGACGCCACTGTGATCGGTCCATGCAAGATGTCTACGAAGCCACGCAACAAAAGACCCAACATTTAAGAGAACAAGGATACACCGTGGTGGAAATGTGGGGATGCGATTGGGCCCGTCTCAAAGACACCTCACCTGACATCCGTACGTTTGTAGCTAACCTTCAAAGCACAAAACCCCTGAATCCAAGCGACGCTTTCTGTGGAGGACGTACCAATGCGGTGAAACTGTACCATCAAGGGACCCCCCACCAAAAGATCCATTACATCGATGTCACCTCCTGGTACCCATGGGTCAACAAAACCTCTGTCTACCCTAAAGGACATCCGACCTTTATTACACATCCGGGTCACACGGACATCCACCAGTACTTTGGGTTGATTCAGTGCCAAATCCTGCCTCCCCGTGAACTGTACCATCCCGTCCTGCCTTACCGTCATGACAGCAAACTGCTCTTTCCTCTCTGTGCCCGTTGTGTGGAAGAAGAAATGGACAAACCCCTTCTAGACAGATCCTATCATTGCCCTCACACCGACGAGGAACGCGCCCTGACAAGTACCTGGTGCAGCCCCGAATTAGAGAAAGCCGTCGAGCTCGGGTACCAAGTCCTGTACATCTATGAAGTCTGGCATTTTGAAGAAACCTGTGAGGGGTTGTTCCGAGACTATGTCAACACTTGGTTGAAAATCAAGCAAGAAGCCAGTGGGTGGCCCAAAGGAGTCAACACAGAAGAACAAAGACAGTCCTATATCCAAAAGTACTACGAGAAGGAGGGCATCCAGCTGGAGTACGACAAAATCGAAAAGAATCCAGGGTTGCGTACCCTGGCTAAAATGATGCTCAATTCCATGTGGGGTAAATTTGGACAACGACTCAACAAGACCCAAGTCCAAGAATTTGATGACCCCCAAGCCTTTCATCAGTTTTTGGACACCGATAGCTTGGATGTACGTCACGTCTCCATTATCAACGACCAAATGGTGGAGGTCCATTATCAGCACCAAAAGGAAGACATCCCCGTCTCACCCAACCTTAACATCTTCATCGCTTGTTTCACGACCTGTTGGGCCCGGCTCAAACTGTACAAGGCCTTGCAATCCTTAGGAGAACGGGTCTTGTACTACGACACAGACTCCATCATCTACTACACAAACGAAGGACAACCCAACCCAGACTTGGGTCCTTACCTCGGGGATTTCACGAGTGAATTGGACAAGGACGACTACATTCTGGAATTCGTGTCGGGTGGTCCCAAGAATTATGGTTACACCACCAAGAAGGGGCACGTGGAGTGCAAGGTTCGAGGTTTTCGTCTCAACAGTGAGGGAAAAACTCAACTGAACTATACCATCATGCGACAGAACGTGTTGGATGAAATCCAAAAGCCACTTCTCAAACCGCGTGAAACCCAAGTCCATACAACGTACCACATCGTGCGAAATCCTAAAAACTATCAACTCTACACCTTCTCCAATTCCAAACGTTACCAGCTCGTCTACGATAAGAGAGTCGTAGATGCCAAGACCTTCCAAACTTATCCCTATGGTTTGCAATGAATTCAGTCCAGAAGCCCAACAAGTGATTGATCATCTACGAACCTCGTTTGTAAAACCCAAGGAAATCTGGAATTAAATTATTTTTTTCCCAACATGGTTTTTTTTTTTTTGGAGTCCAGGGACCACCCCCGATGCTAAAATTGGACTTTGGACTTTGAGCCCGCGTTTCTCAGCGGTCCTGAGCCCATGATCTCTTTTTCCACCTGGTCCGCGGTTTCCCCCTCCCAAACCACGTGACTTCCGGTTCCCTGAGCCCACGATCCCTTTTTCCCACTGGTCCGCGGTTTTCCCCTCCCAACCCACGTGACTTCCGGTTCCCATGACGTCATTTCCGGTCCTGTGACTTCCGGTTGAGCCCCCATCCTTATGGACAGTGGTTTCCGTTCCCATGACAACCCCTCGACCAATCAGAAGCCTCGCATCAAAACGAGGTAAAGTTGGCCCAATGGGCGCATCTTACTACTCACATTGTTTGAAAAAAGAAAAAAAGATAGAAACTCGTGCACTTTTTTATCCCAGAAAAAGACGAAGTCCACAGTGGTCAAAACACGTTCTCAAGTTCCAATTTTCTTACGCGTGCGTGTGTACAGTTGCTTGCTCGTGCCAACACCTTCTTCTTTCATTGTTTTAAAAAAATCCGTTCACTCTAGGCAGCGTTCAAATTCAGAAATGGAAAAATATCGCATATTTCATTGGGGAAAAATAGGAAGACAAACAGCACCATTGCGAGTTACTGCTTAACAGCTTTCATTTCAATGGTCGTGTCTTAGGGTTACCGGTTGGTCCACAGACATTCATATTTCGCACACCAAAAATATTTCAAGGTGTTTCTTTGGGAGGGACTAAAGGTTTGAAACAAGCATAGTTTACTTACTTGTAAGCATCTTGCCTTGTGTGAATCTCGTCTGTATTGTAAAACCTGCCAAACTATCCATGACTTGAAGGCATGCATTTCAAGCAGCTCATGTTCATGGCGATTGTCCATTAAGCAACTGAGACAGGTCGGTTGAATATTAAAATGAGAAATTTCGTTTTGAAAAAAGTGTATGGCCAAGAAGCAATTCAAAACCTCTGTAAATGCTGCAAAATTCTGATCATATCTAGTCTTTATGGTTCATAGTGTTATAACGCAGGTCAATTTTTCTTGCAGCTTTCAAGGTAACGCTGACGATGCAACGTATGTAACATATTTTGTATCTTACTTTACCCTTAATTCTTTGTGCGCCAGAAGGAGTATAAGGCCGTGTGTATTCTCTAACTTGTTTCGAAATGCTCTCGTTTAATGTCATGCCTGCAAATTATGGTTTCAATTAATGTCGGACACGACCAAGGCTTACACTCGTAGTCTATTTTCACTCCAGTAATCTAAATCAATTATAGTAAACACAGTGACAATCACTATAACAGACTGCCGGGAAGTCGGTATTTTTGCCACGGTTGACGATGAATTAGTTCGATGCATGAGTGCAGCTTTAGGAACAAAAGGACTGGAGAGAGGGTATGAAGGGAGAGCGAGACTGGAGAGAGAGGGGTCACGCGGGACAATCCGAGCTTTCAGTCCAACGAGCCTTTTCCCGCTAGCTGTTAGGGTCCTTACGAGGCAGCCACGACCGCAACGCAAAGGAAAACGTCAATTTGCAGTCGTTTTATTTTTTTTTTTCACTAAATCTCGGTTATGCCAATTTGTTCAACTGTATAATTATACTGTCGCCCAACGGACAAGCGGCGGAAATTCAGTTCACTGTCACGTGTTCATGTTCTCCACTTGGTCTTTTCACGCTGTTGTCGTGAGGCAAAGAATAGCCCTTTTCACAGTTAACTTTTCTCATTTGCATTACAATGTATTTGAACATGGATGTGAGGCAATTTCGGGCAGAAACTGCAAAATTGCCCGAAATTGCCTCACATCCACGTTCAAAAACATTGTAATGTAAATGAGAAAAGGTAACTGTGAAAAGGGCTATTGACCCAACATGGTACACCACAGTACAAGTGCAGACACACTTTTTCATTCTTACGTTCTCGTTGCTGCCGGTGTCGTGGTTGCTTACAGTCCTTCGCCTGAGTAGAACAGCGACTACATTGCAGTCTAACACTTTTCAATGCTACCAGATTTACTGCATAACTACTGTAATAGATCTAATAATAACCCAGGTCACTCATTAATTTTTTTGCATTTTTTGAAGGTGCTTTTCAGATACAGGGCTTTAAATAGAGAGAGGTGATTATTATTTTAACATTTGCCCACGTAAGTATTAAGACAAAGATTCAACTTTTTAAAGGCAGCGATACAGTCAATGTGAAAACACTCTACATTACAACGTACTTCTATGGATATCAATAACAGCAAATCATCATTTATTACTTTTAATTTTATTGTTTTCGTCAATATTAGAATCGGTGATAGCTCCTAGTTGTAAGTAACAAACCAAACATAAAAAACAACAACAACAACAAAACCTCAATACATAAAGCAAATGAAGGAAAACAAACAATGCCATGGTAAAGTACCTCTCAAATGTTTTGGCTTTGATTGAGTAAATTACAGGATATTACTTCTTCGTATTTTATTCCTTTTTTTCCCTACAATCTTCTACTTTATTTGGTTGTTAAAATTAATTTTAGGACTAAATGTATGTTACAGAATCACATAAATTGCGTGACTTAGCGTGGCAGAATTACCAAAATGCCGCGACTTTATCTCTAAAGGTTCTCCGTTGTTCAGCATCTGAAAGTGAATACGACTTGCTTAGAATTTAAGACCTAACAATAACTACGTGGGATAAACAGTCTGCATACTCCGATCTTCTCGCCTGAAAAGGAGGGGCTACTACTCGATAAACGCTAAACAAATATTTGTGCGTTAGTAATATGGCTATTTTCTCCCAAATTGGTCGATGGCATGTATACTTGGAGACGAGCAGGCGACAACAAGATGAGTAGAGGCATTTTTTTCAAAGCCACTTTAGTAGATAGTCCGCCAAAATTGTACGCCGGACACATGGGAAACAGTTCTCTCTTCCGCCGGTAGTTTCACTTCAAAAACACAACCTTAGCGGTCGGTATAGCGAAACTGGGACAACTCAGGAACCGATCAGAGTGCCTGTTTTCACCCCTGACCAGCTCAGCCATGTAATAATTAAAAGCAGTATAAGGCGCATGCTTGTGCGGCCTGAAACAAACTAGAATTCGGGCGTCGTCCTACTTTCCTCAGATCCTACACACGCGAGGAAATGAATAAATTACGCAGATCAAAGGTTAAAAAAAGTATAATAGATAAACAAATAAATAAATAAGTTATTTAATTAATTAACTAACTAAGTAACTAAAAGAAATAAATAAACAGGATTTGCCGCTCGCGCCTCGATCTTCTCGCTAACAGTTGGAGAAGACAGACTGCTCGCAGTCTAGTTAGAAATACGAAATATCTGTTGTGATTAGCGTCAGCAGCGTAAAATGCCACTGTTGGCCTGGTTTTAAGTCCAGAGTTAGTGTTACTGAAACGTCCTATGAATCGCATGCTTTATTAAAATGATCGGAATCGTGACTGCACTGACCTGTGTCTTGAGACTGCATCACAGTGTAGAACCTCTCAAACTGAAACAGTTAACGCAAACAGTAATGAGGTCAGGCCGGTACAGGAAAAACCAGCGTATAAGGACCCACAAGCTAAAATTTGGCGGTTAAACCACAACACATAAGGTGTTGCTGCAGCATGACATTTAAATTACAAGAAAGAACTGTTCGATAGCTTCTATTTAAATGGTCACACTTAGAATTTCATCCACAATCTCAAAAGTCAAACCCACTTCGTACAGCATTATAAACAGCATCGTGCGAACGTCCTGCTCATTGGCTTTCATTTGAATGGTCACGCTTAGAATTTCATCCACAATCTCAAAGTAAAAATCACTTTGCACAGCATAATAAACAGCACCGTGCGAACGTATTGCTCAGTGGCTTTCACTTGAATGGTCACGCTTAGAATTTCATCCACAATCTCAAAGTCAAAACTACTTTGTACAGCATAATAAACAGCATCGTACGGACGTACTGCTCAGTGGCTTTCACTTGAATGGTCACACTTAGAATTTCATCTACAATCTCAAAAGTCAAAACCACTTTGTACAGCTTAACAAACAACATCGTACGAACGTCCTGCTCATTGGCTTTCATTTGGATGGTCACACTTAGAATTTCATCCACAATCTCAAAGTCAAAACCACTTTGCACAGCATAATAAACAGCATCGTAGGGACGTACTGCTCAGTGGCTTTCACTTGAATGGTCAAACTTAGAATTTCATCTACAGTCTCAAAGTAAAAACCACTTTGCACAACATAATAAACAGCATCGTATGAACGTATTGCTCAGTGGCTTTCACTTGAATGGTCAAACTTAGAATTTTATCTACAATCTCAAAGTCAAAACCACTTTGCACAGCATAATAAACAGCACCGTACGAACGTTCTGTTCACTGGCTTTCATTTCAATGGTCACACTAAGAATTTCATCTACAATCTCAAAGTCAAAACCACTTTGCACAGCATAATAAACAGCACCGTACGAACGTTCTGTTCATTGGCTTTCATTTCAATGGTCACACTTAGAAGTTCATTCACAGACTCGAAAGAGTCAGAGCCACTTGAACCACAAACGCGAAAGTTAGAGGCAAGTTAACTGATTAAAGGACGTGTTGTTTAAACACTAAGATGGCAGCTTACTAAGCTACAACTTTGGCTACAAGGTACATACCAGTTTTCATCTTCCAAAAGACTCACGAACTTATCAACTCGATCCCGCTTGTTGGTCTAAAAAAACAAAACAAAACAAAACAAAAACAAACAAACCAGCAGTTCCAACCAAAGAAAAACAACAATTCCGATTGATTTCATGTTTTAGTCCCACAAGACAAAAGAAACATAGGTACGCAATGCGCGCATAGCAAAAAGGTGAAATTTATCATGACAACTTATGGGTTTTACACCACTGCAGCGCAGTCCCACCCTAACCCCCTCCACCCCGCCTCCCCCTTCCCGACAACTTGGGGTTAACCATCATAAAACCGGGTAACGAGCAGTGTGACTACGTGACAGTTTATGATAGCGTGACATTAATATTGCGCTCGAACAAAATAAAGCTCTTTGTTTCCATTTGCTTCAAAGTTCATATATTTCTTATCTCACTAGTTGAGAGATTTTGATGAAACATCCCAACATTTTATCGCAAGTGATCACTTCCTTTATTTTTATGACCTGTACGTTTGAGGAAGTAATGATATTGTAAGGAGAAATTAGATACTTGTCACTATTGGGGTTTAAAGGGTTAAAGGGGTAATAAAGAGCACAACAAACCTGAACAGCCATCTCCGCCATCATGAGGAGCTTCTTAATACCAACAAACAACCTAGAAAGTAAAGAAAAGACGATAAATGTCAATGACAAACAGCAAAATAAAATGTAGATAAACAGTAGGGGCCTTAAAGTACCCCTAACCCCCAAATATTTTTTTCGCTAAAATAAAACTTTGCACCTGTTTGAAACACATTGCGTTTTTTTACCAAATCTCTGACTTTTTTATAGGCTATAAAAGTTACGAAATCTAGCCATCATCTGTCACACGACCGAGCTAGTGAGGGGCTTGGGTCTATTCCTAATGTGACGTCACAAACTGCTTTGCATGCATGTTTACAAAGACTAACTGCGATGCAAATCAGTTTGTGACGTCACATCAGGAATATACCCACGCCCCTCACTAGCTCGGTCGTGTGTCAGATGATGGCTAGATTTCATAACTTTTACAGCTTATTAAAAAAGTCAGAGATTTGGTAAAAAAAAGGGCGCAATGTGTTTCGAACAGGTGCAAAGATTTATTTTAGCGAAAAAAATATTTTGGGGTTAGGGCTACTTTAAGCGACGAGAACAATGACGTACCGAATACAGACAAACCAGAAGTTAAATGTTTGCCTTTCTGCACGTTGTGACGTCAGCGTCTGAAGCCGCAAACGTAACAAAAAGCTTTCCTGTTCGCAGTGTAAAGCAAAAGGGCGCCACAAAAGAAAGCATTACACTTGCGGTTATCGCTCGTGACGTCTGGGATGTTAAGGTTCCTGTTGCTTAACGCTTAAAGCCTCCGCGTCAATATGTAGATTCTCCTTACTGGACTTCATACATTTTGTTGAATACTAGTAGGGAGAACTTGTTTAAATATCAGAACAATTCATGTTTGGTGATCATTTCCTTAATTTTCATGTCTGATACGTATTAGAATGCACTGACTCCACAAAGAGAACATTTTTAAATGTCAGCCCCTGCTCAAAAAATAGACGTTAAGTTCCTAGAAGAAAGAGAGCGTATTTACGCCACGGTATCCTTAATATCATGTCACATCGGGGCCTTCTCAAAACTGGGTATAAAATAGACTACTGCAATGCAAACATACCTTCGCTGGCCAATGTTTCTCAAAATTTGTTTGATTTCGTCAGCATCGAACAACTTAACGTCCTACAATAAACATTTAACAAGGATCAGAACAATAGTGAACCTCAGTCTAACAAATTGTTTTCACACAAAGTAGTGAAACTTTACACTCCAAGTCAAACCAGGGTGCTACTCCGGCACTGAAGTTACGTATGGGAAGGCTCCGCCCCGAGGCTCAAGTCTTTACTCTTTAACCTACTGATTTGATCGGAATGGTACCCCTTTATAATACTTAGAACAAAAACTGGACCACTTTTATACCTCAAAGATTACACATAACCAGTCCATCATAGCGGGCGTTTGATCGCTCGAATGCTCCAAACGTTCGCATATTTATGCATTGTGATTTCTGTTAAAATTTTGCAGTGTTCTCCCTAGTTTTCAGGGTAACAGGTAGGTCAGTCTCTTAGACCGGTAAAGCAGCTCTGTTGAAAATCTTTTTCTACCCTGGAGAGGAATTGTCGTCATGAGACCCGTAATGTTGCCGGCATGACACTAGGCTAACACACGTCTCGAAAACCCTTTAAAATGGTTGACGTTGTAATTCCTGTCACGTGGAACGTATTAACGTACAGATAAACGTCGAGAAGAAAAAGCTTACAGGAGCCTAAAAAACATACTGAAAAAGGCCTAGAAGATGAGACATACTCCTTACAAAGGCACAAACGAAGAACTTCGAGGAGAAGACAATACTAAGAGTACCTTACGAAAAAACCTGAACAAACCAACGTACGGATAGAGACGTCAAGAAGATAAAACTAGTATCTCACGACAATGCTAACGTACGGAGAAATGTTAAGGAGATACCACTAACAACATCTAAATTACGAATATACTAGCACAAGGACAAACGTTGAGAAGACAACAATATTTTTCGAATGTTTTAACGTACAGAGAAATGTCGACAATCGAGAAGATAAGACCGCGCCTTACACCACTGACGAACACACTATCGCATGGAAAATGTCCAGAAGACTAATACCTTAGGAATGTACTGGCATATGAGAAACGTTAAAAAAGATACGACTAACATCTTACTAAGGTAGAAACGTGCGGAGAAACGTAGAGAAGATGAGACTATTATCTAACGAACTTAGAAATGTCGAGATGACAAGACTACGTCTAATATTGTACCAACGCATGGACAATAAGAAAAGGTACTAAAACTAGACTTACGTGGCACGCAGTAGCCTGCGTCGCAGACGTAATGTAACGGTCATATTCCGTCTGCGGTGCAGGCTAGGTACGCAGTAGGACGGACATAAATCTTTTCATAATTCAATCCGATAATAAATCTTTCACGATCCCAAACTGTTGGATGTTTCTAATCCAGGCCTTTATCTGGTTCCCGCTAACCGGTAACAAGCGGTGCTACAAGCGGTAAATTTTACCGGTTACCGCCTGATAAGGAGAACACTGAATTTTGCAACCCTTTTAGCAAACTGACTGCAAGAGCAGTGAAAGATAAGAAAGGAACACGAATGACAGAGTTGAACGACTCAATAAGAGTTTCTGCGTGTGCTAATCAACTGACATAGGACATAGGACATAGGAAACTTTAATTACCGTGGAAATATACTTAGCCATATGGCTAGTTTACAGATATACCATGACTAATGTTAAATGCTAATGTTAAATACCCTTGCTACTAATGACCCAAGAAATTCTTTAAAGGGAACCTCCATTGTTGTGAGAAATTAACGATAAATTGTTAGAAATAGTCCCATTTCTAACTCTTCAAGTTAACAAGTAAAAAGAAAGCCTCAGTGTACCAAAAAACTGGAAATGAATATCACTTAGTTTCGTTTTTAAATTTCCCGCGAGTTGTCATTTCAACAATTTAACGCCAACTAGGTATAACAGCGGAAGTTCCCTTTAAGGTGATCAATGGAAGGCAAAGAAGAAGAACGAGGGCAGTGTTGAATGACTCAATCAGAGTTGTTAAGTATATTAACGAACTGACCTCAAGTGCTTCTTTAAGATGATCAACGGAAGACAAAGAAGGAACGTGGATGACAGTGTTGAATGACTCAACAATTCCCATAGTTTCCAACACGTCTCGGCAGCTTGTTGTTCCAATTACAATTAGCTTACGACCCTTAAAGATCAAAATAACGATATTAACTGATCACATAAAATTGCAAAAGTGTAGAAGTAGGTTATTACGTAAGCATAAAGCACGCTATAAAAAAGCCTTATGTTTCGGGGAGCTCACAAACATCCTGGGAAGAATTGGTCAACTGAACCAGGAGGCACGAACCCCTTTAGAACCTCTAATTTCATTGGACCTTGTTACCACCAAGCTCTATTGTTTCCAGGGTTAGCGTCATTGTTTCTATTGTTTGTTTATTGTTTTCTCAGCCAATTCTGTGAAGCGTTCCGAGAGCTTCGAGGCGCCCCAACTGAACGCCCCGAACTCTTATTCTAGTAATACCACTGACACAATCTCCAAAGACGCAAGTCCTAAATAGTCCACGGCATCTCACTGGTATTGGTGTATATTCCCCTTTCATAATTTGGCTAAGTATAATTTTAATGCTACATTCACCGTGCTACCCGGCGAATAGAACATTTCAAGGCGCGGCTGCTAAACTAAGCTACTTATTTCGTGTGTTGTTTGTCAAGTTTTAGCCCCCCCCTTTTTTTTTTACTTTTTGATGCCCACATCTCAAAATTATACTAAAACAATTATTCGCCTCAGGCGAAGTAAATATTCGCCAATATTTACTTCGCCTTCGGCGAATAATTGTTAATTATTCTGTATGGCTAACTTAAAACTTGGCTATTACCCTGGGGTCCAGAGGTTTCTCTCACGTCGCTTCACGGAGCAGTCGTCGGCCCGTCGGCCAGAGGCTGATCAATGTAAGACACTAAAGTTCGCACGTGTTCGAGGGCGCGTAAACGTTCGCAATCAGAAAGTCTTAAGCTAGGCCTAGCTACAAAAATCCCGAAAAATGGCCTAAAAATCTTTCCGGAATTTCTCCAAAAATGTTCTAAAAATCTCCGGTTTCACCTCTAAAAATCCCATAAAAGTCCTAAAAATCTCTAAAAATCCTATGATATTAAAAAAAACTGGGTGACCTGTGGTGAAAATTCTATGGCTTTGGTAGGCTTTCTCCTAGCGCCCTCAGTCTCGGCCAAATCAACAAGGCGAACAAGCTCTGCTGAGCCCACCATTTTGAATTCACTAACAGCAAGGAATGCTGGATTATGGGGACGATTATGGGTAAAACCACTGACGGATACTGTGAGGGAGGATCAAAACATTGCAAACAACTGAAGGCCTCAGCATCGCTTTTGGAAGCTTTGGGTAATAAATAAACAAAAAACCTTGAAAATATTCACCAAAATCTCTAAAAATCCCTCCAAGTCTCTAAAAAGCCTATAGTTTTCTAAAAGTCCCGTGAAGCTCTAAAAATCCCGAAAAAAGTCCGGATTTTTGTAGCTAGGCCTATCTTAAGCACAGTATTATAGTTGACAAGACACGGAAAAATACATTTAACAGCGGGCTATTAGGATACCAACCTTTCTGAGTTTCTTCTTTAACAACACAAGCAGCGCCTGTAAAACTGTGTTGGAAAACCTTGGGCCAATGGCAACATAATCTTCAATGAAAAGGAAAATCTAATATATTAAAACGAAAAGATGTTCTAAGAACATGTAGACAAAAGAGAATGGATTGGTTGTGTGATAAACATGCTTGATGGATCTGCTCTGCAGCTGCTTAACTGTTGCCGTGCATGAAATTGCCGTGCTTCGTGTAGATGAACGAAATACACTGAAGGAGGCTAAATGTATCTCATCCTTTTGTCAGGGCATGAGGAATCGTTTCCTAATTTCATCTTTTGATATAGTATTAGCAACTGAAATATCGCGCAGCTGAAAATGCAGTATCTACAAAGAAAACGCCGAATTTCGTGAGACTAAAGTAGGACCACTAGCAGGTGCTACAACTAATAGCTTCAGTTCTGTCTCGTCTCAGTCACTCTTACAGTTTACTCACGGCTAAACTGAAAGAAAGGAAATGATAGCACCAACAACACCAAGTTGCATGCAGACATGGATCTTCTTAAGAGCGCCTGACCAGAAATATCGAGAATCCCACGACAGAAGCGAAATTTCATATTTCATTTTATTTCACCAAAAATACCTCTTTGGTAAACTATTTTCAAAAATCATAATTAAAAGCTCATCCGCTTTCTGGTTTTTCCAAAAATTACAAAAGTTCAAAATACGGCTAGAAGCTTGCTTGCGCCCCCCGGAAACAAGGGAAAATCGTGCATTTTTAGCAAGCTCGTACGCAACAATGGAAATCGTTCCCGTTTTACCATTTAGCTCATAAGTACATCATTCTTTCCTCTATCTAAAAATATAAAAAACGGATATAAATTTGCATTTTCAGTCTGCTTGTTGACCTGTTGAAGATACTAACACCGGAGGGTTCAAAGTCAAAGTGAAATTTGGGTCAACTTCAAAGGCTTATAACTGACCTAGCATATGTTTTTCAGACCAAAAATATACATCAACTGTAAGCTCAATCATTCGTTTGTACTCTCTGAAAGCGACGCGTCGAGAATAAAAAGTGTGCAGGGCATTTTGAGCATTTCGGTAGAACTGCCGCTATCACGCAACGGCGAGCCACATCGGTTGCACTAAAGCAGTCAAAAAAAGAGGTTTCTCTGGCACCTTGTTTTGAATAGGTTAATAAATTAAAAATATATACTTTTCACTTAGAGGTAACTATGTTACTATGGCTTAGGGGCAACCCGGATTACGTTTGTACAATGCAAATTTAATTATAATGTAACAACATTATTTCGTTGATCAAAGATACTCTCACCTTAAGACATCATCTTGTAAATCTCCTGGCTCAGGTTATCATTTCTTTTGCCAGACTTGTTGGTTGGGTAAGTTATGATAATTTGTAGATTAAAAAACCAAAAGTTACCGAACCTTTTTCAAACCATGCCAAACTATGCACTCCGTATTTAAATTAGCATAAATGTGCCACATGAAATCTGAGCTTTTCCTGATAGGCACGATATGGGATAGCGTGACGTAGTGACTACCAACCAGGAGCCCTTGTTTGAGCATAAATATTAGTTTTCCGGTTAATAGCCGTTTGAATGTATATATACAAGGTGAAATTTCTCTAAGGAGGGAAGGGATCCTAGGGGTCATTTGCAGTTTCAAATATTCTACGGTCGAACCATTTATTTTAGAGGGGGAGGTTGGAAAAACGAAATATTCTCGCAAAGTTTTTGCGGAAGAAAGACCACAAAAACACCAGGGAAAGGAAATTCAAGCAAAGCTTTTAGTTACAGAAAAAAATGAATAGATAACTCATAATCATAATAACTCTGCAGAAAAATGCAAAAATTTAATGATTCTTCTCTTATTGTCTTTGATCTGTTTTAAATGGACGTGTGAGTGCTATTTTAAGTCTCGTGGGACACATTCAGTTAACAAAAGCGCCACCACAAGAACGACTTGAAACCATTTCTTCTAGTAGGCTGATGTAGGGTACTTTCCTTCTAAGTTTTAAAGGAGTTACAATTCAAAGCACTCGCAGTGAAACTAAAAAAGTCCAAGTATCCGGTTGTTGCTCATGGCGCATGGTCGTACACGATGTGATGTTCCAGTTGAAACCTTGAGAGGATATCTTGTCTCGCTGTACTCAAAGATGTTTATTTTTCAAAGGCACTGAAATCGTTTGCCGCTAGACCCTAAAAGAACTCAGTGGCTAATGCTGGGCCGTCAGGCACCTCCCCGGAACCTAGCGATTCGGCTTATTTCATCTCACAGTACTGCCTCTGCGTCCACTTTCCTTCTTGATGAATGGCCAATATTGAACTTTGTTTTCGAGGTAGACTTTTTTTTTTACCATCGAAGCGGGAAGCTTTCTTTGTTTCTTCTCTTAAGGCCCATCCCTCTCCCAAACTTACGAACAACGTCTTAGGCTATGTTCTCACAAAACAGTTTCCAAATGGTTCTGGAGCAGACCAGATCTGTTCACGTAGGACCGTTTCATTTATGAGCATCTGTTCACACGGAACCTGTACAGAAATGGTCCGTTACCAGTCCACTTCTGGACCAACGTGAGAAAATCAGCTGTTTGTACCAATAAGTTATCCACCGGCAGACCAAAACACGTGAAAGACGATCGAAGAAGCCTGAATCTATGGATTGAAAGAAGCCAAAGGTCTCTGGCCAGATAATAAATTACCCCATCCTGCCGATTACAAAATACACGACCAAAATACACAAGCTTTTAACCTTTTCAAGCTTTAAAACCAGAAGTACAATAAGTTATGTGGCATTTATGCTATCGCAGACAGTAGTTTGGTCTCTCTTTAAATTTCTAGATGAGTTTAATCAAAAACACAACACTGATACACGCGATAAACTTAACTAGTGCCCAAGCCTAAATTACGCTGTTGGAACCAAAACGAACCGGTCAAGGTGTTCACATAGTACGTGTCCAATATGGGACCGGAACGGTTCCTGCATTTTTGCGGGTCCAAAAACCGGACCTTTACTGGACCGGATTGACGGTACGGATAGCAGTTTCAGAAGACCTATCAGAACCGGAACCGTTTGGAACTCGATCCGTGTTGCAAAGCCTAAGGATTCAGACGGCTGTTGAGATTTCAGCACAGGTATCATTCCACACCTTCCTACGACGGTATAAGGCCTAGCAGCAATTGGAAAAGATATACACAATTCTCCCGAATTAGCTACTTTCTTTACTTTCTTCTTGCGACAAAGCTTTTGCAGCGTTCCTTGTACAAAAGCTTTCCAAATCAAACTTTTCTTATTTTTCCAACCATCCCCTCTAAAATAAATGGTCCGACCATAAAATATCTGAATCTGCAAATGACCCCTAGCATACCTCCCCTCATAAAAAAATAAAATAAAATGAACCAATTTGACTACAGCAAGACAAGATATCCTCTCAAGGTTACAACTGGAACATCTCACTGTGTACGACCAGTACGACATTTGGGCTGATGGCATTCGCAAAGAACGGCAACCGGAAACTTGGACTTTCTCAGTTTCACTGCGAGCGTTTTGAGTTGTAAACACCTCCTTTGAAACTTAGAAGAAAAGTACCCCACACCAGCGTACTAGAAGAAATGGTTTCAAGTTGTTCTTGTGGTGGCGTTTTTGTTAACTGAATGTGTCCCACGAGACTTAAAATAGCACTCACACGTCCATTTAAAACTGATCAAAGACGATAAGAGACGTATCATTAAATTTTTGCTTTTTTTCTGCTTTGTTATTACGATTATGATTTATTTATTTATTTATTTTATTGGAACTAAAAGCTTTGCTTGAATTTTCTTTCCCTGGTGTTTTTGCAGTCTTTCTTCCACAAAAGCTTTGCGGGAATATTTCGGTTTTTTCCGACCACCCTCCACTGCCCTCTAACAGTAAATGATCGGACCCTACTGAAGTATTTGAAATTGCAAATGACCGTTACAATCCTTTCCCTCATTAGAGAAGTGTCACTTCGTATATATACATTCAAAACGGCTATTTACCGGAAAACTAACATTTATGTCTAAGTAAGGGCTCCTGGTTTAAGCCCATTTGGGTTTTCCAGCTTTCTGAGTCACTGCGTCACGCTATCCTTTATCGTGCCTATCACGAAAAGCTCAGATTTCATGTCCCACATTTATGCTAATTTGAATACGGAGTGCATAGTTTGACGTGGTTGTAACTTTTGTTTTTTCAATCTACAAATTGTCATGACTACTGCAGCCAATAAGTCTGGTAAAAGGAGTGATAACCTGGACCAAGAGATTCACAAGATGGTGTCTTAAGGTGAGAGTATCTTCGGTTTATCAGTTTGGATCAATCAAATAGTATTGTTACATTATAAATAAATTTGCATGGTAGACAAGTAAACCGGGCTGCCCCTAAGCCATAATAACATAGTTACCTCTAAGTGAAAAGTATATATTTTTACTTTTACCTATTCAAAACGATAAACCAGTGAAACCTTGTTTTATGACTGCTTTAGTGGAACCGATGTGGCTCGCGTGACAGCGGCTGTTCTAGCGAAATGCTCAAAATGCCCCGCACAATTTGTTTTCTCCACGAGTCGCCTTTCGCGGGCCAAAAACGACACTTTCAGAGAGTGAAAAGGAATGCTTGAGCTTACAGTTGATGTATATCTTTGGTCTGAAAAACATATGCTAGGTCAGTTATAAGCCTTTGAAGTTGACCCAAATTTCACTTTGACTTTGAACCCGTCAAGGTTAGTATCTTCAACCGGTCAACAAGCAGACTAAAAATACAAATTTATATCCGATTTTTGTATTTTTGGATGGAGAAAAGAATGATGTACTTATGAGCCACATGGCAAAATGGGAACGATTTCCATTGTTGCGTACGAGCTTGCTAAAAATGCACGACTTTCCCTTGTTTCCGGGGGGCGCAAGCGAGCTTCTAGCCGTATTTCGAACTTATTTAAATTTTGGAAAAAACAAAAAGCGGAGGAACTTTTAAATTTGATTTTTGAAAATAGTTTACCAAAGAGGTATTTTTGGTGAAATAAAATGGAATATGAAATTTCGTTTCTGTCGTGGGATTCTCGATATTTCTGGTCAGGAGCTCTTAAGGATATCAGACAAACCTAGAAGACGCTCTATGTCATCAACAATGATGCAGCTGAAGTCAGACTTGTCCGCATCGTCAAATATCTGTTAACACACAACGTAGGTATTATCAGAGTGAGGTGATTTTCAGTTGAGCGACAAAAAATAAAAAATAAAATAAAATCCACGTTTGATTTGGTTTTGTTTTAATACGCTCTGTGACTAGTTTCAGAAACATTGGCCATTTTCTCAACCACTCAGAAGTAAAACCAAATCAAATCATGACATGGCTTGCTCGATTTTCCCGTGCTTGACGCCTATCACGCATATTTGTTTCGAGTTCTGATTGGTTCATTATGTTGTTTGCGACTGTTGCTTGGCTTGAGTAATTACTTTGGCTTTCAAATGAAAACCGCTCTAAAACATAGAGGTAACTGGAGAAAACGCTTTTGATAACATACAACATGATTCTGGCTAAATCATTTTAAATAACCAAAGTCATTCTGCAGAATTGGCATTGTCTTAGATTATTACTTAAACAGAAGTATATTTGAACAAAAAAGGAACTCTTCCGCGTTTCTTTTTTTCTAACTACCAGATCTAAATACTGTACCTAATCAATGACATTACTCACGGATTGATGAGCAATCAGTGAGTAATCGATAATTATCTGATTAGACATCAATTGCTTTTTATATTCGATGAGTTATCGCTAAATGATCAATAGGACACAAATATTTAGTCACTTACTAATCACTGACGCCCAAAGTTTCAAAGTTTCAAAAGTTTCAAAGTTTCAAAAGTTTCAAAGTTTATTATTCAATTTTATAAGTAAAATAAAAAGGACTACACTATCCCGCAAATAGCAGTAGCTAGTCTGGGCGGGTAGTGCTTACATTAGTATAGAACGAAAGAAGTCAAGTGACAAATATACATATATAAATAGAAAAATTACAGAAAGCAAGTCAAGTAATTAACATAAAAAATATATACATATGTGAAAAAAGAAAGAAATTACAAATAAATAAATAAATGGATGCATGGATAAGTCTATAAATTCTTAATATATTTTAATTACTGTTAGTAGTGAGCGAACGAAAGCTTGGTATTTTTTGAATTAAGGTGTGAACATCAACATTATTCTCCTCGTGTTCTAAAAGCTGCAGTAATCAGTGATTACTGCAGTAATGAATGCCCATGATTTGTCATCATTTTCATAAAAAAAGTAGCCTGCGTGGCAGGAGTTAAAAGGGAACAGAGATGAGGCGATTAGGAAGCGCGAGACGTGAATGCCCTGCCCCCCCCCCCCCCTCTTCTGGCGCCTACAATGCAAACTACTACGAAATTATAAATTATTGCATCTTGCATTTGGACATGGTTGAGCGTAATGCACTTGCCTTTTTAATCGACTGACATTTTGCACTCTCCACAAATCCAATCATGTGTTCAGGCGTGCACATCTTGATGAAAGGAAAGTCTGAGCTAAGTGCCATTTGTACGGCAAGAGCTGTTTTACCGCAGCCCACAGGACCTATTGACAAATAACAATACATAATTAATAAGGAAAGTTTTGGTTATAATCACTTCGCACTGAGAAAAAACAAACTTTGTTATTTCCGAACAAATTAACAAACTATGCGAAAACCCGCTTTTTTCCCCTAAGTTTTCTTAGATTTTAATGTTCCTCTAAGGCTTCTAGAGTGATACTAAAGATAAATGACATAGCCCCTTTAATTGTCTGAATGATTTTGTCTCAATATATCTGCTCTACCTAAGAAAAAGAGGAGGAGGAGAAAAGGAAAGTTCTCTTCTCAAGACTACACTAACCTTCGAGTAAGACGGTAATTGGTGAGGTAATGTCCTGAGTCCTAGTTTGCTGTAATAACAATCTACCGTCATCTAATATGCGCTGTACTTGGTTTCCCCAGCGAATTATTCCTGGTTTAAAAGAAACGAAGATCGGTTAAAGACAAGGGGAAATATGCTGAACATAATTATACAAGTGAATAAGTTACGATGATGCAAAATGATTCAAGGAAAGAGCTATTCCATAACGTGACTTTTGTTGTTAAAATAATAATGGAACATAAAATTTGTACTAGCGCGTGAAACTTCGCCTATAGAACTTCCCCAAGTTAGGAAGCTTAGCTGTAACAAAGTGGTTGAACAGTTATAAAGCTATTTTTAAAACGAAAATATGAAACCGTTTTCGATATCTCAAAATATACTTTCTGCCCTATCACTATCACGTTAAATGTGCATGAGAAGTTCAAACAACTTGGGCCCCCTGTGTCGTGCAAATAATAATGGCACCCTTAAACACGGAGCGAGCCTATAAAAGGATCATGGGAAGCATTTTGTTGGCTTTATTTGGCAAATTCAAATGTAGAGGAAACAACGTTCGTGCAACGTTTGAACAGTTAGAAACTTTTCCTTTGACAGAATATGTCTCTCTAGTGAAAAACAAAACTATAAAAACTTGAATTATAACTAAAAAGTTGCTCTGATGCCATTTACAGTGAGATTTCAACTGAATTTTAGTTAATACAACCGCCTTTATGTCGACCCGAAATTATTTTGCAGAATAACCGAATCATTGTGTCTAGAGTTGGAAATATTCGCGGTCGTTTTAACACGATAAAAGCCCAAAAGGTCATTGAATACCTTTTAATTTTTGGTCAGTTTAATAGTGGGACCGATTTGAAACGGTTTAGTTTAATATAATTTTCTGCAAGTTTCCAAATTTATTTTGAGTGTTTTGTTTACACGCGATGTTGTTTGAACCGCTCGCTCTCATTTAATACACTTTCATTAACGCGGCTTTACAAAAAAAGCATTTTCTTCTCTTTGAAACGTAGGGAATAAATAAAAAAAAAACCAAGACAAAATTTTAGTCTTTTTTTAATCAGGCGTGTCGTCTTCAGTCGCGCTTGAATTCTTTTTCCGGAGCGGTTTCAAATTTTCAAGTATTAGCGGCGGGTATTTTGCCTCTCGATTATTTTCTACTTTTAAAACTTCGCAATACAAAAATCCGAGCAGAAGACCGAAGACTTTATTTGCAACTCATGCGATGATCGGAAATTTGCTATTTACCGATTTACTACTGTCTATTTCGCAGGGCTAAAACAAAATATTTACAGTGCCTATAGAGCAAAGATTTGCGAGAATGTTTGTTGGCTTCCCGCCGGTGAGCCAATCAAATGCGCCCGTTCGCCTCCCTTTGGGATTTGTGATCGACAGGCTGAACACCTCAGCCTCAGTCATATAGGCTCGTTCCGTGTTTAAGATTTCCCTCAAACCGATTGCTAGGTCTACGTGCGTCTCCGATAACAACCTGATGAACTACCTTACTGTCACTAATTTTCGCGGGAACTTAATTTCGCGAAAATCGCTGAGGCTAATTTCGCAAGGCTAAAAAATCTGGCGAAAGAGATGGAAATTTTTTAGCGAAAATAGGAACAACAATTTAAAAATAAGTAAGACTTCTCACCATTCGCAACATAAAGATCGAGATTGTCATCGGAGGGTCCGAATGCCTACAACACAAGGAATAAAGCTGTTTAAATTACACATAACACAGCTGCTAAACGACTAACCCTCATTTCTTTCGGATTTGAGAGCCTTTTAATCGCTATCTTCCGGTACTCTTTAATTTCAGGTTGCCAAATTGTGTACCATGAACAAGAAGCGATCTTTTTTAAATGAAACCATGACAAATGCTTGTAAAACAGAAGTCAATTAGCCCTAAAAAGGACCTTGTGGGATCTTTTGTTTTCACTTCAGTTCGCCTTCTGATAGTGAGTTCAACAACTCACATACTGTGCACTGAGCGTATAGAGCGTATGAGAGAGTGCTTTAAAGAGAGCTACTGCCCTTATAGAATTTCCCCTAGCTACAGGCCTTGAAAAGAAAATTACCGATAAATACCAAGGAACAAAGAAAACTCTGACCCCCGCGAGATTTGAACCCACGACCTCTGGATCAGATCATTTATCTATAACTTCCTTTTCAAGGCCTGTGGCCGGGGGAAATTCTATAAGGGGAATGCTCTCTTCACCGCACTCCCTCATACACTTTAAAATTTCTAGATTCATTACATGAGAGCTACGCTGTACCTCACATTGTGAGTCGTTGAACCCACTAACAGCAAGTGATCTGAGGGTGAAATGAAGTGACTTGAAGTGAGGTGAGGTGGAGTTAATTGAAGTGAAAGTGAAGTGGAGTGAATTGAAGTGAAAGAAGTGAAGTGAAGTGAAGTGAATTGAAGTGAATTGAAGTGAAAAGAAGTGAAAAGAAGTGAAGTGGAGTGGAGTGGAGTGGAGTGGGGTGGAGTGGAGTGGAGTGGAGTGGAGTGGAGTGGAGGGGAGGGGAGGGGAGTGGAGTGGAGTGGAGTGGAGTGGAGTGAGGTGAGGTGAGGTGAGGTGAAGTGAAGTGAAGTGAAGTGAAGTGAAGTGAACGAAAGCAGTCAGGTTATTTCTGAGCTCCTTCCTACCGAGGGATACATACTTCGTAGCCTAAAACCTACAACGTCTGAGACCTTTTAACATCAGCCAAAATAATAAAGGTGCTGGTGTGTACTGAGGTAAAGTGGATGATTTGTTTTACATACTGGTTTGATGTCATGTTCCAGCGCATGATAGAAGTCCTCGCGCCTTATTAAGATCTTTTCAGCGGCCGCAGGATCGATCTCAAAATTGTTTTTTAACTGTGAAAGTAAAAAAACAAAAAAAATTGTCATTTAACACCATTTTAGTAAAATTACATAAATTGTGTGCAATAAACCCTGATTCGGCTTCAATTAAGATGCCTTCAAACGACAAACGCCTGCAAGAGTGTGTTAGCAAACTCAATTTCAAGGTGCTTTCACTTCCAACCAACTAAGAAAATTTTGTTTCCTCTTCATGTCATTTCACGCCTTGATTCTTTACGACCATACCGCCCTACATTTGAACGGCTGACAGTTTATTGTCAGAGCTCTGTAGGACTACCTACCTTACGCATTTACTACGCATTGCACAGACTCTTCAAAAAAGTTAGTTTGATTGTCAGAGAGAGGCGTAATTGTTAAGTTTCACGTTCGTGCTCACCCCTATTGTTCTGACCGTTGTCAAATGAGATTGATCAGTTGAAACAGAAACCATCAAAACATTGTCAAAATGATGTCAAAACGTTGTCAAAGGTTAACCCTTTATAAGCTCCAATATCAACATGCATGTTCTCCTCATTGCTCTCCATATATTACATATGGTACTAGTTGGGAGAATTTGATTTGACATCAAGACCATTTTATCCCTGATGATCATTCCCTTTATTCTTATTAACTGTATGTTTGATCAAGTAGGGATATTGTGAGGAGAACTTAGGTGCTTGTCACTTTGTGCAAGTATCAATGGTACGACGCATACCACTGTAATCTGTAGTGTGAAAACACCTCTGTACCTGTATGAAACGATTCATCGCAGTAGACTGTGCTGCTCGGACCAATCCCTCTATCTCAGCACCAGTGAAGTTCTTGGTTTGTGTGGCTAAATCAGCCAGGTCCACATCTGGGGCCAGAAGCTTGTGTTCCCTCATCTTAGCTGTGTGAATCTCAAGAATCTGAACTCTTCCCTCCTCGTCTGGTAAGCCTGTCAAGCAAACAGTAGACTTGTAAACCTACCGACGAGTCGTTGAAACACCCTGTGTCCGTTCAGATGTTAGCATCGTTCGTCTCTTGTAATGAAACAGGCTTCACACACTTTAAAGCCAGTGACTCGCAAGGTATTGCATGGTAAAAAAATACACACTACAAAGATAATTCTATTTGTTTTATTTTCTTTGACTGATATCTACCAAAACTCAACTTGAAGTGAATACAATGAAGTGTGTTGGGGTGCAGTGATATCTACGGGTGTAACGCCTTTCGTTACACAGAAACACACTCACCAATTTCTACTTGCACTTCAAGTCGTCCAGGCCTGAGCAAGGCGTCGTCAATAAGATCTCTCCTGTTAGTCATGCCTAGATATTCAAAAACTCAAATCTTACCCTTGAACAAAGATATCATAACGATAATTTACTGTGACTGATTGGTAACACACAAACGCAGGGCAAGATGCGCAACAGCCAAAACCTTGCAATAAACAAACAAATAAATAAATAAATAAATAACCGCAGTGGACACGATGGCGCCAAGGACATTATTTCAAAAAAGATACACCAGAGGAGGAGAAAAGGTAGTGACAGTGGAGAATGAACGGACTGCCTTGGCCTCTTCAAGAATCAGGCCGTTCACAAAGCTGCTTGTGCAATTTTCTCATTGAATAATCTCTTCGGAAAATAAGTTCTTCTTCCTAACTTATTCGCCCGATAGGCCTTACCAATCAGCAGCACGTTATTGAGTTGTTCCACACCATCAATCTACAAACAAACAAACAAATAAAATTCACTCTCAACTTTCACAAAATCTTGCCTGAGAAAGCACACAGAGGCAGATGAACCTGTCTTGAGACAGGCATGTTTTAGTGACGGACAAAACGGTACGATACGGTACGGTGTCGGACGATAAGATACGGTACCATACGATAGAGTACGGTGCAGTAAGATACGATACGACGCGACATGATACGGCACAACTCAACGCAACACAACACAACTCAACTCAACTCAACAAAGGTAATACAGACACAAAAACAGCCTCGCTCTGTTGCCCCAGTGTACGCATTAAAGGAACCCTGTCAGGTATTTTTATCAACACTTTGAAAAGCCAATATTCATATTTATTATTCCACTCTTGCGCCATTTTACCATATAAGGTCAAGAGAATGCGCAAAATATGCTACGGTATTACACAGTAAAATTATGTATTGCTCTCTAAAATCCAGGTTTCACAGGTTTTCTGGCCGAAGGACTGGTAAAACCATATTTTGACATGATTTTTTCACGTGGAATAATAAATCTCTTATTCGATGGCTTAACATATAATACGCGTGGACATTTTGCTCATTGCTCGTATTTTTCCTCGCCCGTTCGAGGCTCGGAAAAATACTACGCAACTTGCAAAATATCCGCGCGTATTATATGTTAAACCATCGAATAAGATGTATTTACATTGAAACCTAAAAATAATGGACCAGTTTTGTTCAGACGCTATACTACTGCAGCGAAACCAGTAATAAATGTCTTTGGCCACAGATGGCCAGGTTGGAATTGGATTACAGCTTGAAAACTCTCGTCCAACGTTTGTCGTCTTCCTCTTGATAATTATTCTGGGGGGCATTTTGTATGTAAGCGGCGGATATTTAATCAATTTTAGCACAGTTTTGACAAAATCCCCGTGACAAAGTCCCTTTAACTGGGTAGCCACCCCATGCTCAACTGGAACTCACCTTAGCAAGAAGTTGGTTGACAACTGAATCTTGCACACCGGTACCACCCGTCTGAAACAAGGACCATAATGCCACGTCATAACCAGTTGAATTAGAAACGAAATATATTTTACTTACCCCCAGTAAGTGACTAGTTAAGAGTAGAAGTAGAAACAAATCAGTATTTCAATTTTGAACACAGCAAGGTTAAAAACTCTACCAACTGGCAGGACGCGCACCTGTTGACTACTTACAAGTCCATGACCACCCATGGGCCAGAATATTCTAGTCATATCAATGGGGAAGTGACGGAGGGAGGGGGGGGGGGGGTGGGGTGTTAAAGAGAAACAAAACAGACAAAGGTAGCAAAAGTTACTTTGACGACAAAGTGACTTTGTCACTAGCTGCCAGATGCGGCTTAAAGATACTTTGACCTTCTCTTTGCTAACATTTGCTCGCTTCTACCATTTAAGCAACCAGTCATATTGACAAGCCATAATAACGGGGTAAAAAATTAGCGCCGTTTTCCAATTGAGCATCAAATACAATTCGCGCTTGTCGCGTCTTGTTGCACGCATTTTCTCGTGCTTGGCTCCTTTTGCAAGTGTTTTCTTGGAGTTCTGATTGATTCACTGATTACTGCGTGTTTGTTGTGACTGGCTAGGATAATTGCGTTGATTATGGTTTTCCAGCACCCGCGAAAATCGCTCTTGTCTGATTCAGCCATAACAATTAACATACCGTGAGCACTTGATTCAGTTGCACCCTGAATGTATCGAGAGAACAACTGAAGACAACACCCTGTTAACAACACAACTTCTGAATTGGACAAGTGTACCCACGATAGTCAATGAGAAGTGGTCACATTTTTTCAGGTCGCACAGAAGACAATGTAATAAAGAAGCGTAAGCAAAAAGTACTTACATTATACATGTATCTTGACTTACACACAGCGTCAAACTCATCAAAGATTATCAGATGTAGGCCGCTATTATCTCCAAACTGCATAAGAAAACAACGAGTGCATGATAACACTGTAACACTAATACAGCAATAACAGCGAATCAATTTTGAATGAGAAGTAGTAATTGGCAATTATTCCCACGAGCGAGCGTTGGATATGAGCTGACAAATACCCAATGAGAAGTTCTCACACATATCCAAAAAGCCTTAGTGGGGTAATCGCTTATTTGAATTCCTAACTTCGGCAATAATCGTTTTTTACTGAGGAGGGAGGGAGTGGGGCAGGAGGGGGAGGAGGGGGAGGAGGGGGAGGGGGTATTTTAGGACAAAACGTTTGAAAGCCACGGCACGTGACATGGCATCCAATTTCCTTATTTACAGTTGTTTAAGGCAAAATCCACTGAAGAACTGTGTGTGAACCAATAAGAAAGAAAAAAAATTCAATCACAGAGATTGAGAATTTAAGATTTCTATATACACTTAAACACTTTATATATCTTGAGGAATACTTACAGCTGTAGTTTAAATGCTCTCTTCGAAAACTTAAAAGCTTTAAGCCTAATGAAATGTGTCAACTTCTTTGTTGGAACAAAGACGTTTCTTTTTTTATAAAAAAGGTTCCAAAGGGCTTGCCTATGAATTGCGATAAGTGAATCTGATTCTAATCCAATTTGTTTGTTTGTTTGTTTGTTTCTGCTATTCACAGTCCGTTGCATTTCTCCGTACGTGTAACTGATTCTTTAATCGGGTTTTTGACCTTCAGGACATGCACGTTTTTGAAAGGCACACTTGAGCTGAAATTCCTACATGAATTCTGTCACACAAAACAAACCTTTTTCTGTTCTTCTTCTGCTTCGGCAAATAACTTCCTAAAATGATAAAAAGAGTTTCTATGGTTAAAACTGCAGCAAGTGGGTGAGTGAGTGCCTCGCTTCAATTTTCGCGTGGCTAAAAGCGAAAACTGCTTCAAACGTGCGTAAAAGGCCACGGAAATGCTTGCAACGCAAGCTGGTGGATTCTATGTTATGCCGCGAAATATTTAACAATGTCTTTGTGAAAATGAATCATATCCAATCTCGGAGAAAAGAGCCGCACAGTGTCAAGTTAGCCATGCGTTCATGTGTTAGGATATCGCCCATAGAAATCATAGAAATCGAGAACAAGTCGTTTTAGTGTAAGTTCTCTTTCATTTCATAAAATGTTAAAACAGTATTTCTCCTCCACACTTCAGTGAAAATCTGTAAAACTCCGATCCTATATCCGTTTGTCTATTAAAACTTTAAGCCGAAAACTGTTACACTGTCCATGTCGAGCAACCTTTCACTATAAAGTCACTATCTATAACAGAGTAGATGGTGAGTGACAAAGCCAATGGTATTGTAGCATTTGTGATAGAGCCCAAGTACATAACTGCTGAAAGCTGTTAGCAACGTTGTAGGGAATCGTAATCAGGGCATGCTGCTGCTCATGTCCAAGGGCTATCTGCATGATTACTAGATTAAGTTACGGAAGAAGTAAGGGGGTAAATCTGGGTAGTTTGACATCTTAGAGAAAGGTTGAAGAATACCTATACTCTGAGGCCGAACGACACCGTTCAACATTATTGAATTCGGAAAGGTTGAACCATCCAACCAACTAAGTAACTAAGTAAAAACAAAAACAAAACCAAAAAATTACAAGCTTTCCTTACCTGATATTTGCTTCTGACTCTCCAACATACTTATTGAGCACCTCTAGAAGAAACGTATGGCGATGTGTTACATGTACGAAGAACTTTACCCATAGGCAACAATATTAACCTCTCAACATCAGCTATTATTATAAAGACAAGACTGTTTTAGTGGAAAAAGGATAACTCGTAAAGCTCATACAAAACTACGTCCGGGACTAGAGTGACGTATTTTCCATATCCTCACTAGTGAGGATATCGATGGCGTAATTTCCCACTTTTACACTGTTTTCTGTGCAAAAGATCTCAAACTAAAAAATGTCTTGTCCACGCAAACTTGTTGGCATTACAGAATAAGGCAAACTGAGAAAACTGAGCTAAGTATCACGAAATATGTAGTTCACCAAAGTCGGTCTGTCGGTATGTCTTGACTGCAGAATGCCTTAAATGTCATCGTTAGGAGCAAAAGAGATCTTTTGGCAGCTATCTCACTTGCAAAGTTTACATGCATAGAGAGACTCGAAGAAGTGACGTTGATTTTCAGCAAATATGTAAGCACATTGTTGCTGATAATCCTATCTGGAGACAGACCAGTTCGTAATGCCCGGGGCAGGCAGGAACGAAGAGTCAACAAAAGTCAAACTCTTTAAGTGCATAAGAGTGTCAATGAGAGTTCACGAATAAGAGGCCAAACTACAGCGAGAGTTTCAACTACTGTCTATTGTAATTAAAATCTGACAATCAAGACATTTCAATGGACATCTGGGAGGCAGCATGGCCGAGTGGTTAGGGCGTCGCACTTGAAATCCGGAAATCCCCGCTCTGACCACTACCTGAAGTTGTTTCTCGGTAGACCCGAGTTCAACTCCTGGGCCGTACTTGTAAAATAGCCATCTGGTTTGCCTCCTATAGCAGCTGGGATTTTTAACCTGTTATTTTGAATTTATAGTATTTGTTTCTCATTATTTGAGTGGTGTGCCTGCAAACTAGCTTGGTAGCTAAGTGCACTCCACTATAAACAAAGCATTTGACATTTGACCTTTGACACAACAGTAATCCCACGTACAGAGCGGTTTTCAAATGAGTATCGTAAAACCAAAACCAATGTAATCACTCTATCCAATCACAATGGGAACAAAACACAAAGTGAACTAGCCTGTTCCAGGCTCCGAGATAGTGGGGAAAGCGCGAACTGAGAAAACGAGTACGAAAAAACGCGCGGGGGCTGGAAAGGGACACCCCCTTTTTCCCCCAGGCTCTCGCGCGCGTATCATTTTCGCGTTCCCTTTCTGTTCGCACCGAACCTACTATCTGAGAACCTCGAACAGGCTAAAAGTGAACCAAGCATAAATCGAAGCAAATACACGTAATTAGCGTTAACTAAGCGCGGAAAAACGCGTGCGAGCAAGTCACGACTGGTTTTGGTTTTACTTCTGATTGGTTAAGAAAGTGGCGCGAGCTTTTTTAACCAATCAGGGAGCGTAGTAAAGAAAACCAATCAAACACAACATTACTCTCGACACTCAATTGAAAACTGCTCTAAAAAACGACTTAAATAATTTACCTGGTCCACTGATTATCTTAGGTTCTCTGGTGTTTAGCATCTTGCCAATTTGTCGAGCCATCAATGTTTTGCCAGTTCCTGAAATCCACCGTAATGTTATTTTTACTTGAAGCAACTAACAATCTTACCATTAATAGGAACCACTTTAATAGTCCAGGAGGTTCAGGCTACTTTAAGGTTAGCAGCAAACATAACCTATTTTAAAGTTAGTGAATCTACATGTTGCGGCTCAAAATTGTTTTTGGATTGCACTTACTACTCTCCTACGCAGCCGTTTTTAGCGTCGTCGCAAATTTCCCTTTCGTGCACGGTTGTTGCCATTTTTAAGACACTTCTGAACTGTTATTGAAAATTTTTCTACTGAAAAGAAAGACATTCACAACCCAGAATCGAACTGGCCCTTTCGTATGCTTATCTCTCTCCCTTACCGCTACACTACCACGTCAATCCGCCACAATTCCGAAAAATTTAAGTAAATATTATTATTAACTGTCTTTCGTAACTGATACTTCTGTGACAGGTGACCCTAGCACTTTCTCGAACTTTTAACGTAAATTCAACTTGGGCTTAAACTTTGTTCTTTCTTAGACTATTTCAAAATGTATTTGTTGCCTTTTTGTAACTTAATCCAGAGCATATATTACATATACCATGACTAAAGGCTTGGTTACCAATGATGCCATCGACCGTCAAAAATGGCAACGACCGTTTACGAAAGGGAAATAGGCAAGCGTCATCATGCAACGCTCCTCCCAGCGTTGCGTGACGACACTAAAACGGCTGCGTAGGAGACTATGCGCTTCCATGTATTTAACACGATTTCTAAGATGCTCTTTGACAATCATAGCGGTACCTGGAGGCCCATGTAACAGAATTCCTTTGACATGCCTCAGTCCTAAAAAAAGGAAACACACAACGTTTTATAAATTATATCTGCTAGGAAAACTAATAATTGACTTCCTCAATACTAGCCATCAATGCAAAATGTAAGCTGACTATTGATAAATTAACAGAGACTAATAACCACATATTCAATTATCTTAAGGAACTCTTAGAAGATACAGTGTGGTAGTAAATGCAAATACTTACCTAGCTTGTCTACAACTTCTGGTGGAAAAAGTCGTGTTGCAAAAGCTCTTCTTATGATGTTGGAGAATTCCTGGTTGAAACGAAAGTAATGTAATATTAAAGGAAAATCTTCTACAACACAGATTTTTTTCACACTTTTGCTACAGTCAGATAATGAGTTACCATGTCAGAAATGCATAAAATATTATACTGGGCGGTCACCGACTTCGTTTTTGAAATAAGGCACATGGAAAACTACCCCAATTAAGCGGGTCTGTTAAGTAAATAATTCGAGCCGATGTTATCCATTCAGTTAAACGCCACCTTTAAGACGAGTTTTTGCCAGCACTATGCAGCTAAAATAAGAGCAAAATTCCATGATTCGTGGGCAGAAAAGTTGACAAAATCGAACTTCCATTCCACACATTTTCTTCAATTTTTCCTAAAACTTATATAACCAATAAAGAAAGTGATCTATCAAAAGAAAATCTGGGGTTACCGAACATTAAAGAGCTAAACCCGTGCATATATACTGAAATGCCCACAGCGTTATGTATCTCTAAGGCCCCGGCTAAACGATCAAACATTTTCGTCCAACACGGTGTTCACACAAACTGTTTAGTGGCTAAACGGGCAAACAATGTTTGACCAAACATCGGACAATGGAAAACGATTTAGATGCAAAGTTGAGACAGGCGGCTAAACAGTAAAAGATGTTCATCCGACACGATGCTGGACGAAAATGTTTGATCGTTTAGCCGGGGCTTAACATTTCTTCAACAGCGCGTGTGCACGATGCAAAGTGAATTGCATGCGGAGTATGGACGCGCAGAATTAACAGTAAGTGCGAACATCCTTAAACGGCTTGATCTAAGAATCTTAGATAGGATGGGTACAAATGTGACAACTTGTACTTGATACTTCAAAAGCTGACGCATGATACATTGTGTAGTACACATTTAGCAAATTAAAACAATCACCGAATGAGGTGTCCTGGTAATCTTGTCTCTTCTTTGTTTTCTTTTTTTCATAACTTTTTGTTAAGTTTGAATGCACTTCGACGTTTCAAATAAAAAATACAAGTTCAGGTCTGATGGTGGGAGAAATGTACCCTGGCCAGGACTCTTTTGAAAATATCCCACTTCATTTTTTTCTGAATCATCTCAGCGGTCCGGAATCCTAAATCCTTGAATCTGATTGGCAAACGACGCGCGCTCCAGCGGTCCGGATTTTCCCATCCGACCCCGCGAACGGACCGCTGTAATCCGCGGGAAAACTTGAAGTGAAATCATTTTACACCAGCACAACAAAACGTTGGATTTTTCTTCTTAAAATGGTACTTTTCTCTCACTAACCGTTGTAAAGTGAAAGGAAAAATCAGCAATGAAATAAAAGGCCTGGTTATTCTCCGAAAAAGCGAGTATTCCTATGTTTTTGTCAAGAAAATTTTGCTGGCTTGCTTTTTTCAAGTTTTAGTTTTCTTATTGACACTTAAAGACTACTGCAGCAGTAGTCTTTTGACTTCCGTTTCTCGGTTGAAATTTCGTTTTTTTCCTTGGAGATCTCTTTTCTAATCTCGCCGCATTTAGCTTCATTCAAGACAATATGATTATTAATGATTGTTAGCTAAAATAGTCAAACAATAAACCTCGCAACGCTGTGTCTTGGATCTACAAGAACTGCTGCATGTCAACAGGTTTTTATACAGTTTAGTTTTCTCTAAGTATCGATTTGCGAAAATCTTGAGACAAGAAAAAACAAAAATGTTTAAAATACTAAGATACACAGTGGAATTTGTGGTGTGTAAGCCTTAGTTTTCACTAAAAATCTTACTTGTTTTAAAGATCTTTCGGTACTGAAAACCAAATTTAAACGTGTGATTTCATTTTCAACAAGACAAAGCTTATTTCTTTACTGTTGCTATGAGACGTCGGGGTTTGTTCTTAACGCTTATTGTTTTATGATATATTTTTAGTTCTGTTTTATCGTTAGTCTATCCTTTATCCCTACAGTTTGCTTGCGGCTCTTTTTCGTAAGATTTATAATTTTAACTTTACTTTGATCGTGGGAACTAGCGCACGTAGAAGGACTGTTTACAAACAGTTTTCAAATCAATTCGCCCGATCGTTCCACCTCCAACATTACATAAAAAAATAAACACGTTATTCACCGGCCTTGGTCGGTCCGTATAGGGAAAAACTGTGCCCTCGGTCTTGACTACGGCCCTCGGCCTGGACCTTGGGCCGTACAGGGCCGCCTCAAGACCTCGGGCACAGTTTTTCCCTACACGGACCTCCCGGCCGGTGAATAACATATATAGATCGGCCATTGAATAACATAATAATAGTCAAAAATAGTTCATGGTAGCTAAGAAAACCATGATCCATATCCTAATTGTCTAATTTTGGGCAAGCAATCGTACAGTTTTTAATTAGCCTATTTACACTAAACTTACACACCTTGTCAAGTCCTCCAATTCCCAGCTTTGTAAAGTCCCAGTCTCGACTGATAATGGACTGTGTAGCAGCTTTCCTAAGATGTCAACAAGAAAGTGATGTCAAGGCCACTGCTTGACATCAACAGAGCCAAAGCAAACCTTAACAAATGTCAGCATAAATTATGGGACTGGTAGTAAATGTAGCTCAAATTCACAAACTACATGTAGTCTCTTTTTGTTTATCCGGTGTTTACGCTAGTTCATTTCACCTATTTAACGGCACAGAAGTCGGGTAAAGAAAATTCGTTTGATCTCAGTGAGATTCAAACTCATGAGCCATGATACTGATCACTGTTGCTGTACCATCTGAGCTTCAAGGTCAAATAGGAGCAGGTTTTTGGTAATTGAGATCGTAGTAATTCACAGCTATGACAATATTTCCACATTGTTGATGAGAAGAGACCTTGTTCATGGTTAAATTAAGAAGGGCACAGGAAACGTTTAACAACACTTGACACCAAGTTCGACTACAGTAATGTACACAATGTAATTGTAATACGTTACCCTTTGGCTGTTCCTGTCAGATTCAACACTGACCCCTAAAAGAGTACAACAAAATGTGTATGGAAAAAAAAATGGTTGAGGAATTTTATAGCCACACTCTTAACTGACTTGAAAATTAAAGGGAATGGTTCCAAACTTTTAGGGCTTGTCTGTAAGTTGCAATAAGTTTGCAACTTGCACACAAGTGCCAACACTAACATCATGTCCAGCAGTTTCCCATCGATGAAAAAAATATTCAGTAGATTTCCTAACCCAACACAACAAACACAGAACTGTGTTCACTTGGTATGAATTGAATTCCACGCGTATGAATGTTTGGCCTATCCCTTGAGCTTAGTTGTTTCCTCTTGCAATGTAAACAGATCTTTGCGTGCTTCTCAATGAGGGTAATTTCAATGCCTTAAATTATGTAACCACAGCAACAATCCTCTCACAAACTTTAGTTTCTTACAAGCCTTCATTCTTCAGACAGTAGACTACATGTGTCGACTACATGTAATTTGCAATAAATTAGGCGAGTTTAAGGCAGTTTCTGTGATCCTCTCTTTGGCTAGAACACTGTGGTAAGACCCACAAGTAATAAACTTGACTTGACTTGACTTGACTTGATCTCAAGTTCAGGCAACATGTACATAACAGTGTTCACTAACAAATGCTTGCACATAAACTGTACCCACATGCAGTGTGTAATAAGGGTCTATCAACTACAGTGTAAATGTATTACCTCAGCCCTCTCAAACAAGACTTGAGTGTTTCTTGTAATCAGACCCATTGCCACCTAAAACACAAAAAAATGGTAACTGTTTTACCGACATTTAGACTTTTTCAACAGACTTCAATCAAACGCAATTTAATACAAAACTCTGAACCAGTCCTTAATGAGGCCTTCTCCAGGAATGTGTACATGTACACCATCTGAATTTTGAAACTCATAACAATACATATCCCAATTTCATCAGAACTTTGCCCAGTGATCTTGATTATTTTTGTTTCTGTCACAATCCGGTCACCAGAGCAACAAGAAGTGGTGTACAGTATACATGTATAACAATATTGTTACATACTGTATAACATGTAAATGAGACATTTGTTACATACATACATATAACAGATATAAATGCTGTTATTACCCCGCCGTCAGGACGGGGTCTAGTAATACCCATTTTTTTCCGTGGTTTTTTTTTTTTTTTGGTGGTCACTTGCCCCAGACCTCCGGTTTTCGCTCGGCCAAAGAAATACTCGCCGTGTCTTTCGCTACACAGCCAAGGGCTTTTATCTTGAGTGACCGTAACATATTTTACACCCCCGGGGGGGAGACAACAACGGCGGGGTCTAATGCCCCTGGGGCTTTTCTTGTTTACACAATGTTCTAGTTATATGTACTATGTAACGTATGTAACAAATGTCTCATTTCAGTTAGCCATAATGACTTACACATAAGGTTACTATAAAATAACCATAAATGATGACCTATTTTTTGACTTAATTTTAGTACAACTGGTTTCTGATTTTTTCTTACACCTTTCCTCACTTTTAGAACAAGAATGATTTTAAAAGCGCCTTATTTAGTTATTTCTCAGGTCACTAAATCATAAAGCTGTTGGTAAAAAAACTGTAGTAACTTCAAGACAACTAAAACATTCAAGAGTTTTTTGTACAACCCATGATGTATTTTAAATAATCAATCAATTATTGGATACTTCTTGATAAAAACACTTTAATACACATACATTTGTTCCTTGAGAAGGCTTTGCTTTTGCAGCACCAAGAAGACTGACATCAATAACTATTGGTACAAGTTAGACAAAAACACACAGTTTATGTTGTAGGTGTATTAAATTCAACCATTGACCTTGAATCAAGTATTGTACACATGCAGTTGTTCAACATCATCAAAAAGCCCTACCACCCACCCCCCCTTGTAATCCTATTGGCCCACAAAGGGTGGGGGATGCTTATTTCAATTAATGAAATAACCACAAGAACATCTCAAAGTTACTTTTTCAAAATAATGCTCCAAGGGTGACTGACTTAAGCACAAAAGAAATTGTGCATTGAACACTGCACATTGTATTAACATAACATAACATAACATAAAAAATCTTAATTCGTCTTGACTTCACAAACATCAAGTTTTAACCATCAAATTTGTCACTGAACTAAGCTGTCTAGCTAGGGTTACAAGTGAAAAGACTCGGTCATTTTTTAAATCTAAATTGTTACATAATATATTAAGGGGTACATAGCAGAACCCTCTAATTAAAAGTGATTTGCACAGATACATACACTGTACATTTTATATACAAGTATTTACCCATTCTATGAGTAAAGTGTAGGGTGCTCTTCTCTTGTGAGCCTTCAGCCTGTGCTGGAGCCCCACACTATCAAGTTTTTACAATATTTACTGTACAATAATCCAGCAGAATTGCCTCAACCGAACAGAGATCAGGCTTCGAACCACCTTCCTCTGATGTGCCAAACAAACAACTCCATGAAAACACCTACCTTCCATGCTCTTTACCACAAGAATGAGGTATTTCTTATCTTGGAAAGCAAACACAGCCTATTCATTGATGAAAATATATATTAAAATACATGTAGACAACTTTAATGTACATGTAACAAGTTAATAAAACAGCAAATGCACAATGCAAATTTCAGAGCCTTGAGTTCTACCTGTTGTCCCACAGAGAAAGCTTGGTCAAGAAATTGGTGTGTGAACTCTTCTGCCATCTTGTTTGTATCATAAGCATCATTGTTCCCCCTTTAACAAAACAGAAATGACAAACACAATGCCATTTAGGGCTTCACTTGGACATAGTGGACATACAGTAGAACCCTGGTAACTGGAATTTTGAAGGGAAGCGAAAAACAGTTCGAGTTAGCGGGGGTTCAAGTTATCAGGGTTGATTGAATGTTCAATCTGCCATATTAATAATTGATATTTTACTGATTTTTCGGTGCTTCAATATACAATACCGGGCAACTTATTGCATCAGAAACTGTAACACGATTATGCATTCTTATGATAATACAGTACTGTGAATGCAACTTACAGTGTAGTTACAGTGTACGCTCAAGATCATAAGATCGGGAAGTGACTGTCAAATACATGATCTGTCCGTTGCACTAATTAAAATCAAATTATTGCTTTAGTGTTAGTTTTTGTGTGTAAATGCAATCCGTGGTGAGATGCAAGAACCAGAATTCAAGTTATCGGGATAAATTTTGATCAAGGGAAATGAAATTTAGTTCGAGTTAGTGGGGAATTCGAGTTATCCGAGTTCGAGTTAACCGAGTAAAAATGACTGAAAAGTGGGGTCAAATCCAAGGGAAATGGGCCTTAGTTTGAGTTAGCGGGGAAGTTCAAGTTATCCGAGTTCGAGCTAGCAGGGTTCTACTGTACTGCAAAATTGGTTGGTCACATCCACCATCCTGGATTTTGAATCCACGGGCTTAATGCACACTATGTGTACATGGCAATGAAGGGATTTTGCAAAGCATTACAATGTACATTACATGTACAGAGAAATTTCACATCCAGAAACTTGGTCAACCAGGAATTCAAATTGATTCTAATGATCTAATTTTCAGGCTGTAACTGGGTAGGGCAGCATGCCATTATTATTATTATTATTACTATTATTATTTAATTTCTATTAGTACCTTTGTGCTTAAACTTAAATGACTGAACCAACAAATGTACATGTACGAAAAACTGACAATGCGACTCCAAGCTTTCCAACACTGCTTAATCTCAAATTCGACCAGTAAACCCATTGCCAGATATTGTGAGCTGTTCCTACATGTAACTGGGCCCAACTAGGGATCTTATAAGATGGCGTTTACATGTAAGATCCTTTAGGACCCAACAGGGCCATCCATAATCTCACAGGATCTGGAGAAGAATCTTGTTTCTTCAAAATCTTACAGAATTTTACAACCTGATTTCTAGAAAGATCCTTGGTAGAATTTGGATATAAATTATTATATATAATAAATGTAGGATCCTAGGTGAAACCAAAACAGCCTGAGAGAGTTCTGGATTTTCATGTTATCTTGTTTAGCATTATCAGTATCGCAGGTCAGTTTTTGTCAGCACATTAATTCTTTGAAAGTCTGAGCTTTGAAAGAGCAAACATACATGACATCACTGAATCTACCTTGCTTTCTGGAGAAAGTCTGCTTCCACTGTAATAGTCGACAAGTAGCATCCTTCGCCAAATCTAAAAGGTACAACTGAAAAAGGAAGTCTGCTCAATAACTTTAAAGTAGAAAGACAAAAATGGTAAAAAATGAGATTTGAACAAGGTTGAAAACATGACAACTACATGTACATGCATGCACAGCTCAGATACATTATGTACAGTACTGGCCTTGGAGATTGCAGCACCTACTACATGCACATAAAATGCACACACTAGAAGCCATGGACTGCCAATGTTACAAAAAAACTATTTTTTGAAACATCAAATTTCTTTATTTGCCGAGCTTTTAAGGTCATTGCCCTGTATTGCATTGTGCATCCTTACTGCGTACGATTTGCTGCATCGTTAGTGCACGCTCACAGCGCGCGCACGTCCAGGGCCCAATAGGTTTCCTATGAGGCTTAAGCTAACCAGAGAAAAGAAAAGTCATTTACTCTTAAAGGGGCATAGTCACGAGGATTTCGTAGATTTTTTATCAAAACTGTGATAAACTTATCGGTAGCTAACTTTCTATATGCCCAACATTGTGTTTGAACATTTAAAGGAACACATTAACTTAATTTCTTTGAGAGAAAACAAACCATGACCATTTAATATCGATTTAAT
The DNA here is from genome assembly GCA_964017195.1 of Siderastrea radians. Classification (NCBI taxonomy): domain Eukaryota; kingdom Metazoa; phylum Cnidaria; class Anthozoa; order Scleractinia; family Rhizangiidae; genus Siderastrea; species Siderastrea radians. Next base: position 17,043,740 of record OZ024899.1, read on the forward strand.
GTCAACACGCTGAAAAAAATTGAAAAGTTTAGCCTCATTTTTTCAAATTTCAATCCATTTCCATCCGTGCCATCCGTAACAACAGACAACAGAAAATAGTTTCAGTGAAGTAATATAGTCTTTGGTAACAAAACTAGACCATTATTTGTGGGTGTTCATTGATGTGAAGACATATTTTTGATTCTTAAAGTGAACTAAAATAGCGTGACTATGCCCCTTTAAACAAGCATGGTAACCTATCTTTTTTTCCACATATTTTTGACCTACCTTTCATCCTCTTTTTGTTCAAAGAGTAAGAAAAAAAACACATGTTTGAAAAAAATTATTACTAGAAACGCGCTACTCATGGAGATGAAATCAGGACCTCGAGAACACGCACGTGAGGAAGGTTTAAAGTCAATTTCATCTGATGCTTCGAGCATTTGCCAGAAAACATCTAGTACATGTAAATTGTTCCTTGTTATCGATATTTGACATCAAGTACATTGTTTCAAGATTTGCTTTTATTATGTGCTTCCTAGTAACGTAAACTGATTAAATAAATGTGTTTGTTAGGCGAAATTGTATGGAATTATGGGGTAACTTGAGACAATATCTCGTAAACAGACATGGGGACCTATTCTTTTTATTTTATATTTCAAAACATTGCACGATAGATAACAACTTGTGAAAGTTTGACAAAAATCGTATGTTAAATTTTATTTCGGGGGAATGACCTTAAAATCTGATAAAGTTGAAAAGTCACTTTTTTAGTAAAAGAAAAGAAGTTTTTTTTAAATTCTTAACAGGTGAAAAAATGCCCTCTAAACTTGCAAAATTATGGGTGGCAAAAATTTTTATTAGGCAGCACTTATAACAAGACATCAAGGATCAAATGGTATAAAGTTTCATCGTATACTGTATGTTTTGAAACACTTTTAAAATCACAAATAAGAAAGGAAAAACACAGTAAAAGCACACATCATACTATTCTCTGTTTCAACCACACAATAAACTCATCAACTGGCTACAACTTTTACTTAAAAATGAATTTGAGAGAAATATACAATGTATTAATTACATTAAAATTAATGTATCTTTTCTGAAGTCGGCTTACCATCTATTAAACTATTTAGCTGAACACTGGCCCACTTCCTCTGAAAAAGAAAAATGATTAAAACATTATAAATAATTATGAATTGTAAATCCTTTCCCTCCAATGTATGCCAGAGTTACCAATTAAAAATGATTGATTTTTGGCATCATATTTAAAAAAAAAAATCCCAACAAGAAAAATGAGAGCAGCATGGTAGGAAACATATAGCATACCATATTATTACTTTGTGTCTTTTAGGATTTTCATGCGTCAGATATGCAGCATGCAGGGGTAACAAAAATTAATCACTGCATGGAACTCCCGGATGTAACCATGACATCGCGACATCGGGACAAACAAACCTAACCAACTGCATTAAAGCACTGATCACATGATCATCACTTTAAAAAGGTGAGCAAAATGCTAACTGGCTGGCATGTTCACTTTTAGTAATGACAATTCGGCTCATCTGGTCAATGGGGCACATGACTTGTAGCTAATCAAATCACCTGCACAAGACTGAATCCAACAGATCCAGGTGGCATTTCTTCAGATACTTTGATAGTGAAGACATATCCCTGAGGTGCACTGGTCCGAACCTCAACATGCCTGAAAAAAGGAACCAAAAAGTACATAAGGTTGTTTTGACCAGTTGATTACTATGACACCTGAAAAGTAAATTGTTGTTATACACGTACAAGAAAAAACCCTGAATACCTTTTTACCCTGAATACCATTATCGTAGCTATCATTATCAAACTTTTAGAGCTGCTCAATCCATGGAAAATGTAAGCAAAAGGACTGCATTGATGAAGCCAGCTCAGCCCGCCATTTTTTCGCGGATAATTAGTCTGCTATTTTCTACATAATTCTTTCAGAGTTAAATGAATGTGTTCATGGTTTCTGGCCTTCAACAAGAGTCACAAACTCAAGTCATGGGTATGTACTGGTGTACAACAAAGCTGTTTCAGGTGTAGCAAGGTTTAACCTCAGAAAATGAATCAAGATTAACAATGTTACTTGGGTTGCGTGCTGTTGTATTTCACAATCTCAGACTTAAAAATTTCTCTTTTTCAAATTTTTTCTTTGTTAGTGCAATATGTAATTTCAGTAATCAACTGAAGACAAACTAATTCACTTCAACCCTCTCCCAGAATTACCTTTACACATACCATAAGTCAGAACATGATTTCAGGGAGTTCAGAAGCTCATTTCAAACAGATCTGGCTGTATGTCACCTCAGTTAGGAAAGACATTCAAGGTGAGTGCAGCATTTAGCTTATTTAGTTACTTACTTTACTTTCACAAGGCTAAAATCATTTTTTGTTCACGATAAGACATTTTTGTCAAAGCAATAATATGTTTGATGGGCACTTGTGAGGTTGGTTGAAAACATTTTCAAGGTTGAGCTGTACTAAAGGAAAACGGTAAATGCCGTGAGATATTCCCATGAAATGACGTCTAATAATGTAATAGTAACAACTCTATTTTGGCGAATGCACGCAGGATGAGCTTACTTGCCAAATTTAAAATTTGTTCAAAGTGCCTAAAATAGTCTAAGATCGGGAAAAACGGAATCAAACGGCCGTTATTCATGAACATAACGGAAGTCCTAACCTGAATGCGTAAGTGTGAGGTGTTCAATGAAAATCTTGTGAAGTTGCTTAGATTGCATATTTCAAGATTGACTCGACTAACTCTTTCATTTTTTGATACATTTTTACAACATTCAACTTCAGTTATCAGTTCGCGACAAAATAATTCCTTAGCCGTTTGTCATACGTTAGGTCCTCATATTCTTAATAAGCCTTTACAATATTTTTAGACTGCTTGAAAGATAAAGGACTAAGTTTTACGATAGCTTAACTTTAACCTCAATCTTGTTACACGTCACGAAGTTCGCTATCGATCAATTCGATCACTTACTTTACTCTCTCGGGGCTGAAATCATTTTCGTTGACGACGAGACAGTTTGATAAAGATAATCTGTCTGAGGGGCACTTAGATACTTTCATCTGAACCATCGTGGAGTTGGTTAATACGCGTTACTTGAAGACGACAAATCAACAGCATCCAGCCGCCATCTTTGCAGTTATTCACTTCTCGCCCCAGGCTTCAGAGCCGCTGAACTCGGCGCTCCTCGGCACCAGGACACCACAGGAATACCACTCAATACCACGTAGGTTGTGGATTGTGGATTGTGGACTGTGGACTATGGACTCCTTTTCACTGTTCACACGTACATGTACGCTGATCGAAAAGGCTACAAGGTAGGGACTGGTCATAATGTTTGGATGGAAAGAAAGAAAAATTCATCTTGCGGGGACCCCATCTCCTGATTTTGCCTGATACTGTTATCCAGAATGGTAAGGGACTCCGCCTCAAATGACCTCCACGTACCCCACAGCTTTATGGAACCCCATTTTAATTACTGCTGTTATTATTTGGCCGTGTGGCGCAGTCTAGCCAGTGTTGGTACTGAGGGCCGACCACGTCGTTAGCGACTATAGTAGTGTTACGTTGTATGAGCACAACGTAGGATGCAAGTCGTGTAGACCAGGTTACTGTGTAAACAAAAGGTCGATTTAAGACGATAGATTTTTGCCTGCGACTGTCGTATGCGACTTTTGTGGCACACGCTGCTCGTGTCAAGCAAAGATCGTAAAAAACTCGTCATTCTAACATTTTGATTGTGGCTACGACATGTCGTGGAGTTTTAAGGCATGCAAAATCCTACGACATTTTTCGTGTTGTGTACAGCTTTCGTAAGATGTTGTACGTCTGATTTAGACGACACCATTCGTGTTGCAGACATTACGTGAGCAAGTCGCATACAACAGTTGTAACCAAAAGTCGTACCGTCTAAATCGGCCCTAAGTGTCCGGCTCTGCGTCCACTCCTGTTCATTTTCTGCACGGCACAATACATTAAGTTTATGGCAGCGGAAGCACACTTGGAAAAATTTCGGAAACATTTTTAATTGCCTATAAAACCAAACATACACTGAAAAATAACCCTTTAATGAAAACTGTCATAAGTGTCATATACTTCAGATATTATTTCAAAGGAATTTTTGGGGGGAGGGGGGCTGGGGATAGAGTGGAGGGAAGTAGGCTGGAGGGAAGAACTATAATTAAAAAATTCTTCTAGTGGTGGTTGATTAATTCTATATCCTTAAAATTAATGGGGCTGGGTATAAATTCGTTAAAATGAACTCTGATGGACCCCTTTAACTACCAGTTTGATAGTTTTACCTTATTCACAAGACAAATGAAAATTGTCTCCTCCCTCCTTCTTCTCTCTTTCACCACTTTCCCATATATATAATTACCCGGTCCCCTGCTGTTAGGCGAACAGTTGACAATTATCTGACTTGATTCCTGCGTTCGGTTCTCTGGAAAGAAACCCTGCCTTCGAATTGACAGATTTCAGTCCGTTTTCCGACGTTTTGAATAATCTGTGAATTAAAGGCCTCCCAATGTACATATAAAAACGATTGAAAAAACTTGTAGGTGTGTATGGGGCTAACGACTGACAAGCATTTGCAACGCAGTTCCTTCTTGTGTTTTAGAATTCGTTATTTCTCATGGTTTTTGCCATGAACTAGGACCATAGAAAATAAAGGGATCAAAATTGAAATCCTAGAAATAGCTTACAGTCTATTTACAGACTGCGATAGCCTAGCAGTTGCTTTCGTTCTAAGAATGTGGGTACTCACAAGTTGGAACAACTGTCGCAAAAATAGGGGCTGCTTTGCAGTTTACTCAGAACTGAAGGTCAGTGGTTCGAGGCCCAGTCCCTGCCATCATTTTGTTTCCTTAAAGAAGAAACTTTACCCCACATTGTCTCTCTCCACCCAGGTGTATAAAATGGGTACCGGCGACATACTGCTGGGGATAACCCCGTGATGGACTAGCATCCTATCCAGGGGGGTGTAACAGTATTCTTAGTTGCTTCATGCTGACAGAAATCGTGATAGGCTGTGTGGGCCTTATTGGCTCAGGAGCGACTTTACCTACCTAAGTACCCTACCTTTGCTGTCTACAAGAAAAATCATAAAAACACCAGCAGTGATCAACGAAGCTGAGAGTTTAAGAAAACAATTATTACACTCACGCCTGTTGGATATGAGGATGAGTTGCCTATGAAATTATAATCAACTCGGCGCTGCATGCCTTGATGGTTATTTGTCACCTCAAATTCAGCATGCGCTCGTGAAACAATTGTTAAGAGTCAAGAGTTATACGTACACACCATAACTGGAGTTACGACTGGCCAAAATGAGTTAAAAGAAGAAATGTTCAAGTCGTGTTTTACTCAGAAAATTCTGGGACCTCCCAACGGGAGTCGAACCCATGATCTTTCAGGTGGCGGGGAACACGATGCGTTGGGGACTCCTGCTAAGCAAGGCCATGTAACTAAGTCCCTACACCTTTGGGAGCGAATCTTTTAATGAGGGAATTTTTTCATTCATCAACTTTTGTAGATCCAGACCTTTCTTTAACTTGGGGCCCAAGAAGCTATGGAGTTTCTTAGATAAAAGAGGAGGGGCTAGAGGCCGGGCGTGGGGGACACCCGAGACTCTCCCATCTACATCTGCCACAGGCAGCTAAACGTAGGAAGAAAATTTAAACGACAACTCTGAGTATTAATGTACGCTTATTTCTTCCAAAGCTGCTTGAAATGAAGATTAAATAAAAATCCCAAATTTCATTATACAAGCTATTGATAAACACACAAGACCACATGAAAGTTAGACTAAGAGCCGTCCTTCATTCCGCGCAGGGAGAGTTAGATGAACTTGGAAACGAGTACAAAAGTCAACTTACCACCGTCTGCGCCACATTTCCACGCGGCAGGCGACTTTCGTAAGCGTTCTCGAGTTCTTCTCTCTCGACTCTCCCTAAGCTGAAGAAGGGAATGCTCAAAGTCTATGTAAAAATAATACTCGGTGGCTTCCAGTCGCGTGTCTACACATGGGAAATCTGAAAAAAGCGCGAAACCAAGAAACCCTCAAGTTGTTCGAGGTCGGACCGCTAGGAGTTAAAGTGGTAACAGTCCCGGGGGATTACAGCTCGGATTTTTTTTCTCCGAACCCTATGTACAGTTATCAAACACCGGTTTTCAGTCCTCTTCTCTAAAATCCATACCCATTTTCAGAACCCAGTCATACCGTCCCATTTTCATACCTTCAGTCCAAAATGGTTAAAATCCATACCCATTTTCAGACCGGCTGTTTAGCTTATGCAAGGAAGTAACAGGAGGGGTGCTGAATATGAAAAGCTGAAGGATTCTACTAATGCTGCAAAGTAAAAGCATAATTTTCAGGCCTGAAAAGGACGATGCCAAACGTGTTTTCCTATTGTGTTACCAAAACGTACTAATGATTAAGTACCTTTGTTCACGAAAAAATTACGCCAAGGAAACCAAGACAAAAGCATCAAGTCATTTTTTGAAAGGAGAGCGATCTATAATAAGTTTTTGACGATTTTGCAAGACAACCGCAGTTGGTCCGCAGTTGTAACCCATTTCCATCCTGGCCTTCCTTAGCGAAAAACACTTACTATTAGATTCATTCCACTAGTATAGTGTTTGAACAAAACTTGACCATTACCTCAGGCCAGTTAAGGCATGGTTTCGGCTAATTTGCATAAAACCTCCCCATAACTCTGCGGGAATTTGCCGAAAAACTCTCTAACTTGGCAAGTGGAAAACCTAATGACCCTAACTCAGTTTTGACTTCAAGTGTCAATCAGTTGGATCACGTGACCAGTAAAGGCTTAATAACGGTTAAAATGGTGAAAAAGAGTGAAATGGGGAATATAAAATGAAACAGAATCAACTCTTTTAGGGTGTCATTCTTTTACATGCTAAGGGGTCATCATAAATTCGCTTTTTAAACGTGTCCATACTAAGTAGGAATCCTGAAAATGATGAAAATAGGTCACGTGACTTAATTGATGCTTTAATAATTTCTAATATAAATAAAATAGACAATCTCACAAGGCGAATTCATTTTAAGCTCTTAGAATGTAAAAGAAGGACACCCAAAAAGATTAAATTTTGTTTCATTTTATGTTCCCCTTTTTACTCTAAAGATTTTAACCGTTAATCATCCTTCACCGTTCACATGACGCAAATGTTAGGCACTTAAGGCTAAACATTGATGTAAGGCCATCAAGTTCTAAATGGGTGCCAAGTCTGGGAGCTTTTCAGCACAAATGTCCTCAAAGTTATGATCAGTTGAGTAGATTTTAGGCAAATTAGGCTGTAACCATGCCCTAGGTGGCCTGAGTACTGTTACGTTTTCATTATTGTAAATGTTACTTTCGGACTTTCCAAAGTGTTATTAATCTAGTGGACATATAGTCTCTTCAAGTTCTAACGTTAAGAACAGGAAACTCAACTCTATGAAGACCTGCCGCCAATCTCATCGACACTCAGGGGGCATAGACTACACATCTTGGGCATTGCCGAAAAAACAAAGATAAAATTGCATCGCGAATTTTTTTCTAGGGACCATCTCAAAGAAACGAGTCTAGAGTGCACCCGCTACAATATGTACAATGACTAGTTAGAGTGTGGCAAGGGTGGCTCCGGTTGCAGTTTCTAGCTAGAGACAAGAGACGATATGCTAGAGATCATGAAACAATTTTCTGACCGAAACGGCTTCACAAAAAGCTGAGCAAGAGCTCTCGAACTGATGATTGACGATGGATGTCAACAAGTCGAGGCAGCGATATTATTTTAATTCTGTCAATTTTATTGTTTGCCGCTTTTATTTAGTTACGACAGACAAAAATAAGAGAGCTACACCAAAAACAAACTTAAGGCTTATATTTCAAAGCGCGTACGTAAAACAGCCTCACTAGCCATTGAATTAAAATCCCTCGAATTAAGAGAGATAAAAAGACGGGAAAGTAGGGAAGTTTCTTCTTGTTAGAAGTAGTGCTTGGATCATCTCCTAATAATAATGAAAAGAGAACGACTGACTCAATACACCAAACGTTCTAGTTCCGAATTCCAAAACTATATACGTGTTGTGTGCCATTCCAAAAGTCAAATGCTGGTCAGTTTTATTTTACATCAGTTTCTCCGCTAGCTCGTTTCCTAGTCACTTCTTTGTCATTGACAGCTCTAAACGTTCCAGGGCTTCATTATGTGGACACGTTTGCCATTGTGGTGATTACTTTACTTTGTCCAACGATGGATTTCTTTGGCGATCTTCTTGGTCCTTTGTTTGGCTGTTCGGAATCTCTTTTTCAGTTGATTGGCTGCTTGAAAGATCGTCCTTATCCAATGATCGGTTGCTTAGGAGAACTTCTTTATCCAATGATTGGTTGCTTGGAAGAACTTCTTTGTCCAATGATTGGCTGCTTGGAAGAACTTCTTTGTCCAATGACCAGTTGAATGGGATAACTTCTTTTTCCAAAGTGTGGCTGCTTGGACGAACTTCTTTGTCCAATGATTGGTTGCCTGGAGTAACTTCTTTGTCCAATGATTGGCTGCTTGGAAGAACGTCTTTATCAGATGATTGGTTGCCTGAAAGAACTTCTTTGTCCAACGACTGGCTGCTCGGGAGAACCTCTTTGTCCAATGATTGGTTGCTTGGAAGAACCTCTTTGTCTTTTAATTGGCTGCTTGGAAGAACTTTTTTGTCCAATGATTGGGGGCTTGAAAATATTTCTTTATCAAATGAGCTTGGAACATCTTCTTTGTTCATTGATTGATTCCTCAGAACGTATCCTTTGCCTAATAAACAGTCACTTAGAGCAATATCTTTCTCCAAAGATTGATTGCTTGTTCCTCCATCTACCAAATCATGACGGCTTGAAATAGTTTCTCTGTTCTCAGTTGTATTAAAACTTGCAATATCACCTTTGTTTTCCAGGAAATGAATGCTTGGGATAATATTTCTCTCGAGTAGTTGACTGTCTGCAATAGTTTCTTCGTCTGCCAATACTTGAAAGCTTAACGTTTTTTCTTCGTCTATCAACATATGAGAGCTTTGGGTTGTTTCCGTGCTTTCCGATGCCTGGTTGCTATCGTCTTTCAGTTTGCTTTTCTTCGTTCGTTTCTTCCTTTGCTTCCTAAATTGAAGAAGTGACATGATGAGTGCTCTTGTCAGAAGGGCTCACTGCTCATAAATTAACAGGCATCTTTGACATTGTGTCAAAACTGGCAAGGCCAATTATAACTTAAAGTGCACCTAACCCCAAAATATTTTTTACACTAATATAAATCTTTGCACCTATTTTAAAAACATTTCGCCATTATTTGCAGTTTTTGACTTTTTTATGGGCTTCAAAACTTACGACAAACTAAGCACCATTTGTCGCACGACCGAGTTAGAAGGGGCATGGGTCTATTCTTGATTTGACGTCACAAACTGCTTTGCATGCATGTTTACAAAGACTTAAGGAGATGCAAATCAGTTTGTGATGTCAAATCCAGAATAGACCCATGCCCTCACTAGCTCGGTCGTGTACCAGATGATGGCTAGATTTCGTAACTTTTACAGCCTATAAAAAGTCAAGACTGAGGGGGATTTCATAAAAAAAAAGGCGTAATGCTTTTCGAACAGGTGCAAAGAGTTATTTTAGCGAAAAAAATATTTTGGGGTTAGGTGCACTTTAAATTAAAGTTGTTGCGTGTTTGATGTTACAAACGAAACTAAATATAAAGTGCTGTGAATAACAAGGATAAGTTAAGTACTGTAGAATGTTGTTTTTACTTGAACATAGGTATATTTTGATGCGCCTGGTGATGACATGAAATTCATCTCTTCATGCCAAATTCAACTAGTTATCAGTTCCAACTGTCTCTTTTCCTAGAAGTCATAAATCTCTATACCCTGGGCATTAAAAAATACAGCAGTTTTCTTTTTTAAGAAACCTAGTCTCAAGGTCATGAAAAAACTCGGCACATGCCATAAAAGCTTCACCTCTTGCCAAGGATGATACCGAGGCTAGTTCATGGAAACGATGTTGAATCTCATGCCATCAGTGGTTGAAACCTAAATTTCATGCTAGGTATGAAAATATTTGTTTGGCTGGTCTCATGACCGGCATGAATTTAGGTCTCATCCAATTTCATTCCGGCGTGACTTTTTTCCTCGTCTGAAACACAGTCTTCCCTCGGTCGCTCGGTACGGATTGTCCCTGAGCAAAAGAACTTCCAGGACATGAACTTTCCGTAACGTGCCCTACCAAATTTTTCCCTGAATGAACTCCCCTTACGTTTGCTTCTAACGGTGTTGAATTAGAGAGGGCATGAGGGCAAAAATGCGTTATATGCCTAATCAGAGGGAATCTGTGGTCGGTAGTGGTGTATTTTCCCCGACATGCAACTATCCATGAAAAAAGAGCCTTTAATTTTTAAGATCGTTGGAAATATGACCCACGAGGGCATTTTTTCATGCCCCTGATGCCTCTAAAGAGGTTTTGGTGGCTCAAGAGAGGGCTTTATTCATGTGTTGGTATTGAAAGTGGCCAAATATCATATCCATACAATTAAAATGGTGAAAATGGAGCGAAATGTCTCTTTCCAAGCCGTTTGTAAGACTCCCACCCTGCTTTTAGACCCAACTGCCAACTGCCAACGCCCCTCCCCCCCCCAAAAAAAAACAATCCGTTTTTAAAAACGTTAACTGGGAAAAAATGAGCTCCTGTTGGATGGTAAGCTACCCCTTAGTTACGTGTGTCTTATCTCAGCTGACGATTTTCCTGAAATAAAGTTCAAAATGTACCAACCAGTAAAGAAAAATTCCCAAGGCGATCAAGAAGGTCATCAATGATCCCATGGTGGCCATTTCTTTGTAACCAGAGTCTTGGATGTGCACTGCCTTTCGAATAACGATGGCGGGTTTTTCTCGTGGAATGGAAATTTCCTTTGCAGAGTGTGCTTCAATGATTTTGAATGTTAATACTGGATCACTCTCGGATGATAAACTGAATCCCGAAGATTCTGAAAGAAAATCAAAGAGCAGTGAAACATTAACGCTTGCTTTCCTGGGAACGACGAAAATCACACAACAAGATAGAATAAAAAGAAAGTGATAACTCAGGACACCTTGACGAAGTCTGTGAATTTTCCAAAATTTAAAAATTAACGAGATTTACGTAAGTTATGAAAAATCTCGAGACAACAACCAATCCATTGATAAGAGCTTGGGGACCTTTAATGAAATCACGAGAATAGCGAAAATTACAAAAAACAAATTGTCAAAACAACGTCAAATGCATAAGGGAGAGTTCAGGGTAATTTGAAGGAGTCAACAAATTTTTGCCAAATTTTCGCAAAAAAAAAAATAGAAACTAACGTCAGGTCTAATAGCAAGAGTTCAGTGTTCCTTGACGAAATCTGCGAATTTTACGAAATATGCAACATATAACATCTTACCAGAGCAGCCTTTCCCTGAGTAACCTGACTTGCAGGTGCAGTTGAAGCTCCCAGGAATGTTCTTACAGATGCTGTTAGATGGGCAGGGATTCATCTGACATTCATCAATATCTGAGGAATAAAATATACTGCAATTAAACGACAGGTGGATGCGACAGGTGATGAAGTGGTCAGCGCCAGGCTGGTCTCTGCAGCATGTGAAGAAACTAGTCTCCAAAAGAATTGGACTTTTCTCTACACAGGTGTATCACTTTGTTACAAGCAAATGGTTAAGGAATTAGTAATAAAACCACACACACTATGGTGGGAACGCTGCCGTGGACTGACATCCCATTCAAGGGGAGTGGTATAATGTCGTTATTATACCTTCATACTACAGTAACCGGAACTGAACGCCGACCTTGATTAGCAAACTGCCTTGTTACATCCGTCCAGTTGGACCTTACCTTTTAGTCGATAACAATAACTTGTATCAGAGCGCAGTAGACATTATTATTACCGTGGTCTATTCCAAATGTAAGAATCTGATTGGCTCAATTGCCATTGTGTATGCGCCGACAGACTACCACTGCACACGCTAAGTCCTTGGAAAATTCTTTTGAAGTTTTTGCACATACGAAGTAATTTTGTTTCAAAACAAATGCTCTGTGCAAGGGCAAAAAGACTTGGGAAATAAAATTTCTTAGTGTGATGGGTAGTTATTGTGAACACTTATAATTAGTTGTATGTGAACACTACCTTAGTGTCGCGTTCATGGGTTGAAATGTTCCTCAGTAATTCATGGACCTTAATGTGGCGGTTGAAGAGACGAATAACAGCGCCTCTCGTAACATACTGTCAGCATCAAACTTGTAGACATACGCACCATTGTTCACTCACAGTTGCTTTACATACAGTCCAACTTTCTCTCGGAAGCAACTATGCAAAATGCCAGAAAAAGGAAGTTGAAGTTGCCATGGAGGGATGGGCCCCCAAGAGAAGTCTCAGCTGTTCTATTGACAATAGCATGCTTGGTATGTGGTCGCTTTAGAGAGTGGTCACTTACGAAAGGTGGAATCAGAATGGAATTCGAATATACGTAAGAGGCGATCCAGTTTGATTGAAAAACAGGCCATGTGAATAACGACAGCCGTCCTACAAACTTTCCCAACGTGTATGTGTCATTTTATGAATTTGGCCTTCATACCCGCGATAATCTTCGGACTTCCTTGAACTCCGCGAGCCATTTCCAGAAATTTTGGATCGTAGCTATGCGAAGGTGAAATTGAATATCCATAGCATTTGACTCAGAAAAAGCTGCCAGCGGGGTATCGACCCTGTTGACAGATGCAACAATTCCGGGGATTGTAGTAAAATTTATTAGACATTTGTTTGTCATTTTGTTGTACTTCTGCTGTAATGTAATATTTATAAGGGCTCTTATTGATAGCAGCGTCTCTTTAGATACTGAGCTGACGCCCCTTAGTATTAAATTAGGTGCCCATCTAACAAGTATAGAAAGACAGAGAAGAGATGCTCACCGATATCACATTTTTCCCCTTTGTAGCCTGTCGGGCATTGACATATATAGCTTCCGGGTGTATTGACACAAAAATCATACGCCGCACATGGAAACTTCTTGCATTCGTCGACATCTGATAGAAGAAAAAAGTTAAAGTAGCAGTGATGGTAATACATCAAGAGTTAGTCCACAAAACGTATGCTCAACGCTAAATTTTGACTCTCCGCGTCGTCCGCCATTTTGTTGCTCGAAGAACACACCCTCGCGAAGGACCCTCAATCAACGAATATGTGAGGGGCTTAGGACCTGAGTAGGCCACCCCAAAAATTTTTGCAAATATTGTCCCCGATAAACGAAACAATACTGTCGAAGTGTGTGCAACGGAGCGATCATTCAAAGAATTCAAATTTCCCATTTCTTGTGGAGAATCAACTTTTGTTGCACTTGTTAGAAAGACAGGTATTTTCAGTTATAATTTTGGGGTTGCCTGCGCTCTCACTCAGATGAGCTCGAACTTCATTAGCCTGCAATGGCACACATGACGGCCACTCTCAGCCCATTTGTGGTTCTTACTCTGAAGCGACGTAAACACAGCTTTAGAGAAAAGGAGCAGGAAGGATGATACGGCAATTGCAACGCTTTCAATTCGATCGAATGGTTCCTAAACGTTAATTGTATCATTATGTTACCAACTTCTGAAATGTATGCAAGATAATTCACTGTTGACAAGTTCTTTCATGGGCGAGTTTGCACATGAGCGAAGGGACAACGAAGGGACTAGTTACTACTCACCAACACAGCCACGCCCACGAACATGTTTCCAGCCGTCTCTACAAACACATTTGTATTCACCAGGCCACACGCGTCCTCCTGTCTTTCGCGTCACACAGTATTCATTTGGCAAGCAATCTGTTTTGAAAAACCTGCAAGCGTCGTGAGCGCCTGAAAAGGAAAAGATTCATCACGGCAACGCAAACTGTGGGGGGCTGTTATGTGTGTTAACCCTTTTATTCACGTGACAATATTCAAATTACTGTAATATAGTGAAGGGAAACTTTTGGCCAAAGCGAGCAAACGTTTCAGATAATCGGACTTGAAAATATCATGACATCCACTGGCTTTAAGACCTTCCATTAACATTTGCATTGTTTGCCGTAATAACGTGTGTGGCCAGTAATTCAAAGAGATCAAATGAATAAGTACACATACGGTTATATTCTTCCTTTGTTTTGAAATATATTGCAGCTTGGGGCTGTTGTAAAAGAGTCCAGTTGTATTACCGGTCACGCCCTCTAGTACAGAGTACTGTGATAGAGGGTGCGGCCAGTAATACAAACAGACCAAATAAGTAAATCTATCGTTATATTCTTCTGTTTGTATTGATATGCAGTGCAAGTTGGGCCTGTTCCACTAAGCTCTGTTGTATTACCGGTCACGCCCTCTAGTACAGAGCATTGTAATAGTGGGTGCTGCCAGTAATACAAACAGACCAAATAAGTACATCTATCGTTATATTCTTCTGTTTTTATTGACACACTTTGCAAGCTGGGCCTATTCCATTTAGCTCTGCTTTATTACCGGTCACGCCCTCTAGTACATAGCACTGTGATAGAGGGTGTGGCAAGTAATACAAACAGGCCAACTAAATAAGTAAATGTACGGTTGTATTCTTCTGTTTGTATTGATATGCGGTGCAAGTTGGGTCTATTCCATTTAGCTCTGCTTTATTACCGGTCACGCCCTCTAGTACAGAGCACTGCAATAGAGAGTGTGGCCAGTAATACAAACAGACCAACTAAATAAGTAGATGTATCGTTATATTCTTCTGTTTGTATTGATATGCGGTACAAGTTGGGCCTGTTCCGCTAAGCTCTATTGTATTACCGGTCACGCCCTCAGGTACCAAACAATGTAATAGAGAGTGTGGCCGATAATACAAACAAATCAACAAAATAAATAAATGTATGGTTGGATTCTCTTTCTATTGACTACTGAACCGTTGACTACTGAAGCGTTGAAGTATTGAACGGTTTTTTCATCAGTTGCATTCACTAGTTCCATGGATTAATTTGAAAATGTAGTTAAATCTTGTTCCTCTTGTATTCCATCTGGCTCTTCGTTAAGGTTGATAATTTAACACTAATTATTCTTCAGTTTGCAATCATTTTCCATTGACTTGAAATTCTACCCTATAAAAAACGTTATGATACTCGTATTTATACGGGGTTAACCTTTAAACTTTTATAAGGTCCAGCCTCTGTTACCCCATTAAATAACTGTAATAGCGGAGCACCATTGCTAAGCAAATTTGGTAACCTATCAAGCCAAGAAATTTTGGTAGTGACGTAATAGTCACGTGACCGTCCGTCCGTCCGTCCGCACCATGGGTTCACCAATATGAAGTGGCATACACTGGATATAACCCTGTGCCGAATCCCGTGTTTTTGGCGCGAAATCACGTGGTGACCCGCGTTGTAGCAAAACAAGCAAAGACAGCAAAAGTCAAAAACAAATTTGTTAATGAAAAAAAAGTTCAAAAGAATACTCAGTTGTCTTTTTGGTGGAAGGCGAAAAATTCAATGTAGGCGAAAAAAATTAGGCGATAAAGTTCAGGCGGAAAGTTCAAATTTGCCTTGTCGGTTCTGTTGCGAACTCGGTCGGCACACCGCTTGAGTTCGCAGCATTTCGCAGCGGTTTCGACACCAAATATAGCAGAGCTAGTGCTTTCTGTTTTTTTGTCCACAGCCATGGTTTTTGCGGCGGTCCGAACACATTTTGCCAGGAAAAACACCAGCATTTTCATGTTGATAGGCAGCTTGTCCCGAAGAAAAAATAAGAAGTGAAATTAACATCCGAGGATGCCAATAAACGCTCATGTCCTAGTGGACTAATCGGTGGCTTACGACGCCGTCAAGCCAAGTTGGGCTCTCAGCGGGGACATGAATTTTCCTCTTTTTACTTTCTTTTTTTTTTAATTTAACGACTTGAATGAGAGTATTTTCACAAATTAATAAGTGCCAGCAAAACAACAACAACAACAACAACAACACACACAAAAAAACAAAAACAAAAGGGGGGCCCGCTTTTAGGCTTGGTTAAATCTATATATTAATAAATTACTAAATATAATTATCTCCTAGGAAACACAAGATGTCAGAAACTCATGATTATAGGAAGAAAACGTTCACAGCCGCTACACTGTTCTTTCTTTCTAATACAATCAGGCAGTTCGTTTGTAGGCTGCATGTATGCAGCCCCCTCCCCCCCACCGAAAAAAAAACACTGAAAACCTGTAAGTTCCTAGTGCCCCAAGTGAATATGAGTGGGTAGATTTGATTAAAATGATTTGTAGTTTTCCTTTTCATTCCCATTAGGGAACTGAGTTTGTGATTCTTTCATCAGAAACTCACTGCTTCTTATTGGTGAATTCTTCAAGGCTCAGGTGCAGGGGCCCGTTTCTCGAAAGTCCCTGTAACTTTTCAGGCCCGGAAAGCTGCTTTATGAGCGCAATTACAAGTTTTACCGTAAAGACTCGAAATTTTGTTGGCTTTTAAAACTAAGGATTTAAATTGAAGTGGACGAAACAAATTGAGCCAGTTTGCGGGCTAAAAGCTACGCCACTATTCAACAGATTTTGATTTTAAAATATAACTTCGGGCTCGAAAAGTTACCGAGATTTCCGAGAAACGGACTCCTGGTTCGCACAATAAGTGCCAAGCTTCTTTACCATAAACAAAGTCCAGAACTGTTCACGTTGCCACACCAGTCATGCCTTTGTTCGATCGTCATGATACCACCAAATAAAAAGGTTAGCAGTAGCAATTAAACTGCATTGTAAAACTATATTCTTTGAATGTGCCATTCGTAGGCCATTTGTGCATATTCGTCCTCTAAATTCGTTTCTGACGATTTTCTTTTCCGATTGTTTCGTCACATTTGCCGCTCGCGCATGAGTTCGAAAGCGTGCACGTGCGATTCACGACTTTTAGGTGCCGTGCATTGTTTTCGTGATGTTTGTGTTTCAGCTATCGGCTATGTTGTTTGTTGACACGCTGCCCACCTCTGTTACTCTAAAAATGTTGGTCAGACATTTTCTAACAAGGGGTGCTAAACTTTCTAACATTGTTGAACCAACATATGTTGTACAACAATGTCGGAACACTTAGCCGCGGCTCAACGCCCATATCGCTCTGGAGAGTACAAATATACTTACTAGAGGCAATACTCTTAAGACGTGTGATTCTGTAATTGTCTCCAAGATAAAGAAAAATAAACGATGGACAGAAACTCGCTTTAAAATTAGAAAAAACTGTGAGTGTGAACGGTATATATTGTCTCTGAGGGAAAATACCTAGGTAAATGAATTTTAAGAAACTTAGCTGAGACGTCCGTAAGACGAACGGTAGTGATTTCATGCATAGCAGGTACGTGTGGAGCAAGACTTGCACATACAAAAGCCTGTAACAAATTGCTCATGGGTGCACGCTGACAAATAACACACAAAGAAGTTTCCCTGTCTAGCACTCAAAATAGATGAATGGTGATTGAGAAACTTGTCTCTAGGGTGCTGAAAACTGCATACAAAACAGTCGTCGGTGTTAGTGTTGCCAGCGTCACTGATGAAGGGGTCATCCCCAAACGGTCTGATTGTTTTTTTATGTAGTGAATGCTTACTACTTTAGACTCGGGGGGGGACTACTCAAAAAAGTTTTGTACGGGTAGGCTCCGCCCCGAGGTTCAAACTCTTACCCTTTAATACACTAATTTTTACCAAAATGGTACCCCTTTCATGACCAAGAGCAAAATTGCACGCCTTTCTTATACCTCAAGGATTAGCCAAAACCGATAGAATTTCCTATAATCGCCACGTTTTTCCAGGGTTTTCAATCGTTTTGATTCGGTTGCGTAGTCATTTCTGTCAAAATGCGGCACCCTTTGACATACTTCGCTTTAGCCACATAACATAAACATTTCTTCCACTTTGCAGCTAGCTGATTTTGTGACCCTTTCGTATACTAAAATGGCGATTTTCCCTACCTATTATATACTGCGAGCTTAAAAAGGGCCCCCCTTTCGGGCGCCGCGTCCCCGTATAGCCCACTATAGGAATCCCCCCCCCCCGGACTTAAGCGCGCAATTATTTGACACAATGTAGCTGCTGCAATGGAATCACGCAATTTAGAATTACCTCGCGAACTTTTCCTTGAGTTACGTTGAACCCATAACTATCCTCTCATCTAAAAGGTTGTTAACAGTATACGACATGTGTGATTCCCAGAAGACAAATCTTGAAAGTTTTCTCAGCTTTTTCCACATTGATTGCGCGAATATAAATGCAGGCGTAAAACTGGCATCAGAGAGAAAATTGTAGCTCGCCTTGGGAGGGTTTTCAAGACGCTATTGACAACCTAGAGGCGTTCGAGGCAACTGTTACGCTTCTTTCGTTCTTAGCAAGTGCATCCATAACTTGTGGTTGCTCGCTGAGCGTTTACCTGAATCGGGAACTACGCCCCTAGAACACCGCCCAAGAGAAGAATAAACGCTCTGGGCCCAGTTGTTCAAAGCAAACCCAGGATTAGCGTAAGTTTTTAACTCCGTTGTATACAGCCAGATTAAATAAACGATACGGATTCCTGTAAATCCCTTTTGCTCTACATTTTGACTTGGGTTGCTATCAAATGGTCCCTTAGAATTTGCTGAGAAAACTCTTTTGAAATAAGAGAAACAGGGACCTTGGTTAAATTGCTCTCGGACAATTATCCAGGCCCTGGTCGTTAAACAGAGCGTACTTATTTGGAAGATACGGGGTGCTTATCATTTAACCAAAAACCTCAGTAATTTTAGTTCGAAAGTATTAAAATGGAAAACAAAATTTCGGAAAATGTTTCAGAAATTCACGACTTTCTTCAGAGTTATTCGATCTTTTAAAGCCTGGAACGGAGAATTGGGCCCTGGGGAATTGAGAAGCTTTGTCTGTTTCATTTCTCATTCGTCTGGCTTCTTGTCCCCTAACAAGAAAAGTGACGCAGCATTGTAAATGGGAAGTGCCATTTTATTCAGTTGTGTGATGTAGGTTTAGGGAAAAATACAGTATTCAACAGTTATATCCCAGCTGGGCCGACGGAAAGCATCATTTCTGTCACTCACGACCAGTCGAGGATAGAATGATCATATCATTTATACAGCCCCGTTTCCATAACCCACTTGAAATTTTTTCCGTCAATATTCTTGACCACAAGACTAGAACCGAGGAAAAAGATCAAAAAATAACGTTTGAGTTTCTACCCGTTCATTCCAATCAGTGGGAGAATACCTCATAAGCTAGCCCAAAATCTTACCATTTACTATTTACTTTCCAACCGGATTTTTTGAGGGAAAGTTTGGCTACATGGTAAGCATCTCTCGTCTTTAGCAGTATCAATGGTTTCTCTGTCCGAACCGACATGAAAAACCCTACTGAAGACTGGAATGTGAGCAATAGCGTTACCGGTATATTGAGGAAAAACCAAAAACAAAACAAAACAGAAAAAAATTTGATTACCTTGTAACCACACCTGATTTGGAAGAAAAGTTTCCTCAATCTGATTAACGCCAAATTGGAGAAACGCAGTTCTGGCTTTCAAGCGTAGTACACGGCCACGTCCACTTATCCAATAAGTGGTGACATACGCTTGCCAGAACTCCGATTTATCGGATGCTGCTCGAAATTTCGCCAGTACCACAGAGTTAACGCCAAATCCCCATCCAGAGCTTAAATTAGGCACCTGATCGCAGTAAACGTCTCTTCCAACATTTTCAAAGGGAATCACATAGAAATCGTGTATATCTTTCCTATCGTCAGGCGAGAAACACAGGCCATGCGGTGTCCATCCACAAAGCAAGCCACGAGTAAAGTACACTTGTGGTGTTCTACCGAAAGGATCTCTATCCTCTATAACAATAGCTCTTCTGTTTCCCCTCCCTAGGTAACAAAAAATAACGATCGAGCAATCAATCAATCAATCAATCAATCAATCAATCAATCAATCAATCAATCAGTCAGTCAGTCAGTCAGTCAATCAATCAATCAAAATTAACAAAAAATTTGGACCCCTATTACTAGCGGCGTTTTTTATACCCCTTTCTAGATGACTACTACTAAATTTCAATACCCCGTCTTAGAAAAGTTGTAGGCTTTGTTTCCTCGACTTATACATCCGAAATACAACCGGCTTTTACACAAACCAGCTGATGTAACAAACATTTTGTTTAAACGATTCTCTATGAATAATAATCGTTGCCGGCGTGATATTTTGAAGGTTTCGTGGGTTTGTAATATTAATTACACCCCTTTCTAGAAAACGCCTCGAATATGGATACCCCGTTCTAGATCACGAGCCCCTTAATTTGCTAGTTAGTTTATCAGTTAGATAATTAGTTGAAGTCTTAATAAATCGTATTTTGTACTAGTATTTTGATTGCAATTACCTGAAGGAAATGCCGTGGATAAATAAAGTACTACCTTACCTTGCCTTACCTTACCCCCTAAAATCAAGGCCCGTTGGGCGGCACGTACCCGCATAGGTATCGCGAGGGAGTACATCGCGGCTTGCTTATAATAAGCCAATCTTGTCATAACCAAAGATTATGTATCAGTGACTGACGATACACAACTCGCTTTGTCTCTGACTTTGACTCTGACTTTGACATTCTCTCTCACTTATGCTCTGACCTTGACTTTGACTCTCCGCAGAGGTCACAGTTGAAACGTCAGTGACAAAAGTCCTTCTCAGGACTACACTAACCGGGAAGATCATACTTAACTTATTTCAAGAACAATATGACCTCCAATCACCTTGCAGTCTCTTGTCGTGCAACTTTGAAGCTTTTATCCGACAACATAATTGAACTAACACAAGTCAAGACTAGATGGATCACACTAAGTACATTACTTACACTCGTCATCATCCAGGTTTTGGCCAGACGCAAGACCAGTGAAGCTAGAAAATACCAAAAGAAAATAAAGCATTGACGATGGAAGATGGCCTGCCATTGAAGTTGTTCATTTTCTTTACGTAAGTCGATTCATGACGTATCCGACAATTAAGTGTTACGCGCATTAGAATCAGGTTTCGTTTAACTTTTCAACTGAATTATCTGCGGTTTTGTGTTTATTAAGTGTTTATTATTTATATTTCGCATTTTTAAGAAGCAAATGCAATCAAATGCGAGAATTACCGAGAAAATGTTCCCGATCTGTCCATTTCTCGGATCAAATTGAGTTGGCACTTTAAAGGCCCGTTTACACAGGCGATTTTTGTCGCGCAACTCAATGCAATTTTTGTCGCGCCGAAGTTGCAACTTCAATATCACGCGTGTAAACCATCTGCGATTTCAGCGCGATTTTATCGCCGCGATATCGCAGGAGTTTCGAACCTGTTCGAAACCTGATGCGATTTTGCTGCGATTTTTGATTAAAATGTGACAATCATGAATCAGAAGGGACCCCTCAGGAGGTTTTGTCGCTCGCAATTTGTACAGCCATGAGCGTAAACAAGGACAAAAACGTACTAAAATAAACAAAAAGCAACTTCCTCCTCGTCATCCATGCTTTTCAAGCTTATTTACATTTGCCGAGGTCTTTGCCGAGTTGTAAACCAACCAAAGAATTGTCTAATGGTAGTACCGTTAGATTTTGTAAAACCTCTCTATCATACGAATTCAAATAACTAAATATTTTCTTTCTTTTTGGAGATGAAAATTGGAGTCTCCCCAGTTCAGTCGCTCCAGTTCAGGTCGAGGTCTTTGCCGAGTTGTAAAACGAAACAAACCAAAATTGAAACAAAACAAAACGAGATTGAAGCAAAACGAAACAAAATGAAAAAAACTCAAACCAAAACAAAACGTGTGCGCCTGCGCTGTAGCGAAACTGCTGCTCAAAGTTACCGTGTTTTGTAAGTCGCGGCGATAAATCGCACGTGATCGCACGATAAATAGCACTAAAATCGCGCTGAAATCGCAGCTCGTTTACACGTGCGATATTGAAGTTGCAGCTTCAGCGCGACAAAAATTGCATTGAGTTGCGCAACAAAAATCGCCTGTGTAAACGGGCCTTAACCGCTTTATCGTAGATTACTCCGATAGACGATTGCGCGCGCTGTGTGAGATGCGCTGTGTTCTTGAATAAGCAAGATTACTCAGTCACGATTTTTGTGGTCGAACATAAGACCCAACTATCGTTGTCTTCCGGTTCTGATGATCAAGTTGGTCGGACAACGGTGGACAACGGAGGATACTTCATATATGGTAAAATATAATGTACCGGAAATAGTATGGAAATGTTAGTACACGTAAGACCACGTACATTGTCCCGAATATTCGTTATCTTCATATAGTATAGTACATTATAATTACCATATGTGAAATACCTGCAAACAATTCCTTCCGCCCTACCCCCCCCCTACCCCCCTTCCCACTCCGCCATCGCTCTTACTTGTCAGGAGCAAACCCAACGAATTTGCGAGGCTGATTTACGCAGGTGGCGAAGCCTTGTAGCCGTCGAGCATAGCCTTTTGATTCATGCACTCACCGACCTCGTCGTTCGCATAGACCACTCTCTCAAACCCAAACTTGAGAGCTACATTGTCGCTTGCGTTACAATATCTTAAATTGCACCGCGCTTTTACCCCCGTATTCATTGCCCGCAAAGTAGAAGGGGAAGTAGAACTGAAAGGGGATATCACACGCAATGTTGGATTAGTGGTTGCTTCGCTGTAGTGGTTGTCGCGCTGGATGGCTGTAGGTGGAAGGGGGTGGGGGTGGGGTGAGGGCGGTGGGATGCTGCGATAAGCTCACAACTCCGTGTCGTCAATGACTTGCGCATGATTAGGATGGCTTACAGTAGCTTGCGTTCAGTTTGATCGAGCACAAATTTGCACTCAAGTGAACGAAAGTTTTGGCTACCCAACGCAAGTTGGCCTCGGTGTTGTTTTCCTTAGTACGGGGCCGGACACGAGGCTCCACTGAAATTAAAATCGTTGTTTACACCTTTCGTTTACTTGCAAGTACAGCCACCCATCGCAGGTCTGACCATTGCAAGTTTTCGCACTGATTTCCAAACTTGTGTTGACTTACGACTCCGTTTGGCCAGGGCTAAAGCTGCGGTGGTTGTAAGCCAACATGGTCGCGGAAACGTCTCCTAACCACACGCTAAGTTGCGACTTGGGTTCCGTTGTTAGAGTTACTGGCGCTTGTACATATCGGGAATATGCGTTAAGATTGGATTTTTAGGTCGACGTTCAATTGGCCGTCGGAGATCGTCACTTGGGGAACCAAGACGCCTTTTCAAGGTCTTTCCGCCATACTCGCGGGGGTGCAAACATGGTGCCAAATACAGTGCCAAAAACGGGAACCAGGTTGCAAATTAAGAATAAAACATAAACAGCGGTGATAAACATTGTAAATAAACGCATTTTGATTAACCTGACGTTTCCTATGCTAGACAACATACATTTTCAAAAATAACCGTTACAGTGTTTGAAAACTGTTTATATAGTTTACAATAAAGGTCTATAAACTATATCAACAGTTTTCAAACACTGTAACAGTTACTTTTGAAAATGTCTGTTGTCTAGCATACAAAACGTCAAGTTAATCAAATGCTTTTATTTACAATGTTTATCACTGCTCTTTGTTTTACTCTTAATCAAGCTACGATGGCCTAAGAACAAAAGTTTTTATGACACTGGTTGCAAATATTCTCTGTAAATTTTTTCGCGGGCAATGAAAAGGTATGACGGTTAGATGTACGGAGAAATTTGAATTTCTC
The DNA here is from genome assembly GCA_964017195.1 of Siderastrea radians. Classification (NCBI taxonomy): domain Eukaryota; kingdom Metazoa; phylum Cnidaria; class Anthozoa; order Scleractinia; family Rhizangiidae; genus Siderastrea; species Siderastrea radians. The sequence continues at coordinate 17,067,524 of OZ024899.1, forward strand.
TGTACATCCAGGCTCCTGGCTTTCTGAATGAATGAAATGAATGAATGAAAACCTTCAGATTGTATTAGAAGCAAAGTCTTTGGCCCTATACCTCGTTTACAAATCCTAGATTTTTGACAACTGTAATTACTGGATTTCAGTTTTCCCATACCAAACAATTTTCCCATCCCCACCAATATGTTAAAAAAAAATTAACAAGCCATTCCTAAATCAATACAACGAGGTTCTTATGCCTAAGTCCCTGGACGAAATTCATTGGTTTGGGTAGAACCCAAAAGTCCGTGTAAACAGGCCGACTAGCCACACGGGTCAATACTTTATTCACGATTTTCTCTGTACAAGACGAATTAAATATTATTTGGAATATTTTTTCTTCTCAGTAGGTTGTAGCGTACTTTTCTAGCTCCAGCTCCACGCAGGTCATACGAGAATTCCGAGGAAATGTACGGAGCATTCACTTGCTTTGTCTAAACAGAAAAAGAAAAACACATCGAAATCAGTTTAAAAACTCACTTAAACAATTACACCCCTTTTTTTATAAGAACGTCTAATTTTGCGGTCAAGGCTGTAACAAAAGTGGATGTTCTTATTTTTTATTACGTTTTGAGCCCGAGACGTTCTTAATTATGTTCTTTTGGAACCATGAATGCTTTAAATGTAATGACTTATTATCAGTTTCCCTTTTCACTGTTGTTATTTTTTCTCGGCGAATTCCATTTATTGCTCTTCCACAGTTGAGAATGACAAGAAGATAATAGCCTGACCTCTACAAACTTCAGTTTAAAGCTGTTATATACATATCTGCTAAATTTAGACAAAAAAAATGTAACTCGATTCAGACTCAGGCTGTTACTGCGCGTTTTTAGCCCGATGCAAAAACGGGTTCAAAACTGAATAAAAATGCTTTATCTCTTAGTCTCAGGTTGGGTACGTTCTTAGCATGCATGTTCTTAACATCTGGGTCAATTTCAGCTTTAGTTTTAGTAAACGTTGACCAATCAGGACAATGACCAGAGACTTGTAACATTTACTGACGATTCACAATTCTCTTGATTCTAATGATGACTTCCGCTCAGGTTGTCGAAACGTCGTCAATGTCACCACAAACAGTCCTTCTTAGGACTACACTCCCCCGGACGACGATACTTCATCGACTTCACGATACAATGCAATAACAATACATTTTATTAATACTCCCAGCTGGGTTTTTCAGAATTAATCTACAAAATATCGGCTAAATTAAAGACTAAATTACTTACTAGATACTAAATTTATAAAAAAAATTGAAATTGAAAAAAAAATTGAAAATTTTGAATAAACCAAGTTAAAACTACGGTAAAATTTCTAGTTCTATTTACGTGTTTGGCGATTTTAAGTCCAGCATTGTTCAGAGAACTCCTGGGTCCAAACCATTTACAGAGTAATCTTTAGTAGTTTCTAGCAAAATCTCCGCGACATGGTCCCTGAAATGCGCGCACCACTGAAGGGGATGTTTACTTGACACCGGTGCGACTTCTATTACGGTACGAGATGAAAATCCAAAACCGCGTTCACATAAGCTGTTTCAATGGCGGTTTGAGTTTTATTGGCCGTTTTTAAAATAGAGAGGCATATCCGTCTGGGACGAACTTAGGCAAACAATGCTTAATTCAAAGTCAGAATACCGCACAAATGTGCTCAGGTAAACTACAGTCACTAAATAGGGCAGTATGACCACTTTGGTAGCGGGCATTACCCCTAAATCTACCAGAAAAAAAAAGTGAGCCCAAGCATTAGCAGCCATGGACAGCTGTTTCGGCCTTGTTAGGCCTCATCAGCATGGCATAGCTAATCCTTAGGCTCAGGGATCCCACATGAAGATAACAAGCGAAGAAAATGTAAGGCCTGTAGCCTTACATTTAAGGCTACAGGCTTACATTTAAGGTTGTAGCCAAAGGCCAAAGTATTAGCTATGCCCCCATGCTGATGAGGTCTAACAAGGCCGAAACAGCTGTCCATGGCTGCTAATGCTTGGGCTCACTATTTTTTCTGGTAGATTTAGGGGTAATGCCTGCTACCAAAGTGCCCATACTGCCCTATGTAGTGGCTATAGTTTACCTGAGCACATTTGTGCGGTATTCTAACTTGGTCACTTTTAGCCACATCCCATTAGCCTTACATTTTCGTCGCAATGTTTAATTCGTCTGGTTATGCGTCTTGCAGTTCGTCTCGTATATAAAGACTGCCACAGGTTGGAATATCCGTCCATCCATTTAAACCTTTCACTACCAGAGTCAGTTACGGAGACATTAACACTTTCGCTGCGAAAGTCGAGTTTTGTCGACATTCAGAGGAGTAGACATTGAACCACTTGTGACGTCATCATTTTTGACGTCACCAGATTGTTGTGATAAGCAGCTAACACAGCAAGGGCAGATCCATCCACACGTGTGTCCATTTTCAACATCAACCAAATTCTGGCAGAGCTATTCCAGAAAAACGTGTCCAATTTTGGGCACAAAATTCCTGGTAAAATTGGCCGAGTCACCTAGTATATAGTTGATCAATGTTCCAATTCCAGGTTTTTTGAAGGGCTGAGGCCAAAACTTTTCCAGTGGATAGGAAGGGGATAAAAGGTAGAAGATATAGAGAAAAGAAAGGGAGAGAAAAAGGGAAAGAAAGGAAGCGGGAAAAAAAATTGAGAATGAATCAGCCACAAAAATGCGCATGCGTGAAAGCAAAATATTGTACATTTTACAACAAAAACTGGTTCAAAATCTAGTTTAATTGCAAAGAAATGTTTTTGTAGCAAAGTTAAGAGGCATTTGGCAACCTAGCACTCAAAAAACTGCGTTAACGGTAAAAAATGCGTTTTTTTAGAGTAAGCAGTGAAAGGGTTAAAGTGATTCTAACTTCTTAGTATGCGGATGAAATCCTATGGTGTGACCATTCAAATGAACCCTCCTCAGCAGGACTTTCACATGGTACTATTTATATTTAAGTATTTTGCAAAATAACATTTGGGATTCGTCTTGAATTTTGATTTAAGGCACTCTTGGGAGTGAAAGGGTTAAACCGTCTTACATGACGAACTAAAGCTGATAGGTCGTTTAACGGATAGTTCGTCTTGTGCCCGCCTCTGTACAAGACGAACTGTAAGACACATATCCAGATGAACTAAACGTGGTTTGCCCAAGTTCGTCCTAGACGGATAACGCGTTTCTAGTATGAAAAGGGCACTAAAGGGGATGTGATTGAACAGCTATACCTACTTTACGAAATACCGGTAGAGTCTTCGTACCGGATGAGAATCTCGGTTCAGCACAACTACCGGGGTGAACTGGCAAAGGTATGACTTGTGGCGATATAAGATTTTGGACATGTATCATGTGACGATGACGATGACGACTACGATGATGAAATATTTATTTAAACAAGCTGTCACTTCATTAAAACAATAATGGTCTTCGAGAGAGCGGTGATAGCTAATTAAAAAAAAATTAGTCATAAACAAATACAAGTTCAAGAAGAATCCGGGATGAACACGTACGGCCGGTATCATGTAAGCAACCTCTTAGAAACTCGCACGCAAGAGTGAACAGATTTTCGGGAAACTGAAAAACTGAAAGTTTTACTTCTTTCCATGAACTGCAGGACTCCAAAGAATTCGACCGGCTTGGAGCACGTGGCAAGTGCGGGTAAATGCACAACTAGCGCAAAGCGCGGGAAAATGCAGGCAGTGCAAAGCGCGGGAAAACGTGCAACCAGTTGAAGCGCGGGAAATTGTACTCTGCCGAACAAAGTAAATTGCAGCCTTGACTGGTGGAAGAAACAGTTCGACTGCTTTCATTAGCCAGTCTGATGAAACATTGTAACGAAGATCAATAACAATGTACTCACCGATAAGAACAAGGCGGCTGGAATTTCTAAGTTTCCCTTCAACAGAGTGTTAACTTGATGAAGGGCATCTAACGATAGCGGTGTCAATACATACAGAACTCTCTTCGCAGGATCAATGTTCCTTACAATTCCTGACATGCAAAACAGCACCAAGATTACATATGTTTTAAAAAGAGGAATGGTAGAGGAAGGTGGTCTATCAGGAGGCTAGTCCTTCATCAACAAGCTGCTGACGCTAATCTCCGGTGGCAATATCGTAACGCCATTTTGAAAAGTAGAACAGACATGGTCAAAATAGACAAGCAAAAAATTTTGGTTAATGACCTCATTCATTTCCCAGCTGTTTCCTCCTTTTTCTTGCTTGGGGAAAAGGAGGACGAGAAGGGAAAAAGAGGGAAGAAGAACTGAAGGAAGAAGAGGATTGTGTCTTCTTATTTGAGTTAGGTTGACGGAATTACTCGTAGAAGTTAAGGAAAACTCGGAACTGAAGTGGAAACAGAGGCCGGCGTTCACATTTCTCAATTATCTCCTCTCAGTCTTCAACTCTGTATAGCCATATTCTCGATTTCCTAAATTTTTGAAATTTGAAACTTTGTTTACCTAAGCCAATGCATTCCGTGATAGGGTTCTCCATCAGGAAACTAGGTAAGTTATTTTCTTCTTCTCGGTGATATATCTGGAAAAAAAAAATGCAAAGAAACTTATAGCACTTTTCAATTAAGCATTGAAAGAAATTTCGTAATTTTGGCCTCTGTGACTGGTTTTAATCTCAGAAGTAAGACCAAAACCATCGAAAAACCAGTTATGACTTGCTTGCACGTGTTTTCCAACCCTCGGCGCCAGCCTAGTACCCAGGCGTTCTCCCCTTGCTCACTCGACTCGACTTGGTGCGAAATGTCGTGACGTCAATGAATGAGGGTATGCCATTCGGTGACGTCACGAAATTGCACGCCAAGTCGTGTGAGCGAGAAGAGGACGCCTGGGCACTAGGCTGGCTCGGCGCCTTTTGCATGTATTTTCTTCGAGTTCTGATTGGTTCAATGATTTGTTTCGTCTGTTGTGATTCACCAGAGTAATTGCTGGTTTTCACCTGTCGTCATAAAATTCTAAAATCATAAATCGCGAGGTCTTCAGAATTTCTATCCCCTTCAAGTTGAAGATGATTTAGGACATTCACTTGGAAACCGCTTTATGATGCAAAAAGAAACCTTTACAAAATACAGAACATTTCCCTCTTTCCATATATTTGCAGAAATGTGAGGTACATGAAGCGCGCGGTGTGATTCTTACTTTTAAGTCTTCGGATAAAACCATTCAAAATGAAAACTACTAAGTTCTCTTCTACGGTGCTGTTTATTATGCTGTACAAAAATGCTTAAACGTTCGAGTCAGTGCATGAAATCCTGAAGTGTGAACATACAAATAAAAGCGACTGGGCCCCTGTATGATATTCTACAAAAAACTCTATCCCATCTGTAACAGAAATCTGTAAAGTGTAACTAGTTAAAAAGCGTTGTAGAGAATTTTCTACTCTCCAAAAAACCGAAAATGATTTTCAAGCTTCACTTTCTTCAGTTGAAATTTACCACTTTGATAATAAGATAACGGATATCATTAAAGATGTGTGTATTGTTCATCGTGGTGTATGATAGGAAAGATGAACGTTTATTTGTTTGTCTCACGATGGAATCGCTTTGAGTTGTTGATCACGACGTTTCGACTGCAATACTGCTAGTCTTCATCAGGCGATGAGGTCGATTGTTTACGTGTCGCTATTTGTAGCATGTTGGTTCGCTGCTATTGGTGCAATCGCTGCGGATAGCACGAAAAAATAATGGCAAACTTGTTTCTTAAACTCAGATTATCAAATGAAGTAACAATTCCTACCTGATCTGAACTGACTCGTGCCAGTGCTACAACGCTCGCATTAACAGAATACAGAATTTGACTCCAAGGAAGCTGTAACAATTAAAACAGAACACTGTTTCTCGGAAACAATTCGTAAAACAGAACAGTTCAAAATATTCAAGATTCGAAAACGATAAATAAAACAGCTGAGGAGAACCTCTTTTACGTTGCTATTTGTTCTTTTATTTTGTTTAACCCTCAAAGCCCTCACAGTGACGAAAATGAATTTTCTCTTTACATCACCAGTAGTTGTTCACACATTCAAGTGATGAGAATAAAGAAAGTGAGCACCAAGGATGAGATCTCTTGATATTTAGACATTTCAAATTCTCTTTACTAGTTCCATAAGAAATGTATGGAGAACATTTAGGAGAATATGCATTTTTCATGTCAGGGCTAAAGGGTCGTCTAGGGATTTTTTTAGAAACTAGAGTTAACTTACAATCCAAGTAATTGGCCTTTTTTCATTTAACGCCGTGTCTGGATGCCTGGCGTCCGAAAACGGTTTCCCAGTAGTCCGTAAACGAACTTAACTCATTTAAGGTTTTCCATCGTAAATAGGTTTCTTGAAGCGTTGCAGGATCCAGGAAATAAGACTCGAACTACAGCTTAAAGCTAGCAGCAGTTGGAAGCTCGTTTTATTGTCCTGGCAATCGTTTCAGGAAATAAAATCGTGGCAATAAAAAAAGCTTTAAACTCATACGTTTCTGTATCAAAATCAATGCATTTCTAGTTTGATTATATGAAAGATGACTGTTAAAACACAATAAAGAAGCCTGCGTAGCAAGCGTTTCCGTAGGTTTCCGCGGGGTTTCCGCAGGTTTGAAGCATTTTTCGCTTCAAAATTGGGGCGAGCGCAAAAAAGTACGAGAAGGGGGAGGGGAAGGGAGGAAAGATTTTCTCGCCTCCCCTCCCCCTCCCCGCTTCTTCCATCAGTGTTGCGCTCGCCCCAATTTTTGCGCCGCCAAAAATCGAAAAACGCCTCGAACGGGCAGAAAACCCTACGGAAACGCTTGCTACGCAGGCTAACAATAAAGAACGGACTGCTGGCGAGTGCCGGCTGTCGGGCATTTACACAAGGCGTTTTGGCGTCCATTGAATACCTCTGTATGCATGACATGTATTGCCACCTGGCTCCATGGCACAGTGTAAGGAACACACGAGAGTAGAGACGTCTGTGAACAGGAACGGAGACCTTCACTTGCAGTATGAGCGCTGGTGTTCAGTTTTGTTTGACTAAAATATGACAGCAAAGCCAAAGTTCGCTGATCTGATGCCGCAAATCTAGTCCTGAAAAAAAAAAAAAAAAAAACGACGATTATCAACCAAGGTAAGTCAAATTTAACTTTACTTAGGATCTCAACTTAGAAGAGCTTCTTGAATTCGGCCGCTAGATGCTCACAAAGCCGTTGCTTACCAAAACATTTGTACATGATTATGACCTGAAACAGAGCCGAAGTAAATGCCCATTTACTTCACAGTAAATGGGTTGAATTCTAGAGTCGAATGACGAATAGCGGCGAAGCAATTTTCCCTTTCGTAAACGGTTGCTGCCATTTTTAAGACACTTTTGAACTATTATTGAAAGTTTTTCTACTAAAATGAAAGATATTCACAACTCAGATTCGAACCCGGTCCTTTCGTATGCTAATCTCTCTCCCTTACCACGTGCACTACACTACCACGCCAATCCGCCACAATTCCGAAAAATTAAAGTATGTATTATAATTAGCTGTCTTTCATAACTGATACATCTGTAATAGGTGACCCTAGCCCTTTCCCGAACTTTTAACGTAAATTCAACTTGGGCTTAAACTTTGTTCTTTCTAAGACTATTCAAAAATGTATTTGTTGCCTTATTGTACATTAATCCAGAGCATATATTACTCCTACCATGACTGAAGGCTTGGTTACCAATGATGGCATCGACCGTCAAAAATGGCAACGACCGTTTACGAAAGGGAAATAGGCAGCGGCGAATGAAATGTAAACCACGGTGTGCCTACTTGTTACAAACTCCTTTCGATTTCAACATTTTCATTCCAGAATGAAACACACACACAGTTTGTACTGGCGCGCTATGGAAACTGTTTACGTAGAGTAAACGCGGTAACTTTTAATCTTGTACCGGTACCACATACACCTGTACATGTAAACATCCTCTTAGAAAATTGGAAAGCTGAACGAGCGGAAAGGACTTCAGACAACCTAACTAGGCTACTTACACTGACGTGTCACCTCGTGGCTCGGATGTGTCGATTTGTAGCACAACAGGGTCAAATGGCATGGTTGACTCCCCGCCTTGTTCATTCTGCAGCTCGCTCTCTGGAGGCAAGATGCCATCTCTATGAAAGATTACATTCAGCCCATGATGTCATACGTCGTATACACAAGGATTACTTTTAGAACGAATCCTCCCATTCACGGCGTCCCACTGGGGACGGTGCCTCGTTCCTCTCTCGTTTGCAGGAAGCAAGAATGAGTACAACAAAAGCTTGAATTGAACGACTCCATAATTCACACTTTCTACAATTGTAATTGGAGCCAATTATTCTTCGCAGAGGTGATAAAATGGTTTAATAAAGAAAATGCCACCTCTCTCACCCTTTCTCCAACTGAATTAATCTTCGGTAAAGACAAGGATAACATAAACAAAGAATTACCGGTAGATATTATTAGAAAGTTAAACTTCACCTTTTTATATGCGAAATATTATCTATACAATCAGAAATTATTAAATAGAGAGCTGTCATTAAATGAATTTTTAGCCAATGTAAAATTTAAATACAACTTCGAAAAATTTAAGTGTAGTTGAAGCGATTTACTAAAAAAAAGAGTGTATTGAAAGACGAGTAATAGTATTGTCATTTGTAACTTTTGAATTTAGTAAAAAAAAAAAAAAAAAAAAAAAAAAAAAGAATGAGTACAACAGATGTATCACTAGCCCCCCCCCCCCCAACTTCCTTCCTCTCCCTCTCCCGGTTGGGATGCTATATGTAATCCAGTACAGCGTTGCCGCGGGAGCATTTGGTCAGGATTATCCAAAGGTTCACAGTGAAGGAAATGAAATTTCTCTTTACATTATCACTACTTGTTCAAACATTCGAGTGATGAGAATGAAGGAAGTGATCACCAAGGATAAGAGGTCTTGATATTTAGACAAATTCTCCTTACGAGTTCCATAAGAAATGTACGGGGAACAGTAAGGAGAATATGCCTTTTTATATCAGGGCTTAAAGCTTAAACGCCTGCCTGGAAAGAGATAATCTCGTAACAAGTTTCTTGTATGAGAGAAAACCATACTGGCAGAAACATCAAGGTCAAAAAAGGCCTACATTCTAACCAGTTCACCGCCTGACAGGTCCAGAACTCCACTGTACTTCACACTGCCTCACTATATACCCAAGGGTAACAAAGGGTCTCGTTAAACAAGATGAAATGGGCTACCACTGCTTCCAGAGGGAGTTGCACACGTTACTAGTCACATAATGATACAGAAACCAGCCAGCCTCATGGGCAGGTTAAACACGAACGGGGAGTATAGCGCGATTTTGGGACAAAAATCAATTCAGCAAAAACACACTCCAAACTTGCCCAGTTTTGGCATGCACTGTGTATTTTGCGTTCTAAACACTGGTTTGTTTTCATTTATTTGTTTTCTTTCAAAAGCAACAACCGCATCGCTGGAAGAATGGCGACAGTGTTTGTACTGACCATTTGCCACATTAAAATCTAAGTTATTAAGCTAGATTTTTGGCAACAAAAATATTAATGGACTAGTTTGGAGAGCCTATTCGACTATTTTTTCAAAAATCGCGACATAACCATTGATTAAAATTAGTTCCTCGAGCGTACCGCACCTTGGATACTCTCAGATACATAATCAACGAAGAACGTAGTGCGGAGTTGCTTCTGTTTACCTCACATCCAACAACCACGAGTGGAATAATTGTTTTATCCCTATAAATCGTGACATAAAAGTGCATATTCTCCTTACTGTTTTGCATACAATTTCTTATGGAACTAGTAAGGAGCATTTGTCTAAATATCACGACATCTTATCCTTGGTGATCACTTTCTTTATTCTTATCACTTAATTGTTTGAACAAGTATTGATAATGTAAAGAGAAATTTCATTTTCGTCACTGTTAGGGCTTAAAGGGTTATTATATTAGCTAGAAATTCAATACCCGAGCCTGAGAATTTAATGAAAAGCAGGGATATCCTTACCACATTGTTACATAGTTATCAGATATCAGGGGAAAACAAATTTCCCTGACCTGACCACACGCAGATTTTCACTGACAATGCAAGATGAATCCTTTGGCGATAAAGCCACAAAACACTGATTCATAGATATTTTGAAAACGACGCTATCTTGCCAAGAACGAAAAATCCTTACCAAACCTGCTGGCAAGTCAAAATAAAATTCCCTGAGTTTACACTATGAAGTACCACTGTCCTGATGAAAAATTCCCTGACCTTTCCCTGATCTGGGCAACCCTAACAGAAATTCACTAACATACGCGTAGTCCCAAACAATTTTCCTTGTGGCTTCACGCTGTAGCGCCGTACGCTTTAGCTCATACCCTCTCACGCCTCAAAAAGCCTTAATAACTTTTTCTTCCCACCTGTGACTTTTTGAGTGCATTTTTTCCTCTTCAACAGCAAATGCCCATCCTGGAGTCTCCATTAAGAAATCAGGCGTTATCCTGGGTAAGTTCTTATTGGCAAGTTCCTGGGTTGCATAGTTGAACTGTACAATGTGTGTTGGCTGCACCAGACGAATAACATCTAACAGGAGGGGTACTCCCATACCTTGGATAAAGTACAGTGAAAAATTGCTATAACTCCTTTCTGAACACTTGAATTACCATCGAATTCATTGGTTTCTAATTAGTTCGAAAAATTGCAATAAGTTTACAAAACTTGTATCTGTATAAAAGATTCTCGTTTATGTGATTAATTTGTAATCTCCCATTGAAGTTCAATATCTCAGAATAGTAATTCAACAAGACAACTTTACGTTAGTGTAACCTTTTTTCTCATTCAGTTGGCTCAAAGGAAGCCTAAATATCATGGTCAGTTTAACTAAAATGGCTTTCGTTGTGCACAGAATGGACAAGTAAATGTCTTCAGCTACACAAAAGTTTGGATTTATCAACTGAGTTGAATTGGCCATTGTAAAGAGATTGAAAGCTTTCAATCTCTTTACGGTGGCCAATTTACCCTATCAACTCAGTTGATAAATCCAAAATTTTGTGTTTCTCGTCCCCACCGACGCAGCACCACAGTTTCTTTAGAAACTAACCCCCTTGTTTGTATTTAGCAACAGATGGACATTAAAATCGTAGAAATAGACTCCAAGCTAAAAACGTCGGGTGAACTTTTTTTGAGTTCTTACTTCGTGACTTTGATAAAATTGGTATACTCTTATTGTAGTTTGTTATTCATTGAAGGACGGTGCCTCTTTTTGTTACTGCAAATACGTTCTGTGCATTTGGGGCTGATCCAAGACATTCGGCGTTCTTATGCCCAGGCTAAATGATCAAACATTTTTCTCCAACACGGTATTTGTCACTCAAAATGTTCGGTGGCTAAACGGCTAAACAATGTTTGACCAAACATCTGGCAATGGAAAACCACTTAAATGCAAAGTTGAGAGAGGCGGCTAAACAGTAAAACATGTTCTTCCAACACGATGTTGGACGAGAACGTTTGATCGTTTTTCCGGGGCTTTAGGGCCGATATTGAAGGTACGACTCTTGCTTACGACTGTCGTATGCGACTTTTGTAGCGCACAAAAGATCGTAACAAATCGTCATTCTACATTTTGATGGTGGCTATGACTGTTTAAGTGTCCCTTTAAAATGTGTCTATGAAGTTCAACTATGTTGAAGAGACTTTGTATTACGTTCACGGCAAACGCGAACGGCGCAATTACCGTATGGTCATGAATCTCCCGACGTTTGCTCTCAGTCGTTACGCCGTTTTCAACCCGCAAAGGCCTGTTTTTGTGTTCGTCCGTGAGCATTTCTCTGCTTTTTTCAAACATTTTGCTACAATCTCCAGTCTGTGTTGCAGCCCAGCGATGTTTTACTTGTGCACAACTTTTACGAAAAAGGTGCTGAAGTTGTAATGTTACATCAAAACATCCCCAGGAAACTACACCAACCGGCAACTAGAACTTACACGGTAAGAAACTCAACTGAGTTGATAAGGTAAATTGGCCACCGCAAAGAGATTGAAAGCTGACGTTTCGAGCGTTAGCCCTTCGTCAGCGCGAATCAAGGAATTGTGGTTTGCACTTATATTGGTTTATATGGATAGTGGTGGAGCTACGCTATTTGTAGGAACATGGCAACGTGAAAAACAAAAATAAATTAGTTGAATGAAGCGCTCGTTGGTACCGTAGGGATTAAGTGTGCCGATTTGAAAAATGAATTTTTGTTCTAGAATTTTACGGCTTTCCATGTTGCCCTGGTGTAGGGAAGGCCACAGTTCGTCATGTGTTGGCTAGAATGATTAGGGAGATTGAAGCTGTTCTTTGTGTATTTTCAATCAGTTAAAGCAAAGCTTAAGAAGGAAATGTTTACTTTTGAATGGAAGACAGCAAACAGCAGGTTGAAGTTTGCCGTTTGCCGTAACCGTAGTGCAAAATCTCTCTAATACATGTTTCATTGCTGGCTAGGGCTGGTCTAGTCTGTTTTGGAAGCTCACCTTTCACCCAGCCTTGTGTGTTAACAATCAATGGTACCTTGTTCTTGTAGCTATTAGCATATGTCTGGTAAACATTGCGAATACATTGGATGTAAAATTCAGGTTTATCTTTAGGAGTTACATCTCCAAAAAATACAGACCTGCAAAAGAGAATAATCACAAACCAACTTGACTTTATATGAATGACCTGCTTTTTTAGAAATGAAATCTCTGAGGCACCTACTCCCCCCCCCCCCACACACACACACCTCCCTTAACAAAAATCTCAAAAGAGAATGGCCACAAGCCACTCTCGTTGATATAATGATGAACGCGTTTTTCCTAGTGTTAAGAGTATAAACCCTTTGCCTAACATACCACATTTATGTAGAAAACCTCAAATTCCATACTCTAAAAAGACGGTAATCTGCAGCCCCCCCCCCCCCCCTCACATACATGTACATGTACCCAACAAGACAGACATATCGGCAAAAAAAGAGCATCATAAACCACCTCATTAATGCAGATACTGGTACAGTAACTATCAATAGGCTTAATAATACCCTTGTACATGTACAAAGGGAACAAAGACTCTGGGTACAGAAAGAAAAGGCTACCAGTATCCAGATCAAAATCCAGATTTTTTGACCAAAATCATGATTTACATCACGTTCACGTTAAACCTTCAATTTTTTTGTCAAAATGCAGGCCTGGAGTATACAGGTGGGTTTTTATAGTATACAGAAAGAGGGACTGTTCATACACTGTACATAGTCTGACCTCTCTGGTTGACGAAGATGAGTGAATGGTGGACCTGTGTAAGAGACAAGGAAAGTACACTATATCAGTAAACCAGTTAAACAGATTAACTGTGTTTAAAAGAAGAACAGTTCACAAGAGGTTTTTTGCTAACTTTTTTCTTTTCTTTTTTTCCACTCAGATCACAGGCCCAGTTTAAATCCCAGACACAAATGCCCCACCTCACATTTTTGTGTATGTTTGCTGCCATATTTGTTTGTCAGCACCCAGCAATACACCTGGGTGAATTAAGAGACACTGTGGAGCAAAGTATTTTGGGTAGTAAGGAAACAACATGAGGAAGAGGCCAGGACTATGACATAAGGGTGCCTGCGTGTAAATTAAGCAAAAAAAATAAATCTACAACAACAACAACAACAACAACAACAAAGAAAGGAAAGAAAGAAAAGAAACTCCAGATTTAAATCAAATGGTTCAAAATTTTCTCAGAATTTCTTCGGGAATTTTCAGGCAGTATCTGAACCTTCAGACCAAGGTTATACTCCTCTTTTCCTTTTTGGAACAGAATGCCAAATAATTCCTTAACACTTGTCATTTCTCCCGTTTTATGTTGTTTATCAGGAAGAGTTGTGCAGACAGTAAATTACTACTTCTTTTGGTTAATGTGCTGTTTTTTTGTTTTGTTTTTTTTTTTGGGGGGGGGGGACCTTGCATTATTCAATGGTTATTCCAACCAGTTTTTATTCCTGCAAATGGCAAGCATTATACCATAAATTCTGAAAATAAGCCCCTTCATATAAACCCCCCAAATTCGAAATCCAAAAAAGGCTCCTATAATAAGCCCCTCCAGATATAAAGCTTTAAATATTTGGGAATTGCCGTCAAATACCAAATTAACCACAGGTTAGATTTCTATGGACTTTGAGCTACCCTATGAACTATGGTATAAACTATAGTACAATGTATGAACTATAAATTACGGTACGAACTATAAACTAATTTTTACAGTATGTACAGAATTCCATTTTCAATAAAGTGTATAATTTGCTGTTGTGTTTGAAGTTGGCATGTTCAGGGGCATTATGCTGTCACAAATTTCTGGTTAACATCCCAACACTATTATTTGCACATTGAAAAATTTCCCTCCAGTTACAAGGTCTGGCAATATGTAAACGCAAATTTCCCTCCCATGATATTAAAGCCCCCCCCCCTGAACATAAGTCCTGCCCAAAAATAAGCCGTCAGATAATAAGATTGCAAATTTTCGCTTTGTCATTCATCAAGCCATCACCGCAAATTAGCGGGTCTTCCGGAGTAGTGTGCGTAGCGGTGTGAATTACTACATTCTTATATATAGTCCGCTTGGATCTTGTACACGTGACGTGAGAAGCATAACAATGCCTCTCAGATTCTCGGGCAACACTCAGCGAGAACACCCTTATCCACCTGATAAGAGTCAAAATGGAAGGTCCCCCTTTCGAGATTATGACCCTACACCAGCCATTCACTTATGGGCAACGAGCACCACTCGCCGTCCGAACCAACGCAAGAGGAAATCGTACAAGGCCCGAGAGTCTGCGAAAAGGGGAACGGTCTTGATTGATTGTTCTTCAACTGAAGAAGATTCCAATTCAGACAATGAGGACGAATTAGAAGAAAGAGAAAAGGATGACGAGCAATAGATTTAATAAAAGAAACAGGAGTGGATCAGTAGGCTCCCGAACATATATTTTTGGAGTTGATGTTTTTTTTTTGTTGTTTCGCTCAAAACCACAACAAAGTGCTTTCATTTCTTTAATTGCACAACGTTGATAATTCCAGTAATTCCAAAAACGGCCAAATAGTCATCCATAAAAGTCATGATTCAGATCGTCTTTCTTAAATATAGATTTTAAAAAGGCTGAAAGGGAACAAATCATTCATCACTTCCGGCACGCCCCTGGTAAATGCTTGGTTACCAAGCTTTTCATTAATTATTGGATTTACGGACATTACTTCGCAAGGCAATGTTTTCCTCAGGCAGTATAGACTTGAAATTGACAAAGAGTAGCAAAATTAGGTTGCCACTCAAGTATTCTAAATGAGAAAAAGAGATTTGCCTGTTAGTGTCATTTTCCCGGCCCCTTTTAATAAGACATAGTACTGAAACATTTTAAGATTTGAGCTTATTCATTCTAACATTGCATTGTATCAAATCAGTGAATATGGATTCCACTTGTAAGTGTTTCTTGTTGTATTTTCACATCAGTTCGCTTTTATTATCATGAGACTCAACTAGATCGCAAGCTTCAATTTCATCACATTCATAACTTTAGTAGGTATTGATTTTGCCCAACGTTGCGGTTGTACCTTGCTTTCCACTTTTCCTGCATTGAGTTCGAGGCTGCATGTATAATAAAGGTGTACAAAATGTACTTGTTTGATATGTAAACATCATGCGGGGGCGGGGGGGGGGGGCATTTTATAGAGATGTGACGTAATGGATATTTGTCCGGGCAAAAATGGGTTGTGTCCGAGCAAAAATAGGTTTGATCGGACAACTTGACCGGCGCCAGCCGGGAAATTATTTCAAGCCCTGAAACCGGCATTGGCTACAGACCAATGTGTACCGGTGTAAGAGAGGACACTGAAATCACCCCCCATACAACTGCGTTAAACCGTTTTGCTAGACGTCTAAGCCTTGAGCCAATAGAAAACACTTGTCATTTGGTGTGATGTGAAGTGGCAAGAAAAGAACCATTTGAAAATTTTAAAATAAGATATGCACAACGCCTAAATCAAATAGTGTTACCGACTTTAGACAGCTTGTAAAAAAACCGGAGTAAATGGAGGAGCCATACTCATACTCCACTGACACTAAAATCCATCTCAAATTATTCCTTATGCTGTTTTCACAACAGCATAATGCCTTTTTTACACCGGTCTCTTATAAAATAAACGAAATGATATATTTCTATTACGATCTGAACATAATAATCAAAGAGCTGAGGACATTTGTGGCGCGTGTTTACGGGTTACCAATGTAACCCATCAAAATTTAAAAGTAGATGTAACCAGATAACTTTTTAGCCAGTCCACGGGTTACAATGGTATAACGGTAACCCGATGTAAATTACAAACCATTGTAAAAGAACCACATACCTGGCTTGTTTCATATAGCACTACAGTTCCTTCAGAAGACTGTCCTGCTTTGAGTTTTTAAGTTTGCTTTGTTCAGGTGCACTGTTAAGCCGAAAAACTGCTCTGGAAGCACGTGTGATGTCACGTGCTACGGGAAGCTAAAATTATTGTTGTTGACGCGTTTCAACTGCTGAATACTTTTTTTCAATTAACAGGCCTATCATTCAAAGAGGAAATCAGCGCATGCTCAGTGAAGATATCTGTAGGGATAGCGTAGGCGAAATAGGCCTCAACGTATGACTCAATTTTAAAAGACGTTTAGAAATATCACACAATTTCATTATTATTTTCAAGGATATATGATACTTTTAAATCACATACAACCAGTGACACAAGTCGTTGAAACACCCTCCCCTCCTTCCCCTATTCAATGTTGCATAGTGTCGTGAGCGCTTGTCTTCATCAATTTGGTTGAAACTTTTTTCTAACATTGCCTCGTGGGAGAGGGAGGGAGACACAATTGTAACGACAGTGTTTCAACAAAATGACACTGATTGTAGCTACTCCACTCTTTTATGTTCACTAACCTAGCAAAGGAGAACAGACCTTGTTGAGTGATATCAACCCAGGTGGAGTGAATTCTGTTTGACCAACATCACACTCAAGGAAATAGATTTGTTCATGACTGTAGAAATATGAAAGTAAAATATATAGAAATGAATAAAGGAAGGAAGGGAGGGAGGGAGAGAGGGAGGGAGGGAGGGAGGGAGGGAGGGAGAGAGAAAGGAAGGAAGGAAGGGAGGGAGGGAGGGAGGGAGAGAGAAAGGAAGGAAGGAAGCTGCAGGCAAATCATGTTTTAAAAAAAGCCAACATGTGGTTGGACCCCAAATTACCTACAATGAAATTGACAGTACTTATTTGCAACTGAGAGGTGACATTGAATGTCAGCCACTTGGTAAAGCACTAATAGAAGCTGTTATGATTAGCCAAGAACCCAATCAAATTCAGTGAATGAAAGTCAACAAGCTAGACCACCAGATTAATATTCCTAACTCTTTTCACACAGTGACAATTGTACACTGTATGGGTTCTTTAATGCCCACCACCTGTGAATTTTCTAGTAGTCTGCTGCTCAGATGGCTAATTAGGATAGGTATGGGATGAAGCCATCCACATGGCCAGCAATAATAATTCATGTTTCAGTATACTGCATAGCATGAAGGATCCCTGGATAGAATGCTAGACCATTGTGGGTTTTAATTCCTGGCATTTTACTTGACATACTGATGGAGAGAGACATTATGTGAAGTACACTTTCTTGTTTAACCCTTTTACTCTGAGTAGTGGCAAAAATTCAAGAAAAATCCCAAGTTTCATTTTTTTCAAATCCTGGACAAACCAAATAAGTACTATGGAAAAGTACTGCCAAAGAGATTTCATTTAAATGGTCACACCATAGGATTTCGTCCACAGACTCAAAAGTTAGAACTACATGTCTTCATAATTGACTATTATGAACACTATTCAGAAGTTATCACAGCCATTAATTGAACGACCAACCCTCCAATCTCCAGGTCAAAAGTCTCACTGAAAACCCAGTGCACTAACCACTACGCTACTTTGTCAACACTTTTTGATGGGGATGGGGAACAGGAGGTGGGGTGACATTCTGGGAGAAAAGGTGGGAAGTGACATACAACAGGTGTGAAGAGAGAGAGAGAGTATAAAAAGCATGATTCCCAAGGTGATGGGAAGCAGAAGAAATAGGAAGGCTCACACATCACCATGTATGTGATTGTATATATGCTTTTCTTTTTTGCAGTCACTAGGGCTGCAACGATACACTAATGCATTGGTGAACCACAATATTTTTTCCAACGATGCGAATATCGATAATTATAGAAATAAGATATCACGCTAATTATTATGATACAATAAAATATGCTACATCAACAAATCTGGGAAATTACTGTCTTTAATATTCCTTACCCAAGCTCTACATTTTAGCCGTTGTAAGGTGATTTGATGTTGTGTTATTCTATTAAATCAAATCTTATTATTATGGAAATAAATTATTTAAAAGTAAATTAGTGTAAGTTGTTGGTAACTAGTTTTGTCACACACAGTAGTGTATTGTATCGTGTATTATGTATCGTATCGTGGCCCTTGTATCGAAATATGTATCATATCATGGGAAAATGTATTGTTGCAGCCCTAACAATCACAAAAGTGCAAAGATGTAAGAGCCAGCAAAAGCCTGATGCCCATGTCCAACCCCCCCCCCCCCCCCCGCACCCCCCAACTTCAGAATGCTTTGATGAAATTTTGGTGTCATAATAATATACAGGTACACATACATCTTCATTTTTGTAATTAAAAAAATATATATACTTGTAAACATCACGATACTGTTTATCAAGCATATGGCTTTGTACCTATTAAGGAGTGAGTTTGTTAGAAATCTTGCAAATGTTGATTTCCCAATGTCTTTTCCTCCACAAATCAGAACTTCTGGGGCTTTGTCTGTTGAGAGAATTGAACAATTAACACATGAGCTTGAGAAGTAGTGTCACTTAAACCCTGATATCAACATGCAAACTCTCCTCACTGGTCTCCAAAAACTTACCATACTTTCGTTACTTCTGGGTGGTAGCTACTTTCAAAAAATCATTACAAATTATGTAAAAACATTGGTCATAAAAGTTTTTGTAAAGAGTTAATTGCACACATTCAAGTAGTCATAGCTTTTTTACAGTGAGTTTACAACCCAAGGCAAGAAACCCCCATAATAATTATATAACAAACACATTTTCTCATCCCCTCAGCACTTCATTTCATTTGGGTTCCACAGTAAAAACCTTTGAAATTCAGCCACCTGTACTTTCTTTGGTTCTGTCTTCAGCTTGTCCAACAAGATCAACTGCCCTCCACTGATCAGGAATAGTCAGCACCCTACATCTTGCTGTATCTGGTTCCAGCTAAAGAATTTAATTATAAACTCTGTAAGGACAATACAGGAGATGACTTTTTTAACTGAAGGGTGGTTTTAATAGATTGTTGCAGCAAAAAGAAAAACAAAGAAACCAATAACAACAAGAAAAGCCCCAGGGGCATTAGACCCCGCCCGTTGTTCTCCCTCTCCCGGGGGTGTAAAATATGTTACGGTCACTCAAGATAAAAGTCCTTGGCTGTGTACCGAAAGACACGACGAGTATTTCTTTGGCCGAGCGAAAACTGGAGGTCTGGGGCAAGTGACCACCAAAAAAAAAAAAAAACCACGGAAGAAAAATGGGTATTACTAGACCCCGTCCTTATGGCGGGGTAATAAATTAAAAATGCCTGTTTAGCGTACACCTAGAGTGCTGAAACATTGCTGCCAGTACAACATTATTGTCAGCAGATAATTCAATGTTAATATAAGATTAGCACTTTCCCAGGGAGAGGGGGGGGGATACTCAATAAAGTTTTATACAGGGAGGCTCCAGTTGGAGTTTCAAACTCTTACATGGTACCCCTTTCATATAATATCTAGTGAGAGCAAGATTGCACCCCTTTCTTATACCTCAAGGATAAACCAAAACAAAGAATGTCCTATAACTGCCACCTCTTTCCCAGGCTTTCAGACATTGTGGTTCAGTTGCTCAAAGAGTGCAAGCTTTTATATTTTTCGCATTGTCATTTCTGCCAAAATTTGGCACCCTTTGATATATTTCCCTGTAGCCACAGACTATTTCTTCCACTTTGCAGCCAATATTTAGTGACCTTTCATATACTAAAGTGGCGACTTTCCTTACCCTTTGGCATACCGGGAGCTTGAAAATGGTACTCCTTTTGGGCGTAGCCTCCCCGTATAGCTCACTATTGGGACTACCCCCCCCCCCCTGAGAACCTTATTTGACAATTGCACGTGTACATCGATCTAGCAAGATCTTAAGTTGCCTTGAAATATTTCAGTTTTTCAGTACCACAAAAGGCACATTTTTCAGAAAGCTGGATATCCATACATTACAAACACCACATTTTACACTCCATGTTGATATTGACACCAAATTCAGTCTACCATGTATAGCTGTTATTTGGGTTGTTACGCAAATGATGGAGAATTGTATGATGACCCAATGGAAAAGCAACAGTGTTATGAAGGACTTTAACAGCACCACTTAATAATATTACACAAGAGTAGAAAATAATGTCCTTACAAGAATAAATCCTAAATCAGCAGTTTTCTTCTTCAGAGACATCTCTGTGCTGTCCAGAGAAGCATCCTAGAAAAAAAAGCAGCTCCTTGATGAAGTACAAATATTAAGTCTAATAATGGATTTTAAAAATCAAAACAGTGAGAAATCTGTTAAAGAAAGTGTGCACATTTAATTTGGTTATAAAATTGTGGCTCTTGTGTTGCTCTAGAAAATATCCATACCCCCTCCCCCATGGAAGGTTTTCGGTTTGAACCTCCAGTACACCCCTCTGAAAATTCCAGGTTAGCTTTAGTACTTTCCTTTAAAAATATTACTTTCTGGGAACCCCAGCCCAACCCTCGAAATATGCAATGACCCTGCTTACGGTGGGTTAATTTATAGATTAATTTTCTGGAAATACCGTGTGGCACTGAATTTTTGCGGGTTCTAATTTTTGCGATTTTTGCAGGTTTTTCGCGATCCACAAAAATAAGTTCCCGCAAAATAAAATTACCGCAAATTTTTTCGCCGCAAAAATTTACTCCACTGTAGAAATTATATACAAAACAAGAAAAGCCCCAGGGGCATTACCCCGCCGTTCTTCCCTCCCCTCGGGGTGTAAAAGATATTATGGTCACTCAAGATACACGCTCTAGCCTGTGTAGCAAAAGACGCGACGAGTATGTTTGGCCGAGCAAAAACCGGAGGTCTGGGGCAAGTGACCACCAAAAAAATGGAAAACAAGAAAAGCCCCGGGGGCATTACCCTGCCGTTCCCCCCTCCCCTCGGGGTGTAAAAGATATTATGGTCACTCAAGATACACGCTCTAGCTTGTGTAGCGAAAGACGTGACGAGTATGTTTGGCCAAGCAAAAACCGGAGGTCTGGGGCAAGTGACCACCAAAAAAATGGAAAACAAGAAAAGCCCCGGGGGGCATTAACCCCGCCGTTGTTCTCTCTGCCCTTGGAGTCCAAAATATATTACGGCCAGGTAAAAGTTGGTGATTTATCGTATCTTTTACGTGCTTGCGATGATAATATAATCAAGACACGACTTGCCTAATCACTCTGTTTTAGCATGCGTGACGAAGAGCGTGATGAAATTATTATTTTGATCACAGCGTGACTCAGCCTGGCCTCGTAGCTCAGTTGGTTGAGCGACGGTGTTCTAATCCGGAGGTCGTGGGTTCGAATCCCGCTGGGGTCAAAGATTTTTCTTTTATCTTGGTTCTCATTTCTAATTTCTTACTTTTAAGGCCTGTGGTCGGGGGGAAATTATGGAGGGCAGTATTACTCACTTCTTGGCACTCATACATACATACTTTACATCATAATTACTAAGTTCATAGCGATCGCGAGTTCATGCCAGCTTTCAAACTTAAGCTCCCTAGTACATTCGTCCTTGCTCTCGTCGAAGAAATGTTAACTCCATTGAATTCCTTGTACTTTTCTACACAACTTTCCCTAAAGATTTTGGCGAAGCAAAGCAAAACTGCCAAAAAAATGCTCGCATTTGACTGTTGAATTATTCAACTTGGCGAAAGCAAGGGACTTCCCCGAATCGGCTTCTGTGTTTCAGTGATGTAATGCTTACGTGCCACGGCAAGTTAGGCGAATTTATTCCAGCTTCAAAGCTCGCTAGCACCTTCGTTCCTACTTTCATCAGACCCCGCCGCTTTTCTCCTCCTCCCAGGGAGCAAAATATATTACGGTCACTCAAGATACGAGCTCAAGTGGTGTAAATTTTAAAGTTGATGATTTATCGTACCTGTGTTTGCTGCCATTTCCCCTTATGCGTCTACTCTGCACCCTTCTCCCTGTGGTAACATGAATCCCTGATAGTATGAACCCCATCCCTCATTCCTTGATCATCCACTTGTCCTAGCTTTCGCGAAGAAGAACGTGACGAAATATTTTGACCATAGCGTGACTCAATTAAGTCACGTTTTTTTAAAATAAACGAACTGACATGTCAGCGTAATTCTAAATAGCAAGGGCACGGAAATTTAAATAGATTTCTTGATAAAAAACTCATTCTAAAATCTAAAGGAAACTGGTAGCTATGAAAAACCGTAAAAGTCTATTTTAGGCCGTGATTCGATGAGTGATTTGGCGCAAGCAAGTTTACTTCTCCGAATCGGCTTCTGTGTTTCAGACGTAATGTTTATGTGCTACGGCACGTAGCATGAATCATTGGCTTTCAAAGCTTGCTAGCACCTTCGTCCTTGCTCTCATTGAAGAGAAGTCAACTCCATTGAATTTCTTGTACTTTTCTACACAACTTTCCCTAAAGATTTTGGCGAAGCAAAGCAAAACTGCCAAAAATATGCTTGCATTTCACAGGTGAATTTTTCAACTTGGCGAAAGCAAGGGACTTCCCCGGATCACCTTTTGTGTTTCAGTGATGTAATGTTTACGTGCCAGGGCAGGTTTGGCAAATTCATGCCAGCTTCAAAGCTCGCTAGCACCTTCGTTCTTGCTTTCATCGAAGGAATTTTCATGCCATTAAATCGCCGGTAATTTTCTACACCAACTTTCATGAAAATTCTGGCGAATAAACGCTGAACGAACAAAGTTTACCGGCAAGTATTGTTTTGACCGAGCGCAGGTCTGGGGCAACTGACCACGACAAAAAAAAAAAAAAAAAAAAAAAACGGGTATTACTAGACCCCGTCCTGACGGCGGGGTAATAATAAAAAAAACGGGTATTACTAGACCCCGTCCTGACGGCGGGGTAAATATTGATTTGAAGGAGAAAATGCCATAGATAACTCAGTGGATAATACATCAAGTGGTACCCTAGTTATTTTCGACCCATTGTAGTGTAATAGAGTAACATACCATGTTGTTTTATTTGTATTTAGATTCCTTTTAGTGGGCCTTTACTCAAAAAATGAAGATGTTATTAGTTCCATTTGAACGCGACTACGAGAGAATCGCAAAAATTAATTCCCAGCAAGAAAAACCAGTCTTTTCAAATCGCAAAAATAAGTTCCTGCAAAACACAAAAAATCGCCAATCCGCAAAATTAAACTCCCGCAAAAATTTAGTGCCACACGGTATACAATGTCATTTTCAAATTCTCATTAGACATGATTGGTTACATGTATTTTCAAATTATGATTACATGTGAAAGATGTTTCTGTAGAAGAAGACACAGTGATGCATGTCACACACTACAAAATTGTTTGTTTGGGAAAACGAGAGTTTGACTCACAAGTACCTTGCCAAGATCCAAACTGAATACATCCTGAAAACTTTGAAAGCTGCAAACAAAGTTCATCTCAACAGACTGTACAGATCTCATCAGAAGAACTGCAGAGGCTTTTTTAGCTCTCGTCAATGCTTTCTTGATCACTTCAGAAGGCTGGTTTTGGAGGGCATCTAGTAGTGTCTTCCTTACATTTGTTCTAATTGACGAATCCTCTTTGCCACACTCGGAAAGCGCTACAAGACTTGAAGTTCCAGGGGAGAAGAGTTCAACTGTTTTATACTCCACTTTAATTACATAACCAAATACTTCTGCTGATCCAGTCAAGGCCTTGATCTTTACACTTCCTTTGATACAAACTTTCTATTAAAATAACAAAGAAGTTGGCAGTTGTATGCATGTACAATGATGACGATGATAATAATATTTATCTCTATTGTGCATTTTCTATAATTATATAATCAAATGCACATTACAAACAATTACAAAATTTTATATAAACATTGGATTAAAAATAAGATTAATATAAAGATAAGATTAAAATCTAGTTAGTATGAATAAAAGCCTTACAAAATAAAATGTCTTTATTGCACATTTGATGATGATGGTGATGATGATAAGAGCTCAATGGGCCACTACATCAAGGTTTGGTCTGTGTATCATTTTGTTTCCTCCCCATTGTCATTCACATAATCATAAATGAGACAGACTGACACAGCTTTGCAGAAACTTGAATGAGCTTTTAAGACATACACAGTACAGCTTAAAAAAGTTAGACTGTGAAATACTCATCCATACAAGTGGACTGAAATTTTATTTCATTAGTATACATGTACATGAATTTTATATGCAATTAAGTTGTTCATTACTGCAAATTAAAGTGATACTGGAAAGACATACCTGTCCCTTTCCCATGAAGAGCAAACAAGCATTTGCCCGTTCACCAGACAGTAGTAACACACTGTATTAAATAAACAAAGCACACAACAAAACAAGCACTTCCACAAACTGCCTCAAGCACAACAAATTTTGTACATGTAAATGTAACAAGAGCAAACAAACTCAGTAAAGTTGTCATTTAGAATAGCAGATGTTGTAATGATCAATATCATAATATGGAAATTTGTTTTTACAGCATAAAACAGAATACTGTACATAGCTAAATGTGAATCATGAATCGTGCAATGTGGTTCAAGTTCAGTATCCTCTAGTGAAGTCCTAGAAATCACTTTAAAAATGAACACAATGTATTTCCCAAAGATCCCACTTAATTTTACTGAAAAAGTGGTTCCTGGCTGACATTTGAATCAGTGCACAAGATCCTACTAATGTACTGAAGACCACTCAATTGAAACAGGTGAGCAGGACTCGCGTGTGATGCTGTTCTTCCTGGCAATTAAGTGGTAATATCTGTTTGTATCTGTGGCTAAAATCCTGGAAACAACATATACTGAGCAGTACATGTACTTTCTCTGTCCAGATAGGATCAGCAGCTTACCACCGTGGGATAGTTTCTGTGTCTCTATGACCCCCAGAGCTATGTCGGCTGGAGTATTGTACTCCTGGTAGGACCACCCATGCCGAACAGGTTGAAGGGTAGAGACCAGATGAAGGGTGATCCCCTGGCCCTCCAGGTTGGGGATTAAGCACAGGGTTAACAACCCTGCCCTATAAAAATGCAGACTGTTACAGAAACCTGAAGCATTTTTAATGATACAGCCCAAACTGAGGTTTCACTGCTGGGACAGTCATGACACTCTTGGGCCAAAGCCAGCTGGAAACCCATAGACCGATAGGTCCCATAGTAGCCCCCAGGCATCAAACTAGCATTGGTTGCTGGAATGTGAGGACAATGGCGGAGATGGCAAAAACAGCACAAGTGCTTAAGGAGATGAAAGATTATGGGTTCAAACTGTTAGGAATAAGTGAGACCAGGTGGAAGAGAATGTGTGGTTCCAGAAAATATCCATACCACCCCCCATGGAAGGTCACTGGAAATTCCGAGGGGGAGGGGGGTTCAAAGGCAGAAATTTCCAAGGGGAGTGGGGGGTTCATAGGAAACTCCTTTTCCAGAGGGTGAAGAAACACGAAAAAAATTGAAAGCAATGCACGATTGATCCCAAGCACGAAGTAATACTTACGTAGACTGTTTTGACCTTCAAAACTAAGCAAATATGTTGACCGAAATGTCAAATTTTGCGACTTTGATTTGTATGAAATTTCGGTAGACCTGAATTGCATATTCGCGTTTACGGAAAATTGCGTGTCTCCTTGGCCTTCGGTGAATGTTGCACCGTTTTCAATCCTTTCAATGGAAATGCTTTTGTTAAACACCAAAGTTGTTTAAACGATATAAAAATATCTTTATCGTACAATCCAGCAAAGGGTTTTCAGCCCACTTTTCACCGGATATCATCGAGAAAGAATTGCTGCATTAGTATTTACATACATGTAAGCAGTGACGCTCATAATTTGATAAGGTCAGATTTCACGCATTATGCAAATTTGATGCGCTTTTGAACTGAAACTAAGTTCAGCCTACACCGTATCTTAGCTTTTTCTTACAAATTCTTTTACAGTTGTCATTGTCTTTGAGTTTCCATTTGAGCTTCATTTACTATTTCAATTTTAAACAAAGGATAAAGTGCGGGAAGAAAGGTTCGAGTTGTTATCCCTCTGTGCAATTTATTTTTAGACTGACGGTATGCAAATTCACTTGTGCATAACCCCAGGAAAAAAAGCTGTTATTTTACTCTAATTCTCTTTCAAACATGATAACCGCCGAGTTTCGCTTTTGACGGCGGGTTTGAGTTTGGCAATCACAATTTCAATTCTCAAAATTTTGGCTTCATTGTTTACGTCGTATTCGGCACGCAAATTATTCACAGCAACCCTCGGCACCAACGTCAATAGAACGTCACAAAACTCGGTTTAAACAAATTTTCGTTAAAAACGTAGAACATTTCAAACCAGATAGCAAACATGCAAATAGTATAGAACAATAACAATTAAACCGTTATACATGTATGTTGAAAATGGCTGTTATAATATCAAATGTTACAACAAAAACCATGTTTGCGTAACGTGGAAATTCCTGGGGAGAGGGGGGTCATCAAAGACCCCCTTGGAATGAAAATTCCTAAGGGGTAGGGGGGTGCAAACCAAAAAGCCTTCCGTGGGAGGAGTATGGATATTTTCTGGAACCACACAATGGGGAGAATGACTGCATGACAGCACTGGGGTGGACACCAGAGGGTCAAACGGTGAGGGGGAGGCCAGAGATTATGTGAAGTAGAGCCGTAGAGAAAGAGAGGAACAAAGCAGGATGGATGAGCTGGAATGAGGCCAAGATAGCAGCACAGCACAGGACGGGGAAGGCTGGGTTAAAAATGTGACAGGCTTATGCGCCTCCTAGCATGAAGAGACGAGATGACGAGATAACATGTACTTTCTTGTAATATTGTTAACCACTACAGTGTATGTAAATACATGTACATTTTGTACATACCATGCTGTACTCTTGTGTATAGCTGCCTTAAAGGCAATTTTATCTTTTGAATCTGTGGATGTAATCCTAAAGTGTGCAGATCATGAGCATCACTCCGCTTTGGTATCGTTAGTAATCCTGTGCAAGGTGGTTCTATGACTGAAAAGCTTGGTTGATGGAATCAACTAAAGTAAAACTTATACGTAAAAAGCTACATTGTAAGCTTAAATATGACCTTACAAATGAGTACAACTGACCTTTTCGGAGTCAATGTCACACCAATAAGTTCGCAATCCTCGACGTTTTGAGTTTCATATTTTCCCCTCGTCCTTTTTCCAGTTTTTTTCTTGGCTGCACCCTGACTAGCGCCACTCACGTGTATTTCAACAGAGTATGGCGACAAACATTCTCTTTTCCTCCGACCACCTAGCATTTCTAATGATTGGGTGATACCCTCGTGAAGAAGATTTTGTAGCCAAGGAAAGATTGAAAACTTAGCTAAATGAAGCTCAGAAACGAAGGGCAAGTCAAGCGAATCCTGATTAAAATTCGATAAGTATCCGGCCTGACCGCCATGTTGGATTTCTAAACTCGCCCCTTTCCTACTCCTTCAATAAAACGGCTGTGAAGTCGTGTAAGATACATGATAAGTCCCAATACAATTCTCGTGGCCCAAAAGTGAGTAGCGAGTAAGCGAGAAACGAGAAGGCCCAGAAGCGAACGTGGCCCAGAAACGAGAAAGCGAGTTTTCAACTCCAGTTTGCAGACATAACATTATCACGTCACATACCAAACTTTATATTCCGGGAGCTGCCTTTCCTACTGGTAAATAACACGAAGGAGTAAGGGCCGGCTGGAAACGTCTCGGGTTTGAAATTCAAGTCGTACTCGTAGTCCGATCTAAAGGTCACTATTTCCGGAACACAGGGGGAGTGGTGGGGGGGGGAGGGGGTTGGAGGAGAACGGGAATGGGGGAGTTTGACATGTATTTCTAATTGGCTAAAAGGGGCAAATAGGACTGGATGAGTTAGGTTATAATCCCCTTGTCCAACACTGTCCAACAGGGCCTCTCTCGCCTTAGCAATAGGAATGTCAGTCCCCTTGTCCCAAAAGTCTCAGGTGATATTTTGCCAAAGAAAAATCTCGAGCTTTCACTGCAATAAAAACCGAATATCTCGGGTGATCTAGGCCTTTCGAGCGGATATTCTCCAAAATGGGCCGTTGAGTGCCCCACCCAATTTCAGCCCAAAATGATCAAAATCTGGACGCTATTTCCAACCAAAACGGCTCGAGTACCATACCCTTTGTGGCCGCACATACCTATCTAGAATTCAGGGGCGGATCCAGGAATTTCTGAAAGGGGGGTTGTACGCTATTGAAAAGCAGTCGAATGGTGGAAGTGAAACAACTTTGTAAAAAACAATTTTATTCTATTATTATTAGGAAGAATCAAACAAAATAACAAAAAAAAAATGCTGCTCAAAGGGGGGGGGGGGGGTTGCAACCCCCTCAACCCCTCCCCTGGATCCGCCTCTAGAATTGAAATTACATGTTGTGAGTCCTTTTCCATGTGTTTTACTATCAATTAAGTATATACTAAATCGTAAACTGACAACGGCAAATAAATTAAAAGAGACATAAAATTAAGAAACCGGCACTGCTTGGCAGTCTGTTTTTGCATTAAAAATATTTTTTCGCTTCAAATCGGGGATGCGGCTTAAGGCGGGACTTAACCTAAAATTTGCAGCTTTTTACAATGATTTGTAACATCTAAGGTTTGCATTCAAAGCATACAAAACTATACGTCAATGGACAGCTTATGAACCACAGATTTTACATGTTTGCAGATGATTGCATTGCGGTTATGCGTAACCTGATATGGGTTAACTATAATAAATACTTTGGCTACAGTGCAACTTAAAGTGAACACACTTTTCCAGGGTGAAAAAGAAGAGAGAGGGAGAAGTCTCGAGGTGCGTGGGGAGGAGAGGCTACTCCCTATGGTAGACCATACTAAGAGGCTCCGCCCGAAATGGGTACCTTTCTTGCGCTTGCAGCATACGAAAGGGTACGGAAATTTACTGTTTTAAGGCGTGTGTGTTCACAGAAGGGCCGCCAAAATACACCTTAAACTGAAAGAGATAGAAGTCAAGGCTAAGCACTAAACTAGTTTTAATGTCTTTAATTTGGCCGTATTTTCTCAACTAAACGCCCAGCCTCAAATAGACGCCGGGTCCAAATAAACCCCGGGTCTACACGGTCTAATTTGAAATAAATGCTCCCGGCGTTTATTCGAGTTACCGGCGTTCATTTGAGACCAAGCGTTTATTTGAAAATGAAACTTTTTGTAACTGATTCTCATTAAACTGAGTCATTTTTGGCAATTGCAGCAAACAAGAGCCATCCTCTCTTGCAGCAAATTATTACAATTTATTTCGCTCATTCCAGCCAAAGGGCATTGAAGTAATGTACTCTACACTCTACCCACCCAATACACCTGTACAGGGTGTCCCAAAAGTTCGTTCCTCTACTTTATAGGACTGCCATTCAGTACGATTAGACTCAATAAACAAATCTTTTAAACAAAAGTTGTCTATTTCAATCTTGTTAAATATTATGTATTTGTTGTGCCATCTTTTGACTCGAATATTCAAATTTTGCCTTTTCCCGCCAAAGGTGCGCGAGCGCGTGTATATTTCCTACCAAATATTTTTCGTATTTTGTAGCCCGAATTGCTAGCACTTTTTCCTCGTTTTTTGTAGTTTATCGTGAAAGATGAACCCTCTTAACGCAAAAAAGCTCAACTACTTGAGAGCTTAAGCATTTATACTTAGATCTACTGGCTTATCAGTAAAAGAAATTGCAAAAAACTGGAAAAATCCGAACGTTGGGTGATAAAATGGTCGTGGGGAAATGAAGGTTTCGAAGACAAGAAACGAACGGGAAGACCGAAAGTCCTGAATGAAGCAGCTGAAAAAATCCTGAAGAAAGCTAAGTACAAAAGGGGAAACTCGACGAGGCAGCTCTCACAACAGTTAGCAAGCAAAGGCCTTGTTGAGGAAAAAACACCGTCTGGAGGTTCATAGACGTGTAGACCCGGGGTTTATTTATGCCGCTGAGACGGCAAAAGAAACCTCTGCTCACCGCCAAGCAACGTGCAGCTCGCCTGAAATTTGCTACGCAGTACAAAAACCTTACTACAGAAGAATTAGATGACTTTCTTTTTTCGGACGAATGTCCAAAATATTTATTTCAGCTGCCTAATCCCGACAACAACAACAAGCTTTATTTGCATGACTATAAGTACATACAGTATTGCAAAAGCGTAAAACTTAACTAAAGCGAAACTTATAACAATCATAATCATGTAATAGGAAAAAAAGCAATTATGTATGCGTTACGTTACTTTCATTCGATAGAAGATTATTTCGTAAAGATAAGCATCTCAAAATGAACTTCATCAGTTGAGTATTTAAATAATAATTATCAGAATTCATTAATTTTTTGGTGGCTTGCATAGGAGGTAATTGTGTTATGTTTGGTATTTGGTTCTCTATTTTTTTGTAAAATTCATCTCTAAAACTACAGTATTTAGTACAATGGAAAAGTAAATGAATTTCATCTTCAATTTGGTTTGATTTACACGTAGGGCAGAGTCTATTATCCCTTGGGATGTGAACATATCTTCCAGTTTCGATCAATAATTTATGCTCCTGCATACCAGGTGAAAAAAAGCTCAAAATGGATCATCTGGGGCGGAATGACAGGCCGCGGTCTCACTGGGCTTCATTTTATACCCCAAGGACAGACTTTGACTGCCGACTACTACATCAACAACAAATTAGAGAAAGAAGTGAAGCCTCTCCTACGCCGTAAAAAGGGAATGAAGCAATAGACAAACGAAAACTGTTCAGTTCCAATCGACACATGACGTTCGTCCAAGACGGGGCGCCATCTCACGCAGCCAAGGCCACCCAAGCATGGTGCAAAAGAAACCTGTCAAATTTTATAGAGAAAGCAAGCTGGCCTCCAAATTCGCCAGATAACCCTGTGGAGAATCGTTGGAGCATAATGGATGAAGTTGTCTACAAAGACCCAACTCCTAAGACCATGAAGGATCTGAAAAGACGGCTCCAACAAGCTGGAAGAATATCCCGCTCTCCACGCTATATGACTTATCCCACTCGATGCCGCAACGGCTACAGAATGTGATAAAAAACAAAGGGGGTCATGCAGGATATTGAACTTCTGAAAACATGGACTCGATAGAGTAACAAACATCTCTTAGAAATTTCATGTAAAAATAAAGTTTCGATCAAAAGTTATGGCGCATGAAATAAGATGAACGAACTTTTGGGACACCCTGTATATTTAATAAACACCAGGTCTACGAGATCAACGGTACGCAAAATAATATACTAAAGCTTAGAGCCTTCAGACAACAAAAAGCACGCGATCAACTACTGCCTTTGCTTCATTTTGACGCATAAAACAGGTGCAAGTTTTTCTTTCGGTGTATTTAGGGCACTTAGCACCCTAACCACTTACCCCCACTCCCCCTCCCCACTGATTTGACAGTAAGCCCCTCAAAGAGTTTAATTATAAAACAGCTTTGTTTTTTTAACAAAGAGTAAAGAGCAATTTAAAACTATACCGAAAATCACATCGCGCTTGGATTGCAGTGAAGAGTACGTGAACACTCGAGAAAAACTAGTTTATCGTGCCAACCTCGATCGTTCCCAGGAATTTTTCCTTGGAGGTTAGGAGAAACCTTCGATAACGATTAATACATGAAAGAGTAAGGGTTTAAAACCTCTTGGTGGAACCTTCCATACGAAATTGAGGATTATTCAGCGCCTGGGGGTAGAGGAGAGGACAAAGTAAAAGTCTACGACTCACCAGTATATATCTCGGTGATTAAGGCATCTTTTTAATGTGTGAAAATTCAGGGAAATGACTCGCATCGAAGTTTTGAGGGCAGACGTAGCTTTTACTGTCCTTCAAACCAACAATGTGGCATGTGACTTTCAAACAGCTTCAAACGTTTACAGTCAGGCTGCATTAATTATAAGTAGCTCCTTATTGAGCTCAGAAATATTCATGCTGTTCTCAAAGTCCCGAACTGGAGCCAGAATGCTCCCTTTGCGATGACGAAACTTGACCTCTCGGTTAAGAGGACCCACCTCTGATGAAAATTCGTATTATTCACCCCGGTTTGAACAACAAATACAGTGTCATAGTCTATTGAGGATGATGTAAATATAGTTGATTCCCGTTAACTCGAACCCTCGGCAACTTGAAGCTCGCGCTAACTTGAACCAAAATTGATTTCCCCTGGATTTGCTCAATACTATTACTGTAATCTCACCCTCAGTAGATCGAACCCTCAATAACTCGAAATCCTCCCCCCCCCCCGCCACACACACACACACACACATACACACACACTAATTTGAAGTGAATTCCTTTTTTTCCAGGGCATTTTCTTTATAAGTTTATTCTCAATAACTCGACCTTCGTTTGTCAAAGTGTAATGAGACAATTATACTCCGTAACACTGAATTTATTTTCAAAAAATGTTCGAAAAATTGAACAAAATGTAGTCATGACGTGTCTAATTGCCCCTTGTGTCAATTTCTTTAGCTTCCTGATGTCGTGCAACACAAAACGTGTCAGTTCCTCTTGTGCTGAGACTACATGTGATAAGTCAGTGTCAGCAGGAAATTCCGTTTTGCGGTAACTAGAACTTTTTTTGATTTCCCTCGGAAAAAAAGTTCGAGCTATCGGAAGTCAACTGTAGTGTAATCCAAATTTCTCAAGAATCAACGTTGGATAATTTTCTCCTAAATCTCATGCTTCTTAACACGGGATGTGATGCATGTGCTTCGTAACAGACAGTGTTATGTTTTTCATGTAATTTTGAATACAAGCGTCAATAACCATCATTCCAGACCATTAAAAGTGGTTTTTGCGTGACTAAATAGAGTCAAATTCTGTGATAATAAATTTATGGTAGCGAC
This sequence comes from Siderastrea radians, assembly GCA_964017195.1. Lineage (NCBI taxonomy): Eukaryota > Metazoa > Cnidaria > Anthozoa > Scleractinia > Rhizangiidae > Siderastrea > Siderastrea radians. The sequence goes on from OZ024899.1 coordinate 17,100,784, forward strand.
AAATACGCTTTGTCAGCTTAGTAAGGATGCCATGACAATAAACTTTCCAAATTTCTGTGCCAAATAAGCGTTAAATAACTTATAATTATCCACAAAATACATTGAGCCAGATCAAGAAAGGATAACCCCTTCATCCTCTCTTGGCCAGATTCATCGAAGTAAATGATTAATACAAAAGACGAGCTTTAAGAAAAATAAGTGACTTCAAATTAAGACAACCATTTATAGATTATGCACCTATCAACGTAAACCCGTGGGGGGGGGGGAGTGCGGGCAAGGGGTGGGGATTTGACCAAGAACTAAAAATTTTGGTCAATTGCCCAAGGGTGCAGAAGCATACGTTCACCAAATGTAGCTAAAAATCCCCACCTAGGGCAAAATACCAAATAAAAGACGAGCTGTACGGGGTGCTCATACCATTTATTTACTGGTGACTTAAACTTGGTATGAAGTTCACAAACTTGATTTGGCTAAACTACAGAATGTAGGGCCACTGACACACATCTTCAAACGAGCTGGCTCGTTTGCTCACTGCCGAGCCAAACGAGCCACCGAATACATACACCAGTATACACCCAACACTTAACGCTCAAATAATTTATTTCTCGTTTTTTTTTTATCCACCGCCGAGCCAAACGAGCCAAACAAGCCACCACATACATACACCCAACACTTAATGCTCAAATAATTCATTTCTGGTTCTTTTCATCCACTTCCGAGCCAAACGAGCCACCAAATCTAAATGCCTTCAAAAATGGCCTTGTGTCCTGTAGTTGCTCCCTTGATTTAACCTCTCCCTTACAAGAAAACATGTGTGATGTACATCATCATGCCTGTAAGAGTATTTAATAGACAATGAAAACGAATTTAAACTGGAACTTTTTCAGTAATGGAACTTTTAATGTGACGATAGATCGCTATCCTTATAAAAGGTGCTCTACACTCGAGACTATGAATCTTTCACACTTGATTTCAAGAGACAACTGGACTTTTCAAAGCCAAGAAAGAAGATGCCATGTAACCCACTTAATCTTGGTCCCAATTTCTCTGTCGAAAAAAACCAAATGTCCCGACCCCCGAGCAAAGGTACTCGATCAAACCTCCCACTGAGGGGATGGACTTCGCCGTCAAATCCCCACCCCTTGCCCGCACTCCCCCTCCCCCGACGGGGTTTACATTGATAGGTGCATTATAATCTACTGACACATGCACAGCTGAGCATTATTGAGGGTGGTGAAGGGTTTTTTTTGTGCCCGTGAAAGGTCCTTTTAATTTCCCCTGAATTGTGAAATGGCTACTTTTTCTCGTGAAACATGATTTGGTTACATAGCCGTGAACCGTTAATCACCTTCTTTCATGAGATTTTTTCCCTTCTAAAATGTCACTGTAAATTAAACCATTCCACCTTTTATCTTCTTGGTGATCATGGCGGAAGGGTGCCTGCATGGTCGCGAGGTTTTTACCTGGTCTAAAAGAGATGCTTACAAGAAAGCCTTGGCGCACAAAGAAAAGACTAGATTCCCGCTGTCGTGCACAGCGAACAAAAACCTAGAAACATTTTTTAGTGCTATACAGTAATCAAATATGTCACACAAATGTTACACCTTAGTCACGCCTTGCTGACAAACGAGTTTATTTCCCAGACGTGAATCCGTAAACAGTTCTACAGCTTACGTTACATGTGTAAAACAGCTCTACTGGCTTACTGTTAAAGTGTGATGATGAAGTCTGCTACGGACAAAACGCGTAGGAGAATAAACAAGTTTTACAATTTAAGTTCGCACAGTGCTGCTCTCTAGTTTAGCTTTTAAAAAAATTGTCTTTAGTGGACGGTCGGTGAGGACAACAAAAAAAGCTGTACTTTGAATGCAATTAAGCAAAAAAGTAAGGAAATCTTTTTTGTCGTGAAATGGTCATTTTATCTTCCGTGAAACGTGAAATGGCCAATTTATTTTTCGTGAAACGTGATCTAGATCCCCCCTTATCACCCTCATTATAGTACAGCGGCCGGTATTTCATATCAGTATCACTATTAAAGTACTCACCATATAACGAGTAAAACTGACGTATGACCTCGCGCTAATGACTTGCTCGTTATCCTGATAATTATGAATTACTTTCAAAACACTTCACGAAGCCCTTCATTAAGACACAACAGAAGACCCGCCACTCGTCAACAAATGAACCTCTTCTCAATCACGAAACCTCTTATCCGGACAAAGACGAGAACAAATGAGAACTGAGAAAGCGCTATGCACCTCTTTTTGCCATGCGCATTCTGCAGCAGCTGTCACTTCTCGACTTACTCATTATCAGTAACTTCAAAGTCTGTTTATTGACATCTATGGGGCTCTGTAACCTCTGCAACTGCAAAACGTGCTTTTAATAAAGCTACCTCATGTTGCGTGGCGGGTATATCTAATTTCTTTTTTGCGAAGAAGCATTTCTTACATTTATTCCAGTGGCCAACAACGCCGATTCAGCATCTTCTATTGGCCACACAAAACGTGATTGTAAAGTAAGCTATGGTCGACTTCGAAGACAGCCCTTCGTCTGCAGATCGAAGCACAACAGTTCTTGACAACCGTAAAGCTAAGAAATTCAGCAATGATCTTAAATTTCAGAATTTGGTTTTAGGAACTGGGAAGTTTTGAAAATAGTTTTTCATGATCTTAAAACATTAACAGATTAGGAAAAAATATTTGCAATTCCCTTTTTTGGTAAACTGTTAAAAATCCGTCCCCAAAGCGTCAAAATTTGAAATCCGTGAAACCTTTTAGCTTTATTTTTTCATCAATGCCACAATTTATGGGTTCTTTTTTAGTCATTACTGACAAGTTTGGTCGTTAATTCAAGTGACCTCAAGTGTTTTTCGAAATAAATGAGCCTCAAATGAGCCTCAAGCCTCAAATTTCGAAATTAAATGAGCGAAATAAATGAGCCATCTCCAACATTTAAGGCCCCGAAACAAATTTGTTTTCGAGACCGCCAGCAGTTAACAACAGTACCTGTAAATTTAAAACACCTAAGGGAAACTGGTTCAGTCTTTTCGGGAAAAAAAAGGCTCGAGAAAAAGGATTCGAGATGGCTACTGCGCGAGCTGGTTGCATTTTCCCAAGACTCCGGGCGGGAAATGACTGACGAAAACGTTACCTAACGAAGTTAGGCTGTCCGCCGGTTACGTGCTTGGCAGCGAGAGTGTATAATCGACTTACAACAAATTGGACTCAAACATCTAATTTGGTGTTTCCGTTTGGCGCGCAGCAGCAACTTGTATTCTAGTCTATTTTTGAATAAGGTGATTTGTTTTTATACGGGGTTCCAGAACTCTTTTTCAAATTGTCCTTATGGCCTTTTTTTGTAATTGTCTGTCAATAATTTGCCATTAAATTGTAATAAATAAAAAAAATAAAGGCACCTGTCAACTATTTCTTCATATACGCAGCTATGAATGAAATCTCAAGAGCACTCATCCGTGTGAGTAAAAAACATGCAAAAACTGTAATAACATGGAATATTCATTTCATTTTGAGAGATGAAGTCTTTTCAAATTTTCTTTTGTTTTACAAAGATGTGTTAACGCAAGAGGTATAATATATAACTACTCCTATATTGGCTAAACTGGAACGCTCATTAAACACACCGATTGACAAACTTGCACAGTCAGATGAACTACATAAAAGAACTGTAAACGACCGAGAAAGATTGAATATACTTTTTGTGTCACTACTGGCTGCGAACGGATATCAACGATGGATGACTCATCCCAAGTCATCGAATACAACGCTTCCTGCTCTCTAGATATATCTATCTTTATTTTGTCGCATCAAAGCTCGGCAATTGTGTATATAATTATTGGTATCGGGAACATCCTGTTTTCATTGACTGCTCTTGTAGGCAATACCGTGATTTTACTGGCCCTTCGTCACTGTACATCGCTTCACCCCTCATCCAAATCACTCTTCTACGGTCTGGCTATATCTGACTTCGTCATTGGTCTTTTTGGGCAGCCCCTGTTTGCTGTCTACACTCTTGCCATCGCGTGGAATGATGCCAAACTTTTCTGCTCTGTAGGGTTAACATACAGCTTGACAGCTTCTTTCCTAGCTCTTGTATCTATCTGGTCTCTGACAGTCATTGCCTTGGACAGGTACCTTGCTCTGATTCTTCGTTTCAGATATCGTGCGATTGTGACAGTCAAACGAATGGTTATTGTTCTTGTATCAGGTTGGCTGTTCGTTGCATTCTGTACGGCTTCGCGCGAAACCCTGGGTATCCAACTACGTCAGATAATCAGCAATTTCTATTTACTGTTTTGCATTGTGTCGTCGTCAAGTTTTTATATCAAAACTTACTTTACCCTGCGGAGACATAAGCTACAAATGCAAGGTGAGAACTCGTTTAGCATGGCGTATTATCGGAAATCGCTGAACAGCATGTTTCTCGTTTTCTGCCTCTTCTTGGTTACGTACCTTCCTTTTGTGTGTGCATTAGCTGCTATTACAGCACTTGGTTATAGCAGTTTGTCCCTCCTTGTGCTTGACATCACCTCCTTCATCGGCTTGCTGAATTCCTCGCTTAATCCAGTTGTGTATTGTTGGCGTATCAGAGACATTAAGACGGAGGCAAAACGTGTTATCCGAAGTGTCTTTCCATGTTGCGCAGCAATCTCGCGAAAACTTCATCCTAATCGTGTCGTCCCATTTAACACGAATTCCGTCATGACTTCCGTCGGATAATCGTTGTCGTTTTCATCACATTATGCAACGCGATGTGACCATTCACCTTAGACTTTGACAATGTTAAATCGTTGAAATGTATGCCTCATTTTTCAGATGCCGACATTCGGATTAGCCTTTCGTTGCTTTGAGCCCTCCAATGTCCGGTCCATTTGAATCGAGTCTTATTGAACTTTCCCATTTGTTTTCACCTTTTAAATGGCGTATTTTGACCTGTATAGTGTGATTAACGTCCAAAACCTCTTGAAAATTGTTGCGTACAACAATCGGTCGAGCCAGCATGTTTCAAAGCCAGTAATTTTGATCGACTAACAAACTGTTTCTAAGGTCCCTGGAAACCTAAAATATAAGCGTCGTTGAGGCATGCAATAACCTAGCCACTGTCCCCCCAAGAAAACCAACGTCAAAAATAATTCCGTTTCCGTCCCCACCCCCATAGAACATCATTAAGAAATTAATCAATCATTGTGACATTGAACAAACTACTACGACGAAACTTTTACAGAACTATAAGACAGCACCCTGAAGGCCCGTCTTAATAAAACTTACCAAATTCATCTGCCGAATGAGCGTTTCGACTTATCTAAAAACTACAGTACTAACCAAGAATTGGTGGGGTGAATGATTATTAGACATAATTAATAAAATAATCTGGTTATGAAGCTCAGCAATGTCCTTTGTTTTATGTGTTTGTCCCCATTTTTAGCCTTCACCGTGCACAAACAATAGTTTTTGAATTTTACATGAACAACTAACCAATAAAAATAGCACTGCGAAGTTATTTAAACAATAGAGTTCTATACGTTGCGCGAGGAAATTTGATGTTCACAACAAATATTAGTCCGAGAACGTAGTGCAAGGGCTAATATGAAGTTTGAACATCAAATTTCCGAGGGAACCTATAACACATAGGGCGAAAATTGCCACCGGGCGGGCACTATGCGCTGATCGGCTCCCGCTGAGGAGACACCATGTATATCGCGTCACGTGCTCGACTTCGACCAATGGAAGCACGCCAAAATTTAGCGTTGTATTATAATCAGCCATAGTGTGCAAACGGAAAAAAAGAGATTGTGCACGGTCATAGTTCTTCTCAACATAATTGCAGCACCTTTGTTATGGCCTTTGAAACTTGCAAGGTTTCATAGCCAGTCCCTCGAGTAACTAGTTACAGAAGACAAGCTTAAGAAAAAAATAGTTACCAAATAAGTGACATAAAGGACAACCAAAAGCCGTATCTATTTAGTTCTTAGGAACAAGAACTGCGAGATAATGATCTACTACCACACGCACAGAGCATTATTTATGTTTGACAGGTCCACCAGAATTTCATATGAGCATCTCTAAGTACTCATCGAGTAACGAGTAAAACGGACCTCGCTAAGGGCCTGCTTGCTATTCCGATAATTATGAATTACTTTCAAAACATTTCACGAAGCCCTTTATCAAGATGCAACGGAAGACCTCGACACTCGTCAGTAAATAAACCTCTTCAGGAAAACTCTTGTTTTGAATACACGTGTTCAGTGCAACTAACAGCTTGCTTAAAATTACTCCTATTATTGGCTAAACCGAAACGTTTATTAAACACAACAGATTGACAAACTTGCATAGTTAGATTTATGACATAAAAGAACTGTAAACGACCGAGAAAGATTGAGTACACTTTTTGTGTCACCTCTTGCCGCGATCAGATATCAACGATGGATGACTCATCCCAAGTCATCGAATACAACACTTCCTGTTCTCTAGATATTTCTATCTTTATTTTGTCGCATCAAAACTCAGCAATTGTGTATATAACCATTGTGGTCAGGAACATCCTGTTTTCTTTGACTGCTCTTGTGGGCAATGCAGTGATTTAATACTGGCCCTTCGTCACTGTACATCGCTTCATCCCTCATCCAAATCACTCTTCAACAGTCTGGCTATATCTGACTTCGTCATTGGTCTTGTTGGGCAGCCCCTGTTTGCCGTCTACGCTCTTGCCATCGCGTGGAATGATGCCGAACTTTTCTGCTCTGTAGGGTTATCGTACAGCTTGACGGCTGCTTTTCTAGCTCTTGTATCTATCTGGTCTTGGACAGTCATTGCCTTGGACAGATATCTTGCTCTGATTCTTCGCTTCAGATATCGTGCGGTTGTATCAGGTTGGCTTTTCATTGCTTTCTGCACGGCTTCAATAATCCTGGGTATCCAACTACGACAAATAATCAGCAATGTCTTCTTGCTGTTTTGCATTGTCTCCTCCTCATGTTTTTATATCAAGACGTACTTTACTTTGCGGCGATATAAGCTACAAATGCAAGGCCAGAGCTCGTTTAGCATGGTGTAGTATCGGCACTCACTAAACAGCATGTTTCTTGTGTTCTGCCTTTTCCTGATCACGTACCTTCCTTTTGTGTGTGCCTTAGCGGCTACTACAACGCTTGGTTTTAACAGCTTGTCCCTCCTTGTGCTTGACATCACGTCTTTCGTCGGTTTGCTGAATTCCTCGCTTAATCCCATTGTGTATTGCTGGCGGATCAGAGACATTAAGACGGAGGCAAAGCGTGTTATCCGAAGTTTTTTTCAATGTTGCCTGCGTAAACTTCATTCTGACCGTGTTATCTCATTTAACATGAATTCCGTCGCGTAATCGCTGTCTTTTTCAGCGTCGTCCACCGTATGCAACATCAGGGTACACGACAAGTTCCATCTGCTCAGCTGTCTGCTAGAGCAAATTGTCTCAGAGTGGCACGATGTTAGGGTGAAGGCACCGAATATAAACTTTTCCCGTTGCCGTCGTCCCTCTTCAAAGAACCACAATGATACATTCTGGGCAGGAATTTATGTCACATGATCGACTAGACGGCTCATTAGATGCCAGAAGAAGGAAGATCGGATGGATTGGTCGACCAATTCACAGTGCACAAATTAAGTGACGCTAGTCAAATTATGGTCATTGTCTTGGCAACGGAAAACTGTCTACGGGTGCGAGGTTTAAATCATCAGTAAGTCCGTTTAACACTGAACAAAAGAGTTAATAACCGTCCCACGGACGAAATCTCGTGGTTGTTGCACAGGGAACGAAGGCTCACGAGCAGACCACTTAAGTGTCAAAATACAAGGATTTGTATGGAACTTGAGTGCTAGTTTAGTCAGGAAACTAAAAATGACAATAAAGAGCCAATTAAGTGTACATACCAGATCATATATTGTCCTTGTATTTCTTGACCATCTCAAAGCCAAGTTTCCGAAACCGTCAACCCTCTATTAGCAAACTCAACAAGCGTCTTCGTATTGCATCAAAATAGAATACCAAAATGCCCCGATTCTTTTCTTCTTAAAACAACAAATTATTCCATTCGTGTTTCCTGTTTTATCTTGTTAAAACAATCCTTTCTATGTATCTCTTGAATAACAATCGCCAATGGACAAAACACGCAAAAGATGAATTGAATGTTCCAACACAGCATTCCACTTTCAGTAACATCAGCAAAATCAAACATTGCACAATACAAGAGCATTATGTAATCAAAACCGGAAATCGACTGATCTCATCGACTATGCTTCACAATCAGCACAAGTATTATCATGATTTGCTCCTGGCAAAAACTTTCCTAAGAACACACCGCTGTTCGCTGTGATCCAACACTATTTCTCTTAAATAGATTAAACTACAAAATTTATCACTCTGAACAGCAGAATCCCCAGACATCCCAGTTATCTGATACACCAACGCCTAAAAATAACGAAAGTGTCTCCGACATAGCCCGATGATACAGCGAAGTTCCTCTCTTGGGAATACCGAGGAGCTCGCGAACATCAGCAAATCTTCACGAGAGCTCACGGAAATAACCAAAGGAATGAACAACTCCACTACAATACCTCGAAGTTGCTATCGTACGAAGGTGAGCTCACTAAAAAGGTGTAAAAAGGTTAACAGATAATTAATCTACGAATTCTCTATTTCAAGCCGCTCAGAAATACTTTTCTTTGTTTTAAATGAAACTGGCCCAGTGTTTTCCCCTTCGTTTCGTAAAGGAATAGGTGTTTTTCAGCCATTTGTTGTGTCGCCGGGTTTGCGGGCGTTTGTTCGTGCCATTGCTCCATTTCCCGTTTGATTTGGCTGGCATTTCGCTCGTTCGATTGTTGGGTTTGTTCGTTCGTTCATTTATAATATATATATCTTATTAGACGGTTTAGTGTGTAGTATCGTGGGATATTTTTACGAGTCGCACCGTATTTTGGCGAGCCCGTAGGGCGAGTCAAAATACAAGAGACGAGTAAAAATATCCCACGATACTACACACTAAACCGTCTAATAAGGGATTTATTATTCAACTTAGCTACAAAATGGAAAAGTGGTTTATAAACTGTCTGAGTTGCGTGACAAACTAACGTGACTTCTGAGCAGCGAGTGAGCGCGCCAGCGGGGTCAGGTTTCGCGCGCTTGACGTGAGGTTGTTGTTGATTGGTCAAAAACGAAAACTTGTCAAACCTGTCAATCGAGCGAAGCGTCGGGATTTTATTTCAAACTTGCAAGGAAAACAAAGATGGAACAATGCAAAACTGATTATTTTCGGGTTTACAGTTAGATGAACAACAATGTTCTTGGTCACCGAGTAAAACTACAAAAAAAAAGAACTCGACAGAACAAACAGAACTCGAAAGTTAAGTCAAACAAAGTTAAACAGCACTTCAAGCTCAGTCATCTTCGTCCGAATCACTAACCACGGGTCGTTTTGGAAGAGATAGCGGTGGAGATTTCTGACCGACAACAATTATGCATTTGTTGAAGATAGCTCCTGAGGAAAGATGGGTTCTGTTTCCTGACTTTGACAAACAAATAACATAAAAGATTGTTAAGTTCCTCGGCGGGAATTTCTTCAATGGCCCTTGTTTCTGTAACGGACTTGCGGTCAGTTTTTGTCTTTTCTGTTGTATTTTAAGTTTCGATTTTCTTCAATAAATAAAGAAATTTCACTGTCGTCTAGGTCATTGCTTGTCTCTAGGATCTCGTTTTCGTTAAAAAAAACCTCAAAATTTGGTAAGCATTCATTGTTTTCTTCCGGAAAACGACTGTTTCGGCCATTTTTTCATCGTTCACCTTGTAAGCCTCTAAATGCCTGACGCGGCATTTGTAGAAAACCTGTCAAACCGGTCTTCTGGAGTACAAATACCGTGGGATATTTGTACTCGTTTTGGGTGTTATTTGTACTCTACTGAACGCAGTTGAATAATAATGTACATTATTATATGGCGGCGTCTCAAAAGGACTGGGAACTACCGAATTCACGAATTTGATTGGCTGAAATCGAAATTGACCGCGGTCTAGATTTTCCCATCTAGACCGGTTACACTTTGAGGTGACAAAGGTGTAAACTAAACTACAAAAGCATTGACTATTTCCTTCTAAAAATACTAAAATGAAGCGCCAACAAGCCTGACGAGAAAAAAGGTAGAGGAGGAGCAAACTTTGGCAGATTTAAGTTCAGCTCATCGACTTTTGCAAGCAAAATGTCAGCTAGTACGAACCATTTACATTAAGCGAATTAAAGTTTTCTTGTTTGGCCATATAATAAACATCTTATTAACCGAGCTTAGTCGGTCTGTATGGGAGAAGCTTGACCTCGGTCGTGTGTACAGACCTCACTGCGTTCGGTCTGTACTCACGACCTCGGTCAAGATTCTCCCGTACAGACCTCCTGCTCGGTTAAGAAGAGGTAATTCGTTCATTCGCTGCTTTCGTTCGTTCGTTTTGTGGCCATTCATTCGGTCGCAAGGCTTGTGCGTTCATCCGTTGCCTTCAGCCTCCAGCTTCCCTTAATGTGACTGTTTACCAGTTAAAAACCCGATCATAAAGTCCGAAATATATTAAAACCCAGAAGAGATTAGCATCTCTTGGGTTTCAATATTGGAAATAGCATACCACAGTGAAGGACCAACGTCCTTCACAAATAATTTCAAACATCAAAAAAATTGCACGACGTTTTTTCAGACAAGTGTATACACAGATCAGTGACAAGTAGCTTACCCACAAGGTCTCGGAACAGGCTAGCCGAGCGCGAGCCTCTTCTACATGCTAACCGCATGAGGTGTTTCATGTGTACCGTGTTAACACTGTACTTTACGTGAAAAAGGGGTAATGTTCGCATTTGTGGTTGTATTTCGGGGCGGTTTGTCGTATTCGAGGCCGTTAGTCATACTAATGTTGATCGGGATAGCTGGAGTGGCACTATTTTCACAGTTTCCGTACGCGTATATGACGTACAAAACTCACAGTCAAGATGAAGGTGGGGAAGTTTCAATATATTTTAAGATTGTTTAAGCTTCATTAAAAACACGCAACTCACGTCCCAAGACAGTGGTTTCAATGTAATTTACAAAGTAGTATATACAAACTCAAAGAAAAAAGACGGTAAACTTCATCCACGCAATGCAGAGTATTGTTGTTTCTCCGAGTTCTCAACATTTTCCATTTTCGTTGTCTCGGTCTGTTGGTTGAAAATGCACCAGATAAATCGCGGTGGTTGCTAACGTCTACCAGAAAGCGATGTCTGATGACGAGGCAGAGAAATTCCCATGTTGAGCGCTAATCAGAATGGACAAGTGCCTCTGAGTGGTATCTCTTGTTTTCCAGTGGCCCTCGCTTCGGTGCTACAATACGTTCCTTCTTGCAGTGTTCTAGTCAACGCAAAGAGACAGAGTGGAACACACTGTGGCTTTTCTCGGGACCTTTTGTGTAAATTTATAGCAACTTTCAAACGTAGGCAAATTTATTCAACTTTGAACAGGAAGTTCCGTTGGAAGAGGAGCAAGGTCTAGCCAATGAAACCGGCATTCCGTTCTCAGTTAAAAGCGCGGCATCGCCCTAGGCAATAACCGTGCCGAAAGCAGTATTTTATAGGTGTATAAAAAGCCTATTCGATATGGTTTTCGTGCAGGCATGAAGGACGGTGCCTCCTAATACTGAGGTATTTTTGCAAAGGTTATGACTGTGGGGGAAAGGCAGATCTTAGCAAGGGTTATTGGAATCTAAAAAGAAAAATGTGGGTAACCAAGCATTTTCTCAGAGATAATCTTTGAAATACAAAGAATGTATGGCATAGTCTGCCAAAATGCGTGGTTACCCCCAATGTTCATTTGGATTTTGATGACCCTTACTAAGATCTGCTTTCCCCGCATAGCCATGAACCGCGCAAATACCTTTGTATTGGTAGGCAAATTCCTTAAGAACCCGCATATTTCGGACCAGGGGCACGTTTCTCGAAAGACTCGAAAAGTTCTCGGACCCGAAAAGTCATTCTTAAAAATATGTACCACTCATTCTACAAAGCTGTGATTTTAAGAAGTCTCTAAGATAAGAAATATTTAGCTTCAAGCAAAGTTTCATGCTTAGAAACTTCTTTGTTTACAAGAAACAAAGTGAATTATCGTGCCTGAAATCGACCCCAAAAGTTTCGGGACTTTTGAGAAACGCACAGCAGACCCGAGATGCGCAGAACGTATGCGCAGTAACAAAAGAAGGCACCGTCCATAAGAGCTATTTGGTATGGTGTAGACACAGCCTTTTGTCGTACATGAAGTGCTCTTAGAACAGCAAGCGGAAGATATCGAGTTACATTCTCAAAGCGAAAACAAACCATAATTGGCTTAAAGCTGTTTTTCCAAGACAAAAGTTGCAATTAACACCCTAGCCATCCCCAACCAAACACATCTATCTATAGTCTCAGAAAACTTGTACCGTAAATTTTAAACAAAACTGAAACATCATGGGCTTTTCGTATTTTAACAGAAAAGCTAAAAATAGGTGATATAGCCACTTTAATTCTCGACCTAGATTCTTGTTCTATCTTATTTTGTAGACTTTCGAAAAAGTCCTTCATCCTATTCCATATGGCGCGGGACCTCTCGCGACTTCGTCGCTCGCTCGGCCGCTTGGCGGCCTTAAGGTTACTCCGGACCTTCGTGGGTGTCCTCCCGTGTCCTCTGGAAAAAAACTTCATATGCGCGCCATTCTAAAGGAAAACACGGCAAACTATATATCGTTGGAAAGCTTAGTAAATGTAGATTTCGGAAAAAAATATGAACTGCCAGTTTTTTTAATTCCACGAAAGAAAATTGCAAAAATGACCGCCAAAATGACCATGCGTCATTCAGTTAAACAAATGAATTAATAGGGTACCAAAATTCGGCAGATTTCTGTGAAATTTGGCCTGAACGTTCCTTAGATGTTGTGAAAAAAAAGTGTGTCGAGGATTTTTGAAATTTATAATATTTCACCCGTGGCGATCTTCAATGCAACGCCCATCGCGCATTCTTTGTTGATCGAACTTGACAAATTAATTAAAAAATAACCAGTCAGAATATCGAAAAATGCTGACACACTTTTGATGATTGATCCTTTGTGATTAACACTGTGCAGTTATTTTGCCAATGCGCTTGAATTCGATACCCTATTAATTCAATTGAATGACACATGGTCATTTTCCTGGTTGTTTGCGATTTTCTTTTGCGGAATTGAAGAAACCGGCAATTTATATTTTTTCCCGAAATCTACATTTATTAAACTTTCCAACGATAGATAGTTTGCCGTGTTTTCCTTTAAAATGGCGCGCACGCGATTTTTTTCCCCGAGGACACCCGCGAAGGTCCGGAGTAACCTTAAAAGCTGGCTTCGCTCGCTTTACGGCTTTTCTGCTGTGAAACTCGTGAGGTCGACTTGTGGCAAGTCTGCTTATTTTGCTGTAATGATATTTTAGGTTCTAAAGGCTTTTCGAGAATATTTATTTCAGGACTCTCGAGTGAACATTTTGCCTCGACTAAAATCCTACTAAATTTGTATTTCACATCCGAAAGGTGTGAAATGAGGTACATGAAAGACGGTGCTATCTCTTTTACGGCGGAGCTTCCTGTTTTCAAGCCAAGCGAATTAAAAGCCACATCCAGATCCCGTCGTTTTTTTCGGCCTCCCTATCTAACTGTCCTTGCAGAACTATTTGGGCTTTCTCCGTTTATATGCCCTTTTCAACTGTTTTAAGTGAGGTTTAGTTTGTGCTAATCTGCGTTTGAGCGACGTCTGCTGTTCCACAAGCTGAGCAAGGTGACCCTGCTCAGCTAACATGGTTAAAAATGTCCGAATGAAAGGATCGTAGTCGTGAGTACGCCGACTGTGGTCAATCTGCAATGAAATAAAGATAATTTGTGCCCGTTAAATGAAGTGCAAAATTGGACAAAACGTTCCAACTCTATAATTTGCAATACACTTGTGTGCAACAGCCGCCTTGTGCAGCATAAAAACAATAAGATGTAAAACATTTTACTCAGTTATCTTTTATTTGCATGGTCACACTTTCAGATTTCATCCGCGAAGTGAAAGTTGGAATCAACTTAAATAGCAAAAACAAAACAAAAACAAAAACAAAAAACACCACCAGAGGAAATTACTGCTCGATAGCTTCATTTAAATGGTCACACTTTAGGATTTCATCCACAGACTCAAAAATTGGAATAGCCTTGTAAAGCATAATAAGCTCACTTATAATAAATGGCCATGCCTTGGGATTTCATCGCAGTCTCAAAAGTTAGAATCACCTTCTATACATGTACCACAAAAAACAATACCATAGGAGGTACTGCTCAATACTTTCATTTGAATGGTCATATATTCAGCTAGCCGAACATCTTCTACAACATAACAAACAGCTCAATAATATTTCAATATTATATAATATTATAATACTATAAAAATAATATAATATTATAATTATTTCAGTATTATATTTCAGTATTATATTATGACTTTGAGTATACCGGGTAATGCACATCCTTCAGAGTAATGTACTCACGTAGTATTTTCTTCTTTTCTCTTTTTCTTCTTTCAAGGAATGTTCACAAGCTTGAATCTGACGCTCAACTTGATGGAGTTGAGACACAAGAGCCTGCAGGGACAAAAACCACAATCATTTGCTTTTCACTTTTAAATATCTACCACTTTTCACTGGAACAAAGGTGAATTATTGTTTTAGTACTATACCGAACCAGTGGATAGCCAGCACCAAACAGTTTGCTTTTATGACAAATGGAGAAAAGATCGAACACGAATTCTACAGCAATGATGGGAGGTGAATAGTAAACACTACTCGAGCTTGAGTAGCCAATCAGAGAGCGCGCGAAAAACACTATCCACTGATTTGGTGTATAGTTAACAATTATTCGCCGAAGTGGAGGTGAATAATTTTTTCGTATATACCAACCAGTGGATAGTCAGCACCAAATAGCTACTTTTTTCTGAGAAATGAGGAAAAACTCATGCACGAAATCAAGAACGATGCTGCGAGGTGAATAGCAAATGCCATCCCGAGTATCAGTAGCCAATCAGAGCGCGCAAAAATCAATATCCACTGGTTTGGTATACACTAATAATAGTTATTAATCTGTGTCATAGTTGCTTTCAAAGATAGGCACAGGTCGCCAAGTCGACGGTCCAAAGCTTGGACTCTGCATCCTGTCGGGTGGTTTCTTTAGACAAGAAACTTAACCCCGCATCGTCTCTCTCGGGCAAGATGTATAAATAAAACTTCTAGGAAAACATAGCAGAATGCTGTGGGTAATATTAAAAACAAAAGGTAGTAAAGTGCCAAAAAAGTTCTTTTCAAAGCCAAACGTTTTGGGCTTAGCCCTTCATCAGTGGCAAATGAACGATTTTCAAATTACGCGTGACAACAACCGTTGCGTGAGAGAAAATATATAACGTTTTGTTGAAGAAGAAGAGCACGCGCAATGATAGACACGCGCGCGTGTAAGTTTCAAAAGAAAGAAAAGTTAATGTTCATCCCACGTGGTCGCGCAGTTCCAAGCCTGAAGATTAGCCGCATTTCCACTCTTTTCCGGTGGATGTCATTAGCGGTGCAGAGCCCCGGCGTCGGACAAAGTGTGGTCTAAGCCATTAAAGTGCTCAGCCACGGGGAAACCGGGAGATTTTTTCTCTATGCTTCTGAGACGTTCTCGGAGGGTTCGACCGGTTTCCCCGATGTAGAGAGCAGGACAGCGACGGCACGAGATGCTGTAAACTAAGTTGCTGGAATGGCAACTGAAATGTTCTTTGATGTTGATGGTACAGTTAGGGCCGTTAACAGTTAGTGAAGGGCTAACATGTTGACAAGTACGGTATCGTGGATGGTTGCGGCTAATCTTCAGGCTTGGAACTGCGCGACCACGTGGGATGAACATTAACTTTTCTTTCTTTTGAAACTTACACGCGCGCGTGTCTGTCATTGCGCGTGCTCTTCTTCTTCAACAAGCGTTATATATTTTCTCTCACGCAACGGTTGTTGTCAAGCGTAATTTGAAAATCGTTCATTTACCACTGATGAAGGGCTAAGCCCGAAACGTTTGGCTTTGAAAAGAACTTTTTTGACACTTTACTACCTTTTGTTTTTAATATTTTCTTCTACATTAGTGTCACGCAGTACTGTGAACTTTTGTTCATCATCTATCTATGCTGTCGTTAACCCTGCGATAGACTAGCCTCCTACACAGCGACTTTTCAAGGAGAGAAGTAATGCTTTTATTCGTTTCATGCTACGGTAACCGGATCCATACAACGGCCTTGTACCAATCCTACCTATTTCCCCAGAAGGTCTTAATTTTCGGAGAATTACACATTTCGAAATGTAGTTGTTGCGTATGTCGCCGTTGTATTATTCTAGCACGAAAGTTGATCTCAGCGAGATTCTTTTCGCCCCAATACACTACATTGCAGACAAATTCTTATCTTATTATTTTTGGGGCACATGGTTGTCTTTGCTAAACCTTACCTGTGCGAGGGTGAACGTAACGATTTCTGAGGGGAGAAGAAGTCATTAACTTAACGTAGACTAAATGTATGCACGAAAATCAAAAAGACCTGTACAAAGTTTTCTGGACAAATCAGTAAAGCAAACGTTCGTTTTACCCAAACACGCTGACTTTTAGCTGAGATACACCTTACCTGACTTTCAGAAGAAATCTTGGCCAACTCGCTTAAAGGAATAGAAAAGCCATAACTAGGGCTGGGTTCTTGACGGGCAGACTTTGCAGCTTCCTTAGAATCACCTAGAACATAAATTCATACGCAGTTCAACCACACATCTCTATTACAGGCAGTCCGTTTGGTCCAAAAGAGACCAAAATTCTTATTAAGCGTATTACTGACACTTTCATAATAGGGGCACTTTGGTAACCGTATAACAGAGGTACCACTGTACCATATTATAGGAAATTATTAAATTCTCAATCTCCGCTGTGGAGTTTCCAGCCCTCTGACTGCTTCACCGCACATCGACAACAACCACCACAACAACAACGAATACAGACATTGAAATTTAATAAATCAAAACGAAGTTCAAACCCTTACCCTTTCCTACGTGTGCCAATTTCAACAAAATACTACCCTTACATGTACCTCTAAAAAAAATAGCACTTTAATTATACCTCAAAAAATATGCCAAAAACAGTAGATCAGCACAAGTTTTAAGTCGCTCTAAGGCCACAGGTTTTCGAATAGTTTTACGCTGTAATTTCTCCCAAAATTTTGCAATCCTTTGTTAAATTTAACTTTAGCTATTATTTCTTTAAGGTATAAGTGTTTTTCAGCAACCCTTTTAAATGCTAAAATAACAATCTTCCCTAACTTTCTGGCGGAGGCTCCCCGTAGAGCAGGCTATAAAAAGCATCCGGCACCCCAGAGGGCGCTGTTGGGGGGAAGAGCTCCCCACTCCCATTCCCCTACAGCGCGCTACAGTGTATATGAAGCACTCGGTCTCCGAGTGGGCGCTGTCTACAATACCTTTTTGTTTCGTTTGGCTCGTTCTGCTAGGATCAGCATTATCTGGATCACTAGATAAGTCTTCTGCGCCTGCTCTTCCGTCATGACTGCTGCCCACTGTCTCAGAGTCAGAGAATGAGAAGGTCTCTGTGTAATCCTGTTGGTCTTCAGATGGAGCTGTTTCAGTAGTCTCCTGTAAACAACACAGATGCTTCACAATAAGCCGCTAATAACACCACAGATGCTTCACAATAAGCCGCTAATAATAAGGCACACAGTTTTTGCTCCCGTTTTCAGTACGTGGAGCTAGCGTTTGGTGCATCAGACTTCCTATTAAAAGTTAATGGTTTGAGTCCCAATCTCTGCCTTCGTGTCGTCTCCTTGACAAGGAATGCATCTTAATGAGGCCCTGTTAGGGTAAATTTCGACAAGCGACATGGCCTTGAAACAGCGACATAAGATAGAAGAAATGGCGACAAACGACACAAAGATGGATTGAAAGTGCGACAGCGACAAAGACAAGCGCAAATAAGTAGTTATAGAGTTGGGGGTACTAGCGCATTTTGAAAATGCGCTTTTACCAAACCCAACTCTCTAACTACTTTCCATGTGATGGAAATCATTTTATTAATAACTATATGTATTTTTATTTTCATGAGCGCAATTTTATGGATAACTATATGTATTTTATTACATGAGCGCAATTATTTGGATTTGGATACTATATGTTTTATCTCATGATGTATCCAACGCATTATTCCATCACGTGACGCCAGACTGCAGGAAGTCTTAACATTCTCAGAAAAACAGGAAATGAGTCATCAGATTGCTATTGTTTTTAAGGACAATGAATAAGAAGCAATTCAATGGGTTTA
The DNA here is from genome assembly GCA_964017195.1 of Siderastrea radians. Taxonomy (NCBI): domain Eukaryota; kingdom Metazoa; phylum Cnidaria; class Anthozoa; order Scleractinia; family Rhizangiidae; genus Siderastrea; species Siderastrea radians. The sequence goes on from OZ024899.1 coordinate 17,119,191, forward strand.
AATAATATTAAGCCACAAAACGCCACAGCTGTGGCGTGACGTCATCACTGATAGCTATTGTGTCAATGGGTTTAAATAATATTAAGCCACAAAACGCCACAGCTGTGGCGTGACGTCATCACTGATAGCTATTGTGTCAATGGGTTTAAATAATATTAAGCCACAAAACGCCACAGCTGTGGCGTGACGTCATCACTGATAGCTATTGTGTCAATGGGTTTAAATAATATTAAGCCACAAAACGCCACAGCTGTGGCGTGACGTCATCACTGATAGCTATTGTGTCAATGGGTTTAAATAATATTAAGCCACAAAACGCCACAGCTGTGACATGACGTCATTACTAATAGCTATTGTGTCAATGACATGAGACTATCGTATGATCTCGGTCAACCACAAAACGCCACAGCTGTGGCGTGACGTCACATCTTCAGATTGCATAATGTCCGTAAGAGAAACTGTTGATTCCATCGTTTGCTATATATCGTTTATCGTCGAAACAGCTGAGTGACACTTTGTTTATTTCATAACTTCCAAGTTGATGTTTGCTGCTTCGAATAGTTTTCATGGTATGATGTATTTGTTTGTTATTAATTAATACATTTTTAAAATCTTCATGTTTGATATTGTTCTTTATTATGTTCTTCTTGATTCCCTTGGCTGTTTTCCCTACTTTCTGGTTGTCTTTTATGTAACTGTACATTTTTGATCGCAAACCGACGAATTCTGTGATTGGTATTCCAGTTGCTTCATCCTTGAATTTACCGATTACCTTCTTGTTTGTCTTATCGAAATACGGAGAGTTTTCTGGATAGTCGCTGTTGTCAAATCGATCTTTGTCATTCCAGAAGTCTTGGTACACATCTTCGGCTTCAATCTCATATGTCAGACTGTCTGTGTCGGTGAAGAGCAGCTTGGCTTTGTCTCCATACTTTTCTTTTATGTAGTTATAATGAAAATCATACATTAATGTCTTACTTAGATCAAGAATACACATACCCACATATGCTGGCCTGTTTAGAGTTAACGTTTCTTTGATTTTATGCACTGCTACCAGATTTTCATTGAATATCTTACTGCTTACAAAAGTTGGTTTAGAAGCCATCTTCAATAGTTTTTTCTCATCAGTAATAAGTCGGACATCAACACACTTTCTTATGTTCTCCATTGTCTTTCCAAACACTGAGTTATTCATTAGCTTGAAGAAATCTTTTTCGAATGAATTTTTTGCTTGAGTACGTTTTTGTGTATTGAAGTCAATATATTGTTTGAGCCATGGAGACTGGTTGAATTCTAACACTCGGTGAACTTTCTTTAGTTTCAGTCCAAGATCAAGATACAACTGCAGATTTCTATAGTGTAGAACATATTTTTCTTTGTCACATAAAGTAGGGATCAGTTTGTGTACTAGTCCTGTTGATATTTTGAACTTTTTCTGTATGTTCTTACAATATTCAGACAACATGCTTTCAGCCACTTTAACCTTTTCGGATCCAAGAGGGTAGTCGTTATGAAGGTTATGCAACTCTTTGGAGTATTCTAGATCAACTTCTAGTATCAATCCTTTATTACTGTCTTCATTATACTGAGCTAAATTGATTTTATTAATCTGCTTTTCTGTCATCCATTTGAAACCACCAGTGGGGAGATATTGGCTCATAGCCCAACCGTATAAATTATTAGCATCAAGGTACATAATATACTTTGAGGGCGCCTTCTCGTCGTATTCTCTCATGTACTTGTTGTTTGCTTTTCCATATCGATTGGCAATATAAGATATACCACCGCGCATACCTTTTTCAATGAATTGAAACATATCTATGTCTGTCATTAGTTCCAATTTGATATTGGTCATCTTCAACATGGCGTCCCATGACAAACCAGGTGATGTGAAATAGTGGCATGGGTCAAGTTTGTAATACTGAAGACAGGTTTTGCGGAAGTTTTCAAACACGTCGGCTAATAGAAGTATATCAGACTTAAGATATAGATTGTGGTATTCGCCCATCGTTTGTAATTTAAATGTATTCCACACTTTTTGAGCATGACTATAATCCTCATCTCTTATATGCTCATTATTCAATATGCTGTAAAATTCTTCTTTAGTTGGTAATTCTGTTTTATTGAATTTCTCAAAACTGTCCATGTAATCATACGGATAAATGCCTTTTCGTGTCATAAGCTTGAATTTTTCTTTTCGGAATCTTTTGTTTGTATACTTTAAAGCTTCTGCTGGTAAGTTGCTGACTAATTTATTCAAACTTGAACTCATGAATTGGAAACTGTCGATGAATGTCAGATGGTTACCAAGCATGAAAGCCATATACTTCTCCATGTTATTTGGAATAGCATTGATGTCCATTTTTATCTCTTTTTCGTTTTTGGTGTAGGTATTATTCTTAACAATAGCTCCAATTTCTTGCATAATGAAATGACTGTCATAACCTCTCAAATTATGGAATATGACAGGAATTTTTATTTCTTTTGGATTTATTCTGAGTTTCAAATTACATTCTTGGTGAGCTGAGCCTCTGTATTTACCAGTAATATGACAATGATCTCTGACTCGAATGTCTTTCTCAGTGTATTTTTTATCGCATATGTGGCATTCTTTTGCTTTTTCAAATTCCTGTTCATTCTCTTCAGTCATTCTCAATGGTTTATTGAAATGTTTTTTCATTACTTTTTTGCAGTATTTCACTTCTTCTAAAATATTTTCCATGAATTTATAAACAGCCTTTTCACCCCTATATATTTGTATTGGTTTTGTATATTTGTCATCATAACAGCATACAACCTTGTATCCATATCCACAGTCTGTATGTCTTTGGTATGCTTCGGTGTATGATTTATTACCGTCTTGTTGACATCCATGAATCTTCTCTGTTATAGCCTCAAAATCAGCATAAATTACAAATGGCACAGGTTGCTGTTTATGGAAGTTGTTGAATTTCAGTATGTTATTGTCTTTGTCAGGCATTTTTATTGCTTGTTTACCATTCACTTGAATACAGTTTTCTTTGTGATTGCTTAATACTCTTTCAGAACTGAAACATTGCAGACAGTACATACAAAAGTGTTTCCTCTCTTTGTGTTTTGTTTGATTGTACATGAACTTGTTGAAATCCTTTATGAGAACATAATGCTTGTTTTCATTTTTCGTTACCAGAAGTAGTTCCATATGATCTTCATACTTTTCTTTTGAAACATAGATGGGATATGGCTCTTTGTTTTCGTATCCGAATACGTTTATATTGATACTGTTTTGCTTCTCAATTTTGTTATAATGTTGGACATTAACTGGAAATTCAATGTTTGAATAATCTAACTTTTCAACGTATTGTCTATCAACTTTTTTAATTCTTTGTGGGTCTTTATCTTGTGGATTCAAATGTCTTATGTGACACCAACGGAAACATTCGTTATCCTCATTTTTCATGTTTATTAAGCCTTTAGCGCAGTTTCTCAGTTCAGAAGGTAGTTGGATATATGAGGATCCTTTCATGGGTTTGTATTTGACAATGTTGAGGTAATGGCTATCAACTGATTTTACCGTCCATCCTGAACCTTCTGATATCCACTGGGAGATCTGGTTTAAGATATTTTGTTTAGACATTTGTAATGCTTCATTGATTTCTGTATGGTTAATAATTGTTTGGACTTTACTGTTGAAATATCCATTTTTAATCACTATTTCACCATCAGACATTTTATTGAATGTGACTTTCAATGTTTCAACATATTTCAAGCCTTTCATTTCATTCAACAAAGTTATTACACGTTGTTCTCTAGCCTTTCTGGTGTTTTGCATTTGAATCAAAGGGTCTTTATTGTTTCTGATGCCGATTTCAAATGACTTAGTGAAACCTTTTAAAGCTTTGTCTGTTTGTTTTATTATGGTTCTTGGTGTTGGAACTGGTTTTTTACTCCTTGGTGTTGGAATGGGTTTGTAATCATTCCTAAATTCTGGAGGTGGAAGAATGATGTTTTCTTCATATTCTTTAGCCATCTGTTTGACACTCTTACGAGGTGTTGGTATTGGTCTCCTTGATTTGTATGTTCTTGGTGTTGGAACTGGCTTGGTATCGTCAACCACTATGATTTTAGGCTTCTTCTCTAGCTTCAGAAGCAATTTGATAAGTTCTGATTTACTGAGTTTCTTCAAACTAGCTTTATCCATATCTATATAATTAGATTTTTCTGATTTCATTATATATACTATAGTAAAGATATTTTTTTAAGTAGTTTTAATCTGCGTTCAAGCACAGTCAAGAATTCAAATGATCCGCGATTGGATCCTTTGAACTGTAATTATGAAACATTATTATGCATTATGTCCTTGCATTATGTCAATTATTTTTCTCCATGATATTGATGCAATGCTATTTTTTTGGTGCTTTATCGTCTTCAAATGACAATGCTTGCCAGCCAGTGTATAGTTACGACCTGTTTTACAAATATCACAATACCATTCTTTGTCTAGCATGTACTTCGATTTTTGTCGTCTTAAAGCATCCTTCCTCTCTTCTTCAGTTGAATATTTTGGTGGTCTACCTCGACCTCTCTTAACATTCTGATTTTCCATATATATATTAATACTATATTATTATTTTAAATAAATATTTCAATCTCGTTTAAATCATTTTATATATCCTTCAAGTCCTTGAACGGTATCCAACTGTTGAATTCATCACTATACCCCTTCCACTTCACCAAAGCTTGCTTATTTTTATAATTCCTCCGAATGACTTTATCAATTCTGAATACCTTTTGTTCAGCTTTCAGTAATTCAGGTTCATAAAAACTCCCTTGAATGTCTTCACCTCTGAGATCCTTTAGTTTGTAAGTGATTGGGTTTGTATGTTTTATTTCATCAACTGTGAAAATTTCCTCAGACCAATTTGGTGTATAGCCCTTATCAAACACATTTCGTTTATACTTACTTATTCTAACCTTATCACCAACTTGAAATTTCGGTTTCTGTTTTGATGTTTCCATATCACCATATAGATTAAAGTAAACAGTTCCTTCATTGATCTTTTTACTGGCTTCAGTGGGCGTCATCTTTGTGCTTGAATGTTTTGTGTTGTTATACTGTTTCACTAATTTGGGTAGCATGTCTAAATACTGTGTATTACCTTGAACAGTAAACTGCTTCCACATCTTGGACTTGATTGTTCGATTCCATCGTTCGCATACGCTACTTTTCTCTTCATTGTCGGTTGAGTACAAGGTTATTTTATTCTTATCAAGTAGTTCCTTAACATGTTTGTTGTAATACTCCTTGCCTTTGTCTGTCCAAAGATATTGTGGTTTACGCCCCTCTTTGAATATTGTTTTAAAAGCATTCATAACGGTTTCACCCTTTTTATCTTTTAATGGAACGATCCAACCGTATTTAGAGAATACATCTAAAACCATAAGAAGATATCTGTAGCCAGCGTTCCATCGACTGAACTTTTGCATCTCAATAAGATCTGAACACCATACCTCGTCAATGCCGTTTACAAATTACACGCCGCCGAGTAAAGTTACGTTTTATAGGTTTATGAAGCTCATCAGCTAATTTTTCTTGCCAGCTCATTTCTTCACTCGACGGCCTTTTCCGTTTTTTGTCTTCCTTTGTTTTACACCAAGACCTAGTTTTTGTTTTGTGTTGATTATAAATCGTGCTGTTTGTCCCCATTTTGGCATTTTGGCATTTTGTCCATAAGGTATTCCATCCAATGACTTGACCATTTTTCTGTCACATTCACCTTTGTTTTTCCCCATATCATAACAAATATCGTGATGAGCCGCTATTTCATCCACTTTATTGTAAGGTTGTACATACCATTTAGTAACCTCACCAGTGTTTTTATCATACTCTAACTGTTTATCGAGAGGATTGTATGGTCCCATGTATTTATACTTTCCAGGAGTCCATCCAGCTTTTGGTTTCGGTATTTTCCCAATTAGTTTATGTATATCAACACCAGCACCATCAAGATCCTTTCTGTTGGTTTTATACTTTCTATTTGGTCTGATTTTAGTAGATAATTGATCAAGAGCTTGACTTCCGACATTTTGAATCATTGGATTCAACTTATCCAGAGCATAATCGATAGCCTTTTTCTGCAGTTTTGGGTTTCTCAATGCTTCTGATCCATAATATCTTCCCATTTCAACTGCCTTTTTTCCAAGCCAAGGAATACCGTGGTGAATCAATAAATCAGTACCAGTCGATGCTACTGTATCTAGTAAGCCCGCCCCTTTCGATGGGCGACCCCGTTTCCCGCCTGTTTAACGAATTTAGTCTTAGTGATTCCACATTCTGCACAAGTACATTTAAGCATAAGCCTCCCATTTTTAGCCTTTTCATGTCGTTCACTTCCTGGCACACATTCTGTTACCTTTTTTTGTTTCACGCAATATGATTTCATATATAATATGATTAGATTAGATTAAGGTTCAATATATACGTTTTCATATTTACCAGTTTTCGGATTTTTCACCAAATGCATGACAGTACCCTTCTTTGGTCTAGTCCAGAATTTATTGCTTGTCAAACCAGTTTCTTTATTAAAAGCACCTTTTAAGATATCACCAGACCAATATCGGTCAAATACATGGTTGGTTGATGGAATTACTTTGCGAGTTATTTGTTCGGCTATTTTGGCTGCCTCGAAAGCTTTACCTAATGGATTTTCACCTCCTTGCTTATTTTTAAAGTAATCAATAATGAAACGATGATTGACACTTTGATCATTCATATCGAAATTTGCATTATGGATGACATTAAGCACAGGAACGCCTTTTTGTCTCTCCATTAGATAGTATAAACACCAATATCCACAAAGGACTGAATCTCTCTCTTGGATCTCATCTCCTGAATGAAATATTTGTTTTCCACTTGTTGATAGATATTTTTGAATCTCTGATGGCATTATTAACCCAAAACTATCAAAGTATTCAGCTACATTTTTACCGTTTCTATATGCTACCCAATGCGTACCAGACCCTATTTGGGAATCCAAATTAACAATTCCAACTTCATCTTTCAATATTTTTTGTGGTAATGCATCTCTACTATAAACACCTCTAAAATGTTTTATTCCCAATTTTTCAACCCAATTCAATAAATCGAAATTACTCAATGGTTTGTTCACGAATTTTACAGAATTGCTCCTAGCAATGGGATTCCGTTGAATGGACTGTTTTTTCCGAGAAGCAGACCCTTGCCCTTTTTTTTTGATGTTCTTTTTTTTTGACACCCATCCCGATAGGATTTTTCCATGAACCAATAAATGGAGGTGATGTATAATGCGATGGGACATAGATAGGAACAGATCCTCTTAATCCATGTTTGTCAACCTGCAATCCCCTTCCGGGCTGCCCTGTTTTTGGTGCATAAACGTTAGCTGATCGTCTTGATCGTCTTCTGTCAACTTGTAATCCCTTTCCTGTTAAAGCATTCAACAACAGAGGAACACCGATAGAAGCCAAAAGGGTACCAAGAAAGCCCCCAGACTGTGTTTTTGTTGGCTTAACAACGAGTTGACCTCCTGTGTGAAGAGCTGTTACAATTTGTTCTTTCTGCTTTTTTGTCAATAGATCCTTATGCTTTATCAGTTGATTGATTTTGTCTTGTGGAATCAAAAAACCACCTGATTGTCCCTTTCCAAATATCTTGTCAACACCAAGACTTGCCAAACCAGACAAAGCACCAGTAGCTAAAGCAGGTAAAGCTTTCGTAGCAGCCTTTGTTGCATAAGGAAGAGCTTTCGCACCAAGTGTCAATAATGAACCCCAAAGAGAACCTCCCTCCTGTACGAGATGTCTGATCTGAGTTTTACTGATTTTCAAATCAACACCAGTACCATTATTCATGGCTTTTTGTATACGTTTCAACTGTGTTCTGGTTAGCATCAATTCATGATTACCAGACAAATCACTTTTTGTCAATCGTATCGTTATCGCTGACTTATTTGACAAAGCTTTTGCTAGTTTTTCTTTCTGACCAGCAGATAATTTCACTCCATATTTAACATATGACATATCTTGTATATGATATATGTTAGATTAAATATATGTTTTTATCATATTAATCATATCCACATACTATTCTTTCGATAAAAATCATTCCATTCGTAAAAATTATTCCATTCACTATTCCTTTGATGAAATTTATATCCACATACTATTCTTTTGATAAAAATTATTCCATTCACTATTCTTTTGACAAAACTCATATCCATTTACTATTGTTTAGACAATTATTCCATTTATCGGAAAAGCAGCTTGCCGTTCTGCTGGACTAGTTCAGCTTCCTGTTCATACAAAGTTAGGGCGTAGACTGAATAGTCTGCAGCTGTTGTTCCTGAAAGCTCATAACGGAATGTTAATTTTGTTGTACCATCTCGAATGTCTGCTTTCTGCTTAGTGAGATCGAAATACACAAAGGGAAACAGTGTCTGGAAATTGGATATATTAAGAAGTGATCCCTCACTATATTCAGAGTTCTTGTGAACGTATTTCAAAATATCTCTGTATACACGACTCAGGTCTGTTGATGGGGTATAATGAATCTCGGGATATTCCTGTCCGTTTCCTACTTCAAGATGACAATTCTGAAGAGTCCTGGGATTTGTACTCACTGAGAAGGTGTTATATAGAAACGGATTACTCGTCTGTGAATTAATATCTGCGTCGTTGATTATGAAAACAAACACATGTCTTGGCTTGGACATTCCTGATGATATCTTGAAATGACCTGCTCGCTGTGTTGAAGAGTTGCTTCTCTCTATATTTTCACGGAGGTATGGCCATTTATACGGTTTCAGAAATTTGTCCATATAAAGACTTTGTCCATTACTGTTGAATGTGATTCTTGGTACGATAAGTTGCAACTTTGTCAGCACAACTCTACAATCATCAGCTGCTTGCCAGATTAAATTAGCATCAGATTCAAACTCAATGTTCAATTCCAATCGACCTGATGGCAGTAGATTTCTTTCAAGAGCTTCAAAAAACGAATATCTATTAAGAGGTAATTCTCTTGTGACTACAATAGACACACCAAGAAGCAGTTTCCTTTCAGCAAATCCTTTGTTATAATTGGGATTTTCATCCATCAACATTGATCCTGCATCATCAGCATTATTAGCAGCATTTCGTCTGTGAGTTACAATTCTCTTTGTATATTTCGCTGCATCTGCATTCCTTGAAGTATCTAGATGAAAAAACTCGTTGGTCGCAGTCGATTGTGCGTAACCAGGAGAATATTCTAGTAGGGATTTGATATTAACACAGTGATTAACGTCATTGCAATCATACACTTTCTTCCCATTCATCTTGACATCAAAATTCTTGATGAAACTATGAATTGAATTTACGATGCCGTTATTATCGTTCGGAGCTATGTTGGAACCATCTGCTAGTTTGTTCACTTTGAAACTGATTCCGAGACGAGCATTGTACCAGTCAAATGGAGTCACTTCTCCTGAATTATCGACAACGAAACGATATCCGTCTTTCTTTTGAGAACGAGTGTTTGCAACTACTGTATTCAGTGGTGTTTCTAGCTCGAAAAGAACATCTTCGTATCTCTCAACATATTTTGGGTTTCTATAAGATTCCATATATCATTAGATTATATAAAATTACCTCTTCCTGATTTTACCTCCTGAAATTAGTTGATTGACTCTCTGAGCAATTTCGAAATCAGTCATTGGTCTTTCAGCGGCTTTACTAATAGTTTGTTGCGGGGGGTGTTTCTTGCTTAGTAATTGAATGATTCTATCTCCTGCTTTATTACCAAGATGTTCCCCTGTTTTTGTAGCTGCTTTTGTTGCTGCAGTGGTAGCTGCTTTTTTAGCTATTTCCTTAGCTGTTTTACCAAATAGCTTGCTTCCAACTGATTTGAAAATATCCATCAATCCTTCACCGTGTATTTCTCCAGAATGAATATGTTTTTTTACATATCTACCAATTTCTGGATCGAATCTCCTCTTTAATTCACTTTGACGTGTCATATATCAATATATTAGATAAAACTGGATCGTAGGATCAAACTCATGTGCCAATCGATACCATTCAAATCTATTGGTCTTCCTATTGAATCTGTCAATGTGATGCGCATTTCAGAGATTATGGTTTTTGAAACTGGTGAGAAAAGCGCACGTCGTGGTTCAAATTTGAATGGATAGGATCTAGTCAGATTGTCGGTTGGTATTATAGTTAAAGTGTTGCTGAATTTTCCATCTGTAATGGAATCTGTGACAACATCACAATTGACATGGAGAGAGTCGACAGAATTGGTGATATTTGGTAATTTAGTGCTATAACTTGTTGTTGTTATAATTTTAGGTTCGAATCCAATTAAATCACCAAAATTTGAATTCCGTATATCTAATCTCCACTGATTACCAAGTTGAACAACAACCCGATAACTTGACAAGACAAAATAAATCTTCACCCCAACTTGATTATTACTCGGTTGATCACCGTTATCTGTAATAACCTGATTTATAAATTCGCTGAGATCGTCGTAAGAATACATACCGTCAACAAAATTGATAGTTTTCCAACTAGTTCCATTATCTTTCGAATATTTAATTGAATTGTTTCCGTATTCAGCATTGATGTTATGCCATGAGTACGTCATTAATACTCGATCTACTGCCAATTCATGATGCATCTCATTATCCAGATGCATGATGGGGTCAAATTTGATTGTGAAATCCTCAGGACGAGATCTTCCAATTTTCTGACGATTTACTGAATTGATATTAATTGCTCGTTCTTGCATATATCATTAGATTAGATAAACATTTTAAATTACAATTGGATGACATAACTTTTCAACAGATCGTTAAGCTGATTGGCGTTAATTTTACCAAGTTCAAATAATTTATGTACTATCTCAGACATTTCACTCTTTGCACCATCATTACCTGCCAATATGCTGCCTCCAAGAAGCTCCATCCGATTGATGAGATCATTAACATTATTATAATAGACTACACCTGACCCAAGTTTGGAGAATTTTTTAGAAGTTCTGTGGATAGGTATCTCACTTAGTTTATTCAATTGATTGAAAACCATCTTTGAAAGGTCACTATACTTCTTTTTGCTATTAAATCTCTTTGTTAGCAGATCAAGAGTGTCGAAATCAACCTTTTTATCAAGTACTTTCTCACCATCTTTTTTCGCCACCAGATGCAACTGTCCCATCAATTTTGGAACATCAATCATCAGATTACCATATTGACCACCAGATGATATTTTGTACGCATTTCTTTTTGGTTGTGTATAACCCTTACCAACTGTTTTTAGACCTTCTGGAAAAATTTGTATACGTTTTCTGTATTTTTGTAACAACTTTATGTCTTTGTCTAAATCATCAATCTGGTCTTTATTTTTTTTTCGATTTTTTTTGGTAGTAGATAAATGACCCTTCTGTATACCTATTTGTTTTATTTGTTCACCAAGTTCTGCGTTGAATTCATTAATGTCCAGGAGTCCATCAATTGATTGTTTTAATACATGACTAGGAGGACTTAATTTATACTCCATTAATTTTAGTATTTCATCATCATCAAAACCAGCATCAAAATTAGACTGCAATCCAGGTTTCATCATTTCTGGTTCATAATTAATAGGAAGTTTCGTTTCTTGCTGTTTTTCATCAGGTAATTGCTGAAACATAAGAAGATCTTCAAGCCCTGATGTTAATGCTTTTTGGTTTTTCTGTAACTGTTCAAGCATTTTGTCCTGTTTCTCATCGATTGTTTGTTTGACATCCTCTTGAGCTTTAACAATCGGCTTATACACCTCAGATAATTCCTCTTGAACATCTTGTAATCCATGTTTGAATTCTTTCAGCGTGTTTCGAACATTCCTGACTTGTTTACCAGCATTAATTTTAGCCTCTGATATTTTCTTAATTCTTTCTATGTCCATAATATATATTGCTTAGATAAAACTTATCTCAACTTATCTCAACTTATCTCAACTTATCTCTGAAGTTATCTAATATATTATATATGGAAATACCAAATTATGACAGCAATAGTGATAAAACGAACAGTTACAAACAGTTGTATGAATATATGCCGAATGACACATTCCGAATGTTGATTTGTGGTGGTTCAGGATCTGGAAAAACAAATTTGCTTTATCATATGTTAACGATACCATTAGTCCGTTTCGATCAGATCCACCTTTATGCCAAAAACTTGGAACAAGAAAAATACCAGAATTTGATAAAGATATTCAATGAAATCAGTCAATCGGTTGGTTATGATGTACTCGTCTGCAGTAATAATGAAATTGTACCAGTTGAAGATATGGAAAATGAAGCACAGAAGATAGTTATTTTTGACGATTTCGTATGTGAAAAGAATCAGAAACCTCTGATTGATTATTTCATAAGAGGTCGACATAAAAATTGTTCAGTCATTTATCTGAGTCAATCTTTCTATGGAACACCAAAGGATATACGGTTAAATTGCAGTCATTTTTCTGTGTATGAATTTCCAAGCTCTAACGAACGTAATTTAATATCTAGAGAACTTGGTGTTGATAAGGAACAATATATCAAAGCAACTAAAAAACCGTATTCGTTCCTGTATGTGGACAAACCGAAGAAACTAATAAAAAGAAACTTTTATGGAAAGATACAATAACTAAAATCATAATCTAATCATATAATATATGGGAATTTTTAATGAACAAGCTTCATCAACCAGCACAACTTCATCTGGTTCACGGGGACTTCAAGGGATCGGTTTTAAACTAAATTCTGATGGTAATTACGATATGGAAAATAAAAAACTGGTTAATGTGAAACAAGGAACCAATAACAATGACGTTGTTATAAAATCTTATCTCGATTCTGAAATAGCCAAGATTCCAAGTATGGATACAACTCAGTTTGTTTCAAAATCAGGTAGTACAATGACAGGAGATTTAATTTTACAATCTCAACCATATCCAGTCCATGGAAATACTAATAAGGCAATATCATATAACACAGCTAGAGCCATTTTTTTGAGTAAAAAAGAAGGTGGATCTATGGAACAAACTTTAGACATGAACAATAATACAATCTTTAACGTTAAAGATCCATTACAGGCAGATCAAGCAACAAATAAAA